>JAHTMQ010000008.1:0-111711 GCA_019327925.1 Leucocoprinus sp. KB1807203 | reverse complement strand
TAACATAGGTATATTTATACCTAAAATAATGTACTAAGGTAAGGAAATAATAATGTACTAAGGTAAGGGTAAATAATAATAAAGATATAAATAATAACTAAATATACAATAAGAAAACGGGAGTTGGAATATAAATAAAAATTAAATAAAAATTAAAAATTAACTATCTTTCTTAAAAATCAAAGTAATAAAATCTTTAATAAGAATGTAAATATAATGATATATTGATAATAATTTATTTTTTATAAAAATTATAAAGTCTTTATTTCCTTTAACCTCTATATTATTATATGATACATAAATAGGAGGTCTATAAGGGACAATAGATTTAAAGTTAATATCGTAATGATCATTTATATCTATTATCTTAGATTTTAAACCTTGAAGAATTATTGTTTTATTAACAATATTTATATTTAATTCTTTCCATAATACGTTAAAAGATAATCCTTCTGTTTTAACAGAATCACCAAGTAATAATAATTTGAATTTCTCAAAATTTAAAGCTGAAGATTTAACCCCACTCGATTTAATAATTTCTTTATTATCAATGGTTCTTAAAGCGTATAATTTCTTTCGAATAAAAATTCCTTCCTCAATCTGATGTTCCAATTTCATTTGCCCTAATTCTTTCCCAACAAAAACATTAGGAAGTTTTTTAGATAAAACCACACTATCAGTATCAGACATAATACAAGGATTCCCTGGGATATTTTTAAATTTATTAATAGATATTCTAGCGTATGCCGATATAGCAGCAGATATCTGAACCGCAGAAGGAACACCTCTACTTCTAGATACAGAAGCTAAAGAATTTTTAAGGTTTTTATCTTGATTATCGTTATCTTTAATTAAATTTCTTAAAGGTTCAGGTAATTTAGATGAATATTTAATTAAAACTTTATCTTCAGCTAATTCAGCAAAAATAGAATAATTATAATCTCTAGTAATTTTATTAGCTTCGTTATGAGAAATAATTTTCATATTTGAAGTAATATCCTTCATACCAAATTTACCGTATAAAGAGTTTAACAATAATTTACTTAAAGCTTTTTCCACGGGATCTTTAGTATTCTTTTTAATCTGGTAGATTGTATCCACATATTCTTTGAACAAGTTTTTACCCCTTTCAAATTTATATCCATACTTGACTTTAATAGTGTATCCATCTTTCAAAGCTTCTTTCATCTCTTCAGAAAAGATCATTCTAGTAAAAGTACCTCTAGGACAAACTACCTCATCTGATTTATCAGATCTCATTTGAATATAAGGTACTCTTAATCTAGTATAATCAGGAGCTGTGATTTCCCCGTAAACGAAACCGAAATAGTTATTTAAATCAGTATCATTAGATAAAGTAGGATTACCAATAGGCATGTCATTCAACATAGCGTAAGGGTATTGAGAGTTCATATCATAGTAAAATCCTTTATCCATTTTATTAATTAAAACATTAACATTACCTCCATAATAAGCATTTCTAATATCTTTTTCAACATTACCTCTAATCATTTTAATATTTAAATCATTTGATTTACTCATGAAGTTGCTTGTGAAAATACCTACAGCTAATTTAGGTGCTGTTACATAATTAGTTATATTTAATGAATATAAATTAAATATTTTATCATTAAACTTTAACATAACCTCTAACAGTCCCAATACATCTGATTCTAAGTATTTTAAAGCTTCATGTTTCAAATTTCAATGATCAGATTTAATTTTGTTATAAAGAGTCAAAGGCATATTCTTAAAATAATGAAAGTTCGGAGTCTCCCCAATATAGAATAATCTATCTTTATTAATAAAGTTATGTGGGAAAATACCTTTCTTATGAACTATGTCAAAAGATTTACATAAAGAATCTAAAGAGCCATTAAGCAATTGAATAGAATCTAAAATTTTAAATTTACATTTATTCGCATTGTTCTTAATAGTAATAGACAGAATCTTATTATCTTTCCATTTAGGTTTAATATCAATATCTTCTAATAGAATACAAGATTTAATTAAAAATATCGAATCAAATCTACCTAAATTATGAGCATAGAATGTATAACCATCAATGTCCAAGTTATTAGCCATATCAAAAATCATATTTTTAACAAGGTCTAAACTATTACCATCGTTTTTAATATAATAAAATTTCTTAGATTTAAAGCTATCGTTAATAGCTCATCCTCCAGCATAAACGTTTTGGATACCTATTCCTTCGTTACCGAAAGTTTCAAAATCTAATGCACCAATTTTAATATCTTGTTCAGAATTTATATTATCTACAGGGTAATTTAAGAAATTATAAGTACCTTCAGTTTTAAAAATCTCACCTTTATGATTGAAGAAGTAATTAACATAAGATTTGTTTCTAATAAAGCCAAATTCGGTTTTAGTGTCTATTCATGTATTTAGATTCTGATCTGATTGATCAAAATTTTTAACTGTAATAAAGTTAGAATTATTCTTAAGTTTTTTAACATTTATATATTGATTATCATTTAATCTAAAATCAGTAATTAAACCATTCCTAATAATAGGAATACCATAATTATCCATAATAATATTATTATATTTATCATTATCAATAGTAGAGAATGTTTTATTTATTAACTCCTCTTTATTAATAATTTTTTTAGATAAAGATTTATTAATAGTATTAGTAATATTAGATAAATCATCGTTTTTAACATTAAAATCACTGATATCTAACCAAACTCTATTCATTAAAACAAGTTCGATATTAGAATTATTAAGTTGATATCTATACATAGCTTTAATAATATATTCATTTAATTTTTCATATATTAAATCAATATCTACGAATTTAGTTATTTTCATAGATTCAGTAATAGAAATACTTCGAGTTAAACCTGTATCTTCATCAATCCATCTAATAACTGGTAATAACGTATATGTTTTATTATCCTCTAAATTAGCTAAATAATTAATTAATTTATTTACAAAAATAGGTTTATTATCTATTAACTCGATTAAATATCCTAATGTAACAAAATTTTTATAAGATATATAACCACCTCCAATAAATTTATATAAATCATTATTCAATTTAGTATTAGAAATAGCAGAATTAGAATAATTAGAATAATTTACAGTTATCCCTCGGTGCATTTTTTTTAAATAAAAAGTATTTGTCAACATAGATTTCGATCAGCTTGAATAAAAATTAATAGGAAATAAAGGGAATAGTAAAGCCAAATTTATATTAACTATATCATCAGATAAATATTTATGTAAATCTAAACCTAAATAGATAATTGGTTGGATATTTAAATGTAACCAATATAATTCGTGAGAGATTGATAATAAATAAATAATAATAATAGTTATATAAAATATAGTAAAGCATGAAAGAATAACACAAAGATAAATAAGTTTATTATAAATTAATTTAATAAATCTATCTATATGTGCCAATAGGAATAACCCACTATAGATACCTATGCCTGATCCAATTAACTGAATATAAAAAGTATTTAAATAAAATACTCCGACATATAAAAATATTATAGGTGAAATCCTGAAGAAATCTCTATGAGATAAATTATTATATATTAAATATAGGGCCTTAGCCACTATTAAAATTAAAAAAGATGTAAAAATCATTACTGTACCTCTTTTAAAATAAAAATTAATATAATCTTGAATTTAATAAAAAATATCACACCAGATTTAAAAAAAATAAATAAATATTAAAAATTTATAAGAAAATAATATAACCAACACATTATACAATTTAGTTCATCATCTATGATGAGAATATTAAATAATTTTATTTTTAGATTAATATTTACTCTATTTCATTTTTATAATATAGTAGATACTAGCACTAGAGGGAGATTTCTTTATTTTATTTTTATCATTAATCCGATTAAATACTGGGGTTACTCTTTTTTAATTTATTCTTTAGAGTATGTTATTTAATTTTAGAAATCAGATATTAGGTATGTATAAGAATTCTTTAAACTATTTATTTTTTGATATTTGGGGAAGATGTTTACATACTAATAAGGTTATTAATATTAATAAGAAAATGATTCATTCTAATAATTCTAATAATTCTAGGTTGATAAATATTAACGAGACGAAGAATAAGATATTAGAGAGTAATATTTTAATAAATAATAATATTGAGGATATTACTATTAAAGATAAAAAAATTTTAATAAAAAAATTATTCGGGGGAGTTGGTTATAGTTCATATAAATATTTTATTAGTTTAGGTAATGTTGACGAATTATCCGAGAATGATAATTTATTATTAAATAATTTAAAACCGTTCATGGATAGTTTGGAGGATACTAAAACTTATACTGTTCTAAGTGTTATTAGATGGATTAATTATAATGGGGAAACTCAAGGTATAACTATGGGTAATGCAATTAAATTAACTAATAGAAATTCTATTCGATTATTAGCCAAAAAACTTAAATTAGATATAGGGTCTGCTTTAATTAGATACAAAGTTGAATCTAGTGAATGTGAACTTGTTTTAATGTATAGAGAATGGTTAGATATATCTGAATTTAATAGTAAATTAGAAGATATTGGTGACGCTATTGATAAAGATCTAAGCAAAGAACTTAATAAAAAAATAATATTAAATGATAATAATATTCAAAAAAGAATTGATAATTTTATTTCTGATTATAATCATGTATTTATGGATAATTATGGTAAGGAAATTAGAGTTAATAACAAATTAATAGGTTATAAATTATCGGATAATGAAGGTGCAGTAGTTCACAAAATAAAAGGTGAAAATGGATTCACTGTTAATTTAGTAACTGTTAAAGAAATTATTAATGATAAGTTTAATCTTGAGAATATGGATTTAAATATTATAAAATGGACTGATACTCAAACTGATGATGGATTTATTAGAGAGATTAATAAAATTAAAATATATTTTAATAAGCTAAATAATATTTCTAAAATTGAAGGTGAATATACTTTCCCTGATTTCCCTGTAACTGATATGGAATATTATTATAATGATAAAATAGGTTGGTTAGATTTTGAAACTTATGGTGACAATGGTTTAGGTAATCAAAGTGTATATGCCGGTGGATGGTGTGTTAAGGATTTAATGGAATTGTTTTATATTAATCCGGAAGAGAGTTCAGATGAATTAGTTACAAAATTAATAGAATCAATATTTAATCATCCAGATTTAGATAATTACACTTTCTTTGCCCATAATTTAGGAAGATTTGATTCTTTATTTTTAATTAAAGGTTTAGTAGCAAATAAGTATATTTCAATTAAACCGGTATGGAAGGATAATAAAATTATTTCAATTGTTATTAAACATGAAAAGTTAAATAGAAAAATTAAATTATTAGATTCAATGAATTTTATTCCTGGTAATTTAAGAGATATTTTAATAAGCTTTAATTGTGAAAATAAAAAAACTTACTTCCCATATTCTTTTGTAAATAAAGATAATTTATTTTATATAGGTAATAAACCAGATATTAAATATTATAATAATATATCTAAATATATTTATGATAAAATACCTATGAAATGGAATCTTCATACAGAAAGTCTTAAATATCTGGAATCCGACCTAAAAGGACTATTAGAAGTAATGAATAAATTTTCAGTTAATATTTTTAATGAATATAATTTAAATATAACTAAATTCAAAACATTGCCTGCATTATCATTAGGAATTTTTACTTCTAATTTTTATGGTGAAGTTCAGAATTTAAATATTAAAATGATTAAAGGTAAAGTTGAAGAAGATATTAGAAATTCTTACTTTGGTGGTAATGTTGGTGTATTCGCTAATGAAATAAATAAAGGATTCTTGTACGATATAAATTCACAATATCCTAAAGCTATGTTAGAAGATATGCCTGTTGGTAACCCTGTTTATACTACAGAAAAGAATTTAGATAATATATTTGGTTTCGTTTATGGAAAAGTGATAGCTCCTTCACCTGAAGTATTAAAAATACCTTTTATTCAAGTTAAAGATCCTAAAACAGGATTAGTTTCTTGTCCTAGAGGTGAATTCTATAGAATGATGTTTACAGAAGAAATAAAATATGCTATTAAACACGGTTATAAATTTGAAATATTATATGGATATCAATTTAAAAAAGGAAAATTATTCACAGATTTCGTAAATATTCATTATGAAAATAAGAAAAACGCCCCTGACCCTATTAAAAAACATATTTGTAAATTATTATTAAATTCTCTTTACGGTAAATTCGGTATGAAAGATATTGAAAGTATATTAAAAGTGGTTCCTGTTGCAAAGGGTAATTTCATCCAAAAAAATTATAACTATTCTATATTTGCTCATTTAACAGATGATAAAGTTTTAATAAGATATAGCAGTAGAATTAATGAAACAGTTAGAAATTTTTTTAAAAAACAAGATGAAATGTATAAGGTAAATGAATCTAAAATGAATGAAATCGGACTAGGTAAAAATAGAGGTGTTAATTCAGCTGTTCATATTGCTTCTGCTATTTCTAGTTATGCTAGAATTATTATCAATGAGTATAAAAATATCCCTGATAACCCTTGTATCATGAGTGATACTGATAGTGTAGTTTTACTAAATAAATTAGATGATTCAGTTATAGGTACTGAATTAGGACAAATGAAACTAGAATCTGAAATTGTACACGGAATATTTATTAGAAAGAAATTATATGCAATTAAAACTAAATATAATAATATAATAATCAAATGTAGTGGAACAAATAGAAATTCTTTAGTATTTGATGATTTTATTGATATGTTAAATGGTAAAGAAGTAGAGACATTTAGATTATCTTTTGTACCTGTATGGGATAAAATGAACCTTAAAATTACTAAAAATATGATAAAACTAAAAGGTTTAGTAAATTTACCTATAAAAATTATAGATGAGCGAGTTACTCATAACTTAGTATTAACTAACACAAATAGCTCAACTCAAATAGCACACCAAATTAACTATCCTATAATCAATTTATCTAAAAAATCTTACCCTGTTATACTTTATATACCTAAAACTTATTCTATTATTAAATATTTAAATACCTCTAAACCTTTAGTGGATAAAATCGATTCTATATTATTACTTATATTAAAGGATATTTGTAATTTCTTTAGGAGATTTATTAGGATAATAAGAAATATTTATTTTAGAAAATTCATTCATCCACCCAACAAAAGACCACCTAACTAATAAAGAATTTTGATTTTCTAATACCCTTCATAAAGGTTTTATAAATAGAGGGATTAGTAAAGGCAGCAGGTAGTTTAGGTATTATATACTCTTTACTTTCAACTATAATATAATCTGTTCCCTCGGAATTTGTAATTTTTCTTCAATAATTAAATTAAGTAATAAATGGTTGGTCTTTTTGTTTAAACTAAACAGTTAAATAAGTTACATATGTAGATTAAAATTAATGGTTGATATAGGAAAAAAAGGATTTTAAGTTAGCAAGTTTTTAACTTTAGTTAAGGAGTTTTTTTTATGTTTACATGTAAAATTTATGTTAAAAATAACATCTTACTCATAATAAAGAAGATCAGAATCTTAGTTAAACCTCATAATCACTCTTGTAATACATGAAATAATATTTATATTAGTAAATAAATTACCAAGTTTGATAAAGGTTATACAGAGTTTCCTCCATCAAAAAAAGTGCAAGCATCAGGAGTTCAACATCAACATATTTGTATCATGTTCTAAAATTTTTATCATAATATGATTAATTAACTAGGTCTTTAAGAAAGGGTTAAATGATCAGTTTTTTTTCAGGTGTAGCCAAATTGATATCAAAAATTCTCCCTTTAAAGTTAAGAGTGAGGTTTATATGTAAAAAGAATAAGTATAAAAACTCAAATTAAAAATAAATTATATTTAAGGAATAAAGGAAATAAAAAATAAAATTTAATAAATAAATAAGTTTTTAAAAAATAGTGGTTTTTAATTAAAATTTAAAGTAGTTAAAGATGAGCAAGAATGGTCTGAAAAGGTACATAAAAGTATGAGGTAATTAAGTATCTTATCATTTCGTAATAAGTTTATACTTCCCTATACATTTGTATCTAACAAATCTTACCTATAAGGTAAATTATCAAGGGAGGTGTGAAAATAGATTACTCTAAAAAGAGTAGTGGAATAAATAAGAATTTTAATACATACCTAGTAAGTAAACTGTGTTTGTGGTGGTTGATTAAATCAATATATATATATCTGAGCTGCTTCTTATCATCTTCCAAAATTAATAATTTATTAAAATAGATAATAGGAAAGAAAAATAGAGTGTTAAGAATATTTTAAATAAATCTTTTACATTTTTTGTTTAGAAAAAGATATAAAAATTTTGATAGCACAATGTTAACGCACCCTTTTTTCTATTCTTCAAAATTGATCTCAATTATTATCACAGAAAAGATAAGAATGAGGATAAAGTCAATAGGTAGATGGAGTTAACCTCTTGAATCTCAAATTTTATGATAATTCAGCAAGATCGACAAGGGATATCTTAAATTTCATTAAAGAAAATGGATTTATCAAACCATCTCAAAGTTAAGTTTAACCTATAGGTAGTAAGTAAAGTGTGTTACTGGTGGTTGATAAAATCATGTCTATCTTAAATTATATTTTTATTAGGATGGGAAGATAACGAGTATAAATTTTATATTATTAATAGATTTTTAATTAAGATATAACATAGTAAACAAACTGTCATTAAATTTAAAGATGGAATAGATTGGTATAAAAGGAAAAAGAATGATGATTATAAACTTAAACTAAAAGTTACCAACTATGAGGTAATTATGTATCATATAATTTCGTAAGATGTTTATACATCCCTATACAATTTAAGAAATGTATCTTAGGGAGTAAAATAATAAAAAAAATATAAACTCTAAAAAAAAAGATAATAGTAGTGGAATAAATAAGAAATTAAAAAAGGAAATTAAATCAATTAAATAAAGATATTTTACATATTCTAAATAATTTGCATAGGCGAATATTATGCTTTGTATTGACCAATTAATAACCCGCAACAGATTCGAACCCTCCCCTCCCCTATCGAGGATAAGGGTCTTTACCAAAATGTATGACTTTTATTTCTTTTTAAGAATTTTAAGGGTTTTCTTAGATATATTAAGCAGTTTAGCGGGTATTCCCTTATCGAGATTACTTACTAGACCGATTTTATAGAGTTCTATTACAATTTGAAATGTGGCAGTTCTTAATTCCAGTTCTGAGTAAATCGATAGTTTATTGGGCAACAAGGTTTTCTGATTTTCCTTTATTGTTTCAGGAATTCATAATCTTCTTGACTTTTCGTCACGTGACAAGATTTATAAAGCACTTGAAACTTTCCCTGATGGTTCAGGAGTTAACCTAAATAATGAAGTTTACCTGCGTTGATTTTCGGAATATGTGGTCTATTTGGGAGTATCTAATTCAGTTCGATCCTCTACTGTCTAAAACGTTTATCGTTTTGTTTTGACTCCTTTTAGGTTTAATAATTGAACTTTCTACTGTGTTATTTTCTAGTTGTTCCTCCATGAATAAGTGTTGGTATTATAAGTCAGTAGGTTGTCTCAATCAATTATAATTTTATTACAACTTGGGCATCGGTTACCTTGTTTGAACAGTAAATTAGTTTGACTGTCTCCTCTTAATTTGGCAATAAGTAGGGGTCTTTTTACATATTCCTTTGGATTTAGGAACATGGAGTTAAGAGTTAGATGTTTACTGGGAATTAATTATGTTCAAATACTACCCATGTTTAACTATGTCAAGTTGATAATATTAATCGAAGTTTTCTTAGACTTTCTTTTCCATGGTTTTGGTTATTTATAGTTGGAATGTCTACTCACATTCTATACGTTCCAGTTTTAGCATGGTAGAAGGTTCTAGACTGGGTTTATTATCCTCCAATGATAAATTATCGGTGAAAAGGTCATGAAAGGTATGTTGATGTTTGTTCATTATGAAGTTTCTGATTCTTCTTCATACATATACCTCCACTGCCCTTCTTAGTTGCATTTGGTGAGAGGCAGGTGATAAGTAATTGTTCAACCTCTGATAAGATAGTTGATTTCGGAGAATATTTGATTTAGTTCCTTGTAATTATTTAGTTTGGTGGTCACGGGTTTTCCCTTAAATTTTGCGGTAGATGCGTGAGAAGGGTAGGTGTCTGATCCCATTCACTCGAGTAGTTTACCGGGTCGATGTTTGGTTGTATTTATAAGTCACTTTGCTTTCTTAGGGTAGATTAGGAGGTGTGTTCATCCAAGGAAATCCAGTTTATGAGCCATTTTTCATGGAGTAATTTGTGTTTTTTCTTCGGATAATTCCACTCCTCTAACTTTTAGTATCTCGGATATGGGGTCCTTTAAATCTTTACCCATGCTCTCGGATTTGACTCCTACCATAAAATCGTCGGCATATCTTACGAATCAAGTGGTGTTGTATCATTCTATTCTAGTCTTATTGATATATTGTGTGTCTGTTAAGATCTCGGCGTTTTCTTCTTCCTCTTTTTTTCTTCAACATTGTGAATCTGTCAGTACTGTATAAGTTGTGTATTTTTGCAAGGTTTACAGCTGAGGATTTAATCTGATGTTGAACACCATCTAAAATTCAATTCATCAATAAAGCCCTCCTTGCGGGATACCATTGTTGTTCTCACCTTTTCCTAATTTTAATTTGTATTTCTTTTGGGTATTAATTATATATTATACGAAACTCTGGGGGACTTATTCATAGATGTTACTTTTAACAAGTCTTTTCAGGAGGTATTCGTATCCTGTGGGCATCGCTGTGTTTTCGATTAGTCAGTTGTGACTTATGTTGTCGAAACAACCTTTGATATCTGCGTCTATGATGTATTGAGTGTCATAGATTATTTTTATTTAAGGTTTAGTGGGTTTTTCATACACTCATCTAGGCATGTGGATCTTTTTTCTTAGGACAACATTATCACCATATCCTGGAATACTCACGAGTATATTATTTTTGGGGTCATTATGATTCAAAGGGATGTTTTGTCCACTATGGTGTCCCGAATTATAGATCTTGCTTTCATTTCTAGGTATGGTCTATCTCTTTTTGAGACCTTTCTGTTTGATCTATTGTAATGTAATCGGTTATGAATGTAAGCGGTGATTTGGTTACATTTTCTTCCTGCTCTAAAACCGAAATAGTATTCCTCACCAAGACGTTCCAGGTATGGATCTATAACTAGTTTAATTAACATTTGGAATGGTCTATCATGTATAGAGGGGATACCCAGGGGTCTAACTTTTCCATTGGGTTTTGGAATTAACACTCTTAGTACGCCTTTTGGTTTGTAATAGCTTAATCCTGACTCTCGAATATATTTTAGTAATCCAAATTTAAGTGTATTGTTATTGGATATTGCAGTTTCGTATTTCTGATTTGCATAATTAACTGGATCCGTATTAATCAAGTTTAACTTTTCTTTTACTTCTGTTAGGAATATCTTTCCTTCTGGGGTTTTAAGATGTCTTAATAAATTTTATCCCTCGCTTACTACAACTAGAGTTTGTTTGTTTTTCTGCTTATACTTTGGTCTGTTTTGCCAGAGGCAAGTGATACTAACTCTCCAAGAGTTTTATATTATTCGGATAAATACGTTTTCGCACCGTCTTTTATGACAAAGGATTTTCCTATACCTTTTAACCTTGTTCCGTCCATTCTTGGAGTTATAACTCCGATGCTTTTCTGTGTAAGTTCTACTGCTCAATTTTTGTAAATTAGATTTTCCATATTGTTTCTCGCTTCTCCTAAAATTTCTGCTCATACTTCTTGGTTATTTACTCTGTCTAAATATACGTTAGGAAAATTATTACGCAATTTGTAAGGTATAGGTTCATTGGAAGTGATTGTTATCTGTTCTAGATCTTTTATTTAAGATTCTATCCTGTTAATATTCTTTTCCAATGTAGTTGTTACCTTATCTGGCTTATTTATGGTGTTAATGTCATCTTGGATTTCCAAGATATTGAGTTTAACGTTTAAATATCTGGTAAAGACTTTAGAACTCTTTAATGAAATTAAGAATATAGTTAGATTGATATACATTTGTATACCTTTATTTATACCAGATGCCTTGCTATTTTGTTAATCTAAGATTCATACAGTATTAGAATCTTGTTTGTAACTCTCTATATTCTTTATAAGTACGGGAGTAATTATGTCTTCTAAATCTTTTTTCGTATCTTCCAGAGATTTTATACCATCTGCTCAGGTAGAATAAGATCGTCTCTGAATTGATCCTCCCCCGGTTAGAAAATTTGGTATACTGCTTATACTTAATATAGTTTCATGACTAAATTTAGGTTTCACACCATCTAAATTATGGATAGTACTACTGTTTGTACCATCGCGAATCTTATTACCCTCGAGGATAGTAACATCCAAACCCTACTTAAAGGATTTAGAAAATGGTCCCTTATTCTTCTTGACCACTTATCAATATTGAAATATTGGGTGCTATTTAGTAGCGATATTAATCATCTGTTTATTCCTTCGTCCCTTTTAATCTCAGTTAACCTCTTGTTATTGATGCAGAACCTTATTTATAACCAGAAGACCCTTTTATTCTTGGACTATCACTCCATTGTGTAGGTATAGAGACTCAACAGAGTAAAATTAATAATAATGTAAGCACGGGATTTCCTGCACTACCCATCGATATCACAATAAAGACAAAAATGGCAGACAAGATAATGGAAACCCGCACACATAATCCATGTATGGAGCAATATAAGGGTAAAAAGAGAAGATGGAAATATAATTTAAATAAACTGTTAACATTACAGACTCACATGGACAGGATATCCATTTTGGGAGAGTATAATATTATCGATTAAAACAAATGTTCACCTTTGAAGTGTACCCAATTAGATATCTATTATTATCCAGAAAAAAGTGTTAAATTTTAGCTAAACAAATGGTTCTCTATAGTAGTACACATTCTGATTATTATTTACTAAATTTTATTCTAGTAAGAGTTATTAGTGGTAGTTTTTATAATAAAAATATTAAATTTATGTAATTTAAGCACAGTGAAAACATTGTAGTTCGTCAACAAAATCATCATATTAAATGGTAACCTCTAATCATATTTCTATAATTGCTATTCTAAGTATTTCTATTACTTATATTCGTAATTAAAGGAAATAATCTAGTAAATAGTTATCCACTACTTTGTCTTAGTCTATTTTATAATTTAATTAATGAACGCTATTATTATCTTTATAATTTTATTCTTATTCTTTTTCATGTTCTTCTTGTTGTTAATCTAGTTCTAGGTGTAGATCGGCCATATTAATAAAAAAGTAATTTCTTTTGAATGTGAATTTATAACTTTCTTTGATCAAACACGTTCCCAATTTAGTATTCAATTTATCTAGTTTGACTCCTATTCATAGTATTTGAGAATAAAATTCTAATCCTGTATCCTTATGCTGCTATTAACTTTATTTTTACAATTGTTAATATTGCGAAATCCTGGTCTAACAGTAAATAAAAATTCCTCTATTTTTATGAGATACTTTTGTTACAGCTATTCTTCGTCTAGTTTATGTAGTAGATGGTGAAATTACGATAAAATATTTAATTATAAAAGTTAAAAATAAAACTAAAATTTAAAGAGTAAAAACTGATCTAAATTATTCAATCCAAATCTAGTGAAGAGCATAATCTTTATTACATCTTGCTTGATTTTGGTATACTATGGTCCTAAGCATATATAAATATGGTTATGTACAGCACTATAAGCTAAAATTATCTGTTTAAGATTAGTTCTACTAGGTTAATAAGTGGTATTTGTATAAATTACAAACTAATTGTATTCCTATCTAGTTAAAATGGATTAAATAAGGTGAAAACATAAGGAAAGCATCAAGGTTTTATTAAAATTCTAGTAGGAAGGTAAGAGAGTATAGTGCAGCATCTATTAAATTTAGTGATTGAGTAGCAGGTATAATTGATGAAATTGGAAATCTTTTAAAAAAAAGAAAATACAAGTGTAGAATTTATTCTAAGTTTTTCAGATCTACCACTTCTACGTTATATTCAAAATCAACTAGTAAAATCGCATAAAATGGGATCCAAATCATATCAATATCGTCTATATAAATATAAAGGTATAATTCAACTTATTAATATTATTAATGGACTTATTCGTCATTCTTTTCAACTTCTACAACTGCATCGTGTTTGTCAAGAAATTTTAATTATTTATCCTTGTTCACTTACTAAATCTTCTATTTGATTTGGAGGTTTTTAGATGCAAAAGGTATTATTACTTATTCTATAAAATTTGCTAATTATCCTCAAATAAGTATTAAAAAATATTAAAAAATATCTTCAAGATGTTCCATGATATAAATAAAATAAAACACATAATTCTATATTTTATCAGTATTACAATACTATAGTGTTGAGTAGTTCTTATAAAGATTTACCATTCTACAGAATACTTTACTTTTATTTCACCCCCTTTACTGTGACCTGTTTACGCTTGTTTTACTATACCACTTAAAATGTTGCTTAAGTCTATTGGTTCGGCACTATAGAGTAGTCCATCGTCAACATAGTGTAATATGCGCAGTATCGCGGTTTAATTTGAAACATGATTTTATTATCAAGTTGGATAGGCTCTTTGATAGTAGAGATATATGAGTTACTCCATGATAGTAGCAGTAGGGCTCCTCGAATTATGCTACATGTGTATGTGAGCGCTAGGTTATTTTAGGTGTTATTAAAATCTATTTCTTTCCTACGATATTAAGGGTCGGTCAATTATTAACGTTTTAGGGTAGCTTGCCTGTTCTATGCTCTATCACCATTGTTCGATTTATGTTATCTATTAAACTTATTAGTTATTGGGAATAAGCCAATTCGGAAGTATTAACGTTAAAATCTATGTTGATTCTATCAAAGAATTTATTAAATTGAACTCATAAATATATTTACTATTTAGTACTCCCTTTAGCTTTGTGGGGTGGTCGTTAAGCTTCCTTTGTGAAGAATGAATCCATGTTGACTCGGGTTATCATATTGCTTGTTATATTCCAGTAGGACTCCGTTTATCATGTTTAGCTTTATTTGCTCGTGTTGGTAACCTTAAGTATCGAGTATCTTCTATTATTTTGCTATTCCCATTTTCATATACCTATAGTTAGAGTGTAGTAGTAATCCTTTTTTTGTAACGTAGGGTATAGTTCAAGTGCCCCGTTTAAAGAGTACGTAAAAACTTAATACCATATAAGTTACAGTTTCTAGTAGAAGGTTAATCCTTTTCCAAAACTTGTCTCGTTATCATGGTCGCAAGTGAGACTTTCCCTTGATTTATATTGTATTTTATACACTGATTCATCGTATGATTCTCAAATCTTTCAAATTAATATTCGGCTTAAAAGTCTGAACTTAAAATCAGGTTTTTTAAAGGTACTCCGATAACTCTGTGATTTGGATAACGGAGGAAATTAATCAAAAGTATTTTTCATAGTTAGAATTTTATCGTAGTTTTTTAAAATCTTTAAACTTAAAATTACCTGAGTAATGTTGTTCTACTCTGTTTCTATGAAGTTCTATTTAACCAATATATCATATGAGTTAATTATTTTAAATTATTTTTATAAAATTTTCATAAAATGAGAGTAGGGTTTTAATTTGCAACTCATAAAAATTTAAGCCATTTAGTAACATAAACTATTTTTAAAACTTTATGCTTAAGTGATCTTGTAAAAGATTTTAAATTACACCTTCCATTCAATTTGGATAAAATTTATTAGCATTGGTTATCAAGAATACTTAATTTAAACTTTAAATTATTTTACTAGATTCTTATTATAAAAATTATTTCAATATTGAGTTTGTTTTAGATTAATTTAGTATAAGTAGATAAGAAATTAAAAATGTAGTTAATAATTCATTTTGTTAGCTTATAGGTTAAAGTATTTTTACTTTGATTTTATTAAATTGAATAAGATTTTTTAAACACATGTTCACCAAATTTGTAACAATTTGTTCCTTTAGTTCATAAATAATGACTTTAATAATTTATATATGTTTGTTATTTATTATGAGTTTTTACTATATTATGCTCAATCCTTATAAATTAATACGAAGGATTAGAACAAAAGAAGGTTTATAAAGAAGTTATATTATTATATAATAGACAATAGGTATTTATTTAAAGTAATTCAATTTGAAGACAGATTTTCAAAATACTTGTTTGTCAATATTGAACAAATTTATTGCGAATATTTTTATATAAACATTTTGCTAACCAATTTAATTTGCAGGGGTTATTAATAATATTTTCTTGTGATGATATTGTTGTTAAGTTTTAAATTTGACCTTTTATCTATTTTATTAAACATTTACATTAACTTTATATTTTAATGGCCACTTATTCCACACTTTAATTGTGTTTATTTTAAGATTTAATAATTTGGAATTTTGCAATTTAAAACCTCCTTCTACTTTTCCTTTTACTATACTATGTTTTCTTGTGTTCCTAAGAAATAAATCATTTAATCTAAATTATTGAAGTTAGAATATAATTTATAAACAGGTCCTAAAGTATACCCTAGAATCCTTCAAAATAACTATAAAAATAATTATACCAAAATTTAAATACGGCTAAATCAACATTAAAAACAAATTATAAAATAAAGAAATTAAAAGTTAATTCAAAATAGTTATTATACTTGGTAAGACAAGTAGGTAAATTTTAAATTGATACAAATAAAAATAGATATAAAATAATTTTCTTAATACTACGAATTTTTTAAAAAGTGTTCAGACAGATATATAATTGGGCAGTTAAAATAGAATAACAGAAGTTAAGTTACAAAATTAGTTAAGTTACAAATTAAAAAAAAACAAAAGTTTTATAAGTGCTTTTGTATTCCTGGTTATAGTTTATAGCAAAGAAATAATCTAAAAAGATTTCTCATTATTATTTAATGTTTAATTATAAGGCACCTTGAGAATATAAATCTATAACAGAGATAGCAAATAGTCGAAATAAAATTGATAATACTCTTAAATTCCAAATAATTGAGTAGACAATTACAAAAGTTTAAATCCGGAGGAAAAATTATAAGTGCTTCAAAATATCAATCACTATTATTATCTTCTCTATAAATTTATAGAATAACCTTTATTGTAAAAAATTTAAAGACAAATAGCTTTGATTCTAATATAGTATGTAAACTTTAAATATCAGGATATAAAAAATATATTTATCTTTAAACTGATTTATTCCATGTATATCCTAACTCTCTACTATTTTAATAGTATTTATAACTTAGAATAATACATTTCAGTCTTATTTAATTTAAAATGTGATCTTTCAATAGATTTATTATATAACATATAACTCGTGCTAACTCGTGCCTTATTTAGTTTGAAAATTCAACTTATACTTAAATTATAAGCAATAGCATTAAGCTAACATGTTGAAAATTGGTATACAAGGTCTTCTTAAGGGTTTTATATTCTTAATGTTTCTTTTTTCGTTTAAATTAGAAAGTAGCGCAAAATAGCACACATTATGGAACATTATTAGATAATAATATAAGCTATAAATTAAATAGAGCTAGTTTAAATATAAAATTCTAATATCTAATCTAAAACACATATAGTATATATTATACTAGGGTTAAATAACCTATACTCTTAATATAAACCTTTTAATAATTAAATGCTGTATTTATTTGAAAGTTACTAACAAAAGAAGGAGATCAAATTACTCGGAGAATGAGGATTTATAAAAGTTTTTGAAAAACTAAACTATTTTTCCGGAATTAACTACCTAAATAAAAATATTTAATAATAAAGCATTATTTCTATAAAAATTAATAAAGATAATTAGACAATTATGTAATAAAAATGAATTAAAAATTTTACCTCTTTATTTTAAAGGCACCTCTAACATTACTATAAAATTTAAAAGTGTTTATAAATCATTACTTATACTAGTGGTAGTTAAAATAAATTACTTTAACTGTAATTGTAGTTATAAATAAAAATTACTAAGCAAAATTATAAGATTTAAAAAATTCTGTATTAAACTAATAACTTAATATACTTTATAAACTAAAAACTGGTAATTAAATATGTAACCTTTTAGCTATTTTATTAGAAATTTTCTAACACAGGATTTGGGCCATGATTAGCATATTTAAGTGCTTTAGTTTTTGTTATATTTAATTTTGACTTACCTTTATTTGCTGAATTTTTTGTTTTGTTTCTTTTTATTTCATGTGGTATATAGCTAGTACACTTAATTACCTTTTTAACTGCTTTAATAGAGATTAGTTTTAAACCCTGGATATTTATATCCTTAATATGGATTAAGTATAATTATACCCTTTATCACCGTACTATATTTATTATTTTAAATTGTTAAGAAATAAATAAACTTTTAAATAGAACAATTAGATAATAACTAATAATTATAAATCTTAATTTCTATTTCTAGTGTATTAAAAATATTTGGCTTATTTAAACTTAATTAATAATTTAGAGTATATATAGCGAGTATAGTTAAGTGGTATAATATCCGTCTTCCAAATGGTTGTCATCAGTTCGAATCTGATTATTCGTAATCGTAATAATTTAGTTTTAATTAAGCTATATTTTATAGCAATTCTAATTTTCAAAAGCCTAATCCAAAAATAAAATTTTCCTGAGGAGTCTGATAAGGATTAACATTTCTGCTATTTATAAATTATAAATAATTACTTTAAAAACCAAACTAAAACAAAAATTGTAGATTTGGATATATCACCTGTTATTAATCAATTAAAATTTTCATCTGCAATGTATAATTGTTTTAAGGCAGGTAGAGTTCCTTTTTTTTTATAAAAATCCATGATTGGTATTCAAGAATAAAGGTTAATAAATGGCTTCAAGTATAAATGCTATAGCAAATTTAAATATTTTTTCGTAGTGTTACAATGTTTAAAGGTATTATTTCTAATTTACCTTTATAATTTATAATCATTCTAGTTGAATAAAAATTAAATGTACCCTTTTTTTAGATCTATACTAAGGGTTTTAAAATAATTAAAATTAATTTTATACAATTTATCAGGGGTGGTATTAATGTGTTCCGAACTATCTTTAATGAAATAGTAGCACGCAATAAGAAAATCAATGTTAGATATGATATGAATAAGACCATTATATTTTTTCACATTTGATCTGATTTTATATAAAAGGTTTAGTTGTTCACTAATCAACTGGAGACAGGTAAAAATAATCATAAAATTTTTAAAAATAATCAATAACAGTTGGTTTAACAAGAAATTTAAAACAAAAATAATTTGTATAATTTATACCTTGCCTAATCAAGTAATTAATAAATTTGTTTTATTTTGCTAATGTAAGGTTTATAAGTCCCCAAAACATTTTATTATATATAAAAGAGGTAGAATTAGTTTAATAGGTAAAATCACGTTTTGTGGCAACGCTGTTAAGAGTTCGAGTCTCTTATTTTACCCTAAAAAAAATACATTACCTTTAATGAAAAATATATATAAGTATATATAATATATATTTAATAAATTATGTTTAAGAATATGGTTTACTTTTTAAATTAAGATAAAAAACTTCAAATATAAGAATCAGGTTCAAAACATCATAATAAAAAAGAAAAAAAAATAATAATAAGCGAAGTAGTGTAACGGTAGCACAACAGTCTCATGATCTGTTAGATTGGGTTCAAATCCTAACTTCGCTAAACTAATCAATATTTACTTATATGTATACAAAATTTATTAAATTAAGGTCCTTTAGTATAGTGGTTCGTACAACTCCCCTTCAAGGAGTCAGGATCAGTTCAATTCTGGTAAGGATCAAAATTTAGGAATAATTGTCATAGGTAAGACTAAGCAATTGCTAATTGTTAGGGTTAATAGCTCTTGGACGTTCAACTCGTCCTTATTCCGTTTTCATACCACTCTTTGGACTACCTTAATAGTTAAAATAAATCTTACTCTCCTATTTTATAAAATTGTAGCTCTTTGGCAAGGGATGGGGACTGAAGTCCCCCGCGTCTCTCTTTTTTAAAAAGGGCTAAAAATTATTTTTATTATAAAAGTATTTACTTGTATCAATTAATAATAAAAAATCTTACAAAAGTATAAATATAAGTTATTAGTGCTCTGTGTGCTTTTTTAGTTGAGTTTTACCTGTTATATATTTTTTTTTGTTGCTATTTTTGCTTGAAATATAATTTTTTTGTTGTTTTTTTGTGTTTGTTTTTGTGTTTTTTATCTTTGTTATTTTTCTTGCCCGGCCTTCCAGAAAATAAATCATTACTAATTTTATTTAAGGTAGATATAATTAGAAAAACCCTAATTTTTAGTCTAATTTAATGGAATATTCTACAATACTTAATGTCTCTTATTATGTATAAGTCTCTGTATCATATATTTTTCCTCTCTGTTCACACAAGGTTCTTAAAAATAAAATTAATAAAATTAATTAATTAACCTAAAATAATAAAAATAATATAATAATTGTCCTATCTATTCCATGTATACTATAGTCTTAATAAATAATAAATATTAGCATAATAAAGTAAATATAGCCTAATGTAACACCAAGTTCTTGTACAGTATTCACATAAAATTTATTTATTATCCCCTGATATTTAAATTTATATTTATATTGTTATATTTATACCGTTTACAACACCAAGCTTTATGCTCTAAAAAGCTAAATAATTTAATAATCTAATAATTTAATATGCTATAAGTCTCTATATATATTCTTATTATATGTAACACATACTTTTGTTATCTGTTTTGTTATCCTCTAATCAATATACCTAATAAGTCCCCAGTAAACCTAGAAACACACTATATACCTTTAGTCTATTATCCTATTATATCCAACAGATCATATTCACTCCTCTAACTAGAGTGCACCAAAGGTAAAAAATTCTCTCGAGCCTTAGTAGATAGAGGAGCTAATTTTAGCCCTCTATAAAAACTTTCAAGAGACATTCAGCCACACTGTTTTTGACACATTTCTCAATTTCTAATTTTGACCATTTTCTTCACCACGTTAAAAACTGCTAATTTTTAGACCGATCAACTCAGTTAAAAACACCTATTTTTAGACACACTTTTTTCTTATTTTATTCACCATTTTTAATCAATAATAACCGCATTTAACTAAACCTATTTTTACAGATTTATTGACATTTGGACGACTAATAAATTTTACACATATTGGGTAAGACTGCGGGCTTATTTAAACATTGTGATTTACTTTTTGTACCTTTTTAGTAGATTTTACCTTTTTAATTTTGGAGTTTGGGGATTTATGCCACACTTTTTAGACACTTTTTACCTTTTTAAACTTTAGTTTTAGGGTATCTTTTATCAACTAAATTTTTTAATTATTTTGTTTAGAATGAATGATTTTAAGTTTTCTATTAAGTTTTATTATACAAGTATTCCATACTTTGAGATCTTTTTAGTTTAAGACCATTTCTGTTAGTTTTATTTGTGCTCTGTTTTGTCCTAAAGAACCCTGCGCTGGTTTGTTTTGGTGCTTTTGTTTTGTTTTTTGTGTCTTTTTTGTTTTTTGTTTTGTTTTTTATTATGTTTTTACTATTTTTTATTTATTATATTTTATTGGTACGATATTTGGATTATTTATTTTGTTTTATATTTTCTACTTTATTTAATTTTAGTTGCTAAGTTTTAGTTCTAGCTTATTCCATATTTTGGTTTTTATTTTTTGTTTCTTTATTTTATATTATATTTGTTTATTTTGGTTTTACTTTTGTACCTTATTTATCACGTAAAGCGAGAGTTTCGACCATTTAGGACTTTTTCTTACAATTTGATTTTATTTTCTTAGTGATTCTCTTATTGACTCTACAAGCCACATTGATTTAATTGCCATCCTTATTAGGTATGCCCTTTGATTATCTAGATAATTTTTTATTTATTTTTAGTTTTTAATTATTTTATTGAACATTCTAATGCTATTGAGTTGCGATTCCTGGGTTAATTTGTTGTACATTTTGTTTTATTTGAGACAATTAAATATTTTTAATATTTTTAGTAAATAATTATTTTAATTTTGGTATTTTACCATAGGCTCCATTATGCTAAATTCTATTTATTTTGAGGATATTTTAGTAACAGAGAGCTTTATAGTTAATTTATCACTTTGGCTAATTGTGAGCCTTTCGGCTATTTTATGCTAAATGTTTTATCTTTAATAAAGAACGGGTAAACACTAAACCACTACTATACAATAATATTGAAAAGAGAATTACACAAGTAAATTATTAAAAAGAATTTATGTTAGAAAAATAAAGGGTATAAAATAAGATAAGAAAATAGCATAGTTTTATTATATACAACAATCGTAGGATGATTATTTCTTATACGAGTAAAGAGACTTGAACTCTTAAACTTGTGCTCCTAAAACACACCCGGCTACCAATTTCGGCATACTCGTCCTTCGTTCATATCATAGATTTATTAAATAATACTTATTTCAAGTATAATCCCGATACTTAGGAACCAATTAGCCCAAAATAACTAACTTCCCGTACTAGATAAGGTATATATAAAACTTAGGTATAATAATTTAGTATCCTTGTTGATGATACATATCCCATCCTAAAGTGATTATCTGGATAGTAATTCAAGTATTACATAATCTCGATTGGATTCACGTAAAAATACAAAATATTCATAATAATTCAGCCAATAACTTGTACAAAGATGGGAATTCATTGTTATTAATAAAAATATGACTTATAAAATGCTATCCCTGCGAGCACCCCTCCAGTTTATTTGATTTAGTGATGAACATATTTATGTGGACGGGTATTAGGAGTGCCTTGGATTTATAATTAAATATTTATTAGATGAAGACTGCACTCCTTTACTCTGGATAGCTTAAGTATTTAAAAACCAAAATTAATTAAAATAAACTTTTAGAATACCAAAGCTTAAATATAAAACTGATGGGACTATATTAACATCGATACTTTTATGTAATTTAAATATAAAATTATAATAAATAATAATAAATAATAATTAGACCAGAATAGTTTATTTAGCACGTAATAATTATAAAGAAAGGTTAAATATTAACCAATAGGATCTTACACTAATAAATAGAATCAAGAAAATGAATGGGCATACTTGTGCAAATAAATTGAGTAACAATTATACTACGAGATGATGTAGAAAATATCTATTGAGCACGAAGTAAAGATAGTACCTGTCTCGCTCTTCAATAATAAAGTTCCGAGTGGAGTAATACCCAGATAAAAGTGGACAAATCTACAATTAAAAGTAGCATCTAGAATAAAATTACAGTACTGGAACTCCAAACAAAACTGTAATATCTAAAGTAGAATATTTATCAAAATGATGTAATCAACATCCTGATCGTCCAGTTGACAGAGAACTATATAAATTGCATTCCAGTAACTTGCATTTTTCTTGTTTTAAAATTTAAAGTAAATCAGCAAATTAAGCTTTATAAAATTGGTTTAAAATCTGGATATCTTTTTAAATATTATCATTCTTAACAAAATAAAATTTAATCAAAGTGTCTATCATTAAGTACATTCCTGTCTCAACAATTTACTTATTATCAATAAAAATTTAATTCTCAAATTATAAAAATATCAAAAATCATTTACTATAACTAATTAGTAATTAACCAATATATTTTATATCTTATTTGATCTTTTACAAGTGTTATCTTTATAAACTTAATTTAAAATTTTAAGTAAACTAGTAATAAACTCAACTCTTTGTTTCATGTTATTCATAAAATATAAATGTATAAAATTTCTATAAATTTAAGTGAAGTGTAAAAAAGGTGCAATTTAATAAAGCACATAAAATAAAACTATGGAAAATAAATCTATTATAAAGTATAAATAAGTCAAATAATTTATAATAAACTATAATCTTATTTAAGATTGTATGATTCATTATGGTATACCTGGTCATTATTAGCCTATTTATTTACTATAATAATATATATAATAATTTGGAATAAGTAATGCTTATTTGTAGCAAACCCAATTAACTTTATTTATTCATAGTTTTCTTAAAATCTTTAAGTTTAAAATTAATACAAACATACAAAAATTTAATATAAAGCTTATATATTAGTTTTCTATAACTAATAAAAGTTAAAATTATTTCTTTTTATCTAAAAAAGGTGAGGTTATTGGAAAATGTCTAACAGTATTTCAATGGTTAAATAGTAACAAAAGTTGCAATCAAACAACTAAAAAACAATAAAAACTAAAAAAAGTTAAAAACAACAGTTTAAATTATAAACACAGTCCGGAAAGTTTCACCAATAAATATTCTTAAGCTAAATTAAAACTTAAAATCTTTGTTTCTAAAATAAAACAAACTAAAATAAATAAATGCTTTAATCAGATAGGGGTAAATTTACCTTCATATATCCATTCAAATAGTGTAAAAACTGGAATATCTCGCCAATAAAATTTTAACAAGCATAACAAATCGTCTAAAGATAATAAAAATAATCAAATACAATCTAGAAAAATAGGCAAGTATCACGTTAAGTAGCAAATCTTAAAATAATCTAAAATAAATTAAAAGTGGGGCAATTAGCCTCAAGAAAAAGTTATTAAAAATGGTGAATAAAATAAGAAAAAAGTGTGTCTAAAAATAGGTGTTTTTAACTGAGTTGATCGGTCTAAAAATTAGCAGTTTTTAACGTGGTGAAGAAAATGGTCAAAATTAGAAATTGAGAAATGTGTCAAAAACAGTGTGGCTGAATGTCTCTTGAAAGTTTTTATAGAGGGCTAAAATTAGCTCCTCTATCTACTAAGGCTCGAGAGAATTTTTTACCTTTGGTGCACTCTAGTTAGAGGAGTGAATATGATCTGTTGGATATAATAGGATAATAGACTAAAGGTATATAGTGTGTTTCTAGGTTTACTGGGGACTTATTAGGTATATTGATTAGAGGATAACAAAACAGATAACAAAAGTATGTGTTACATATAATAAGAATATATATAGAGACTTATAGCATATTAAATTATTAGATTATTAAATTATTTAGCTTTTTAGAGCATAAAGCTTGGTGTTGTAAACGGTATAAATATAACAATATAAATATAAATTTAAATATCAGGGGATAATAAATAAATTTTATGTGAATACTGTACAAGAACTTGGTGTTACATTAGGCTATATTTACTTTATTATGCTAATATTTATTATTTATTAAGACTATAGTATACATGGAATAGATAGGACAATTATTATATTATTTTTATTATTTTAGGTTAATTAATTAATTTTATTAATTTTATTTTTAAGAACCTTGTGTGAACAGAGAGGAAAAATATATGATACAGAGACTTATACATAATAAGAGACATTAAGTATTGTAGAATATTCCATTAAATTAGACTAAAAATTAGGGTTTTTCTAATTATATCTACCTTAAATAAAATTAGTAATGATTTATTTTCTGGAAGGCCGGGCAAGAAAAATAACAAAGATAAAAAACACAAAAACAAACACAAAAAAACAACAAAAAAATTATATTTCAAGCAAAAATAGCAACAAAAAAAAATATATAACAGGTAAAACTCAACTAAAAAAGCACACAGAGCACTAATAACTTATATTTATACTTTTGTAAGATTTTTTATTATTAATTGATACAAGTAAATACTTTTATAATAAAAATAATTTTTAGCCCTTTTTAAAAAATAAAATAAAAATTAAATCTTTATTGGCAATAGGGGAAGAAAAATAATACAACAAAAGGCACTGCGTAAAACAAAAATAAAACAATGCCAAAATAAAAATTAAACAATTAAAGAACACATAAAATAATAGAAATATCGAACAGTACAGTTAAAATAAATAGTAACTAAATAAACTAAATTTAATTATAAAAAACTCTTTTTCCATTAGCCAGTTTCCCTTGCATGAACTAATCTCAATAGATAAAACAAGTAAAATTAAAATACATTTATAATTAACACCAGAAATAACAAATTTATATTGATAATTTATCATAAAATTTAAATGGAATTTATTAATATTTAATAATACATCCTTAAGTAGATATAGAGTTAATTTAATTTATTTAATTTATTTATTTCTTAATTTAAGAGGATAACATACAAAATTTGTTTAAGCATCAAGTAGTGTTAGCTAGTATAAATATATCCAAATAAAATAAAACTAATTGCTTTAATAGATATGGAATTATGTTACATAAAAAGATTCTTTATACAAAATAGAGTTTTCATGAAATATACTTAATTTATTAAAAATAATTTTTATTCTTTATGTTTTAAATACAAATAATTAGTTTAACCTATTTTAGTTTATTTAATTAGTTTATGTTAAAATATTTAAGTTTTAATTTGTTATTAATTTAACAATTTTTTAATCTAATTTTAATAATTTATTTTAATTTATTTGTATGCTTAATTATTTAATTTATTTTACTAATTTTATTTACTTTTTTATTATTTTAATTTATCTTATTTATATTTTTATACTTATATTAAAATTAATTGGTGATTAAGGAAAGCCAATCAGGTTCTTTATTTGCTTTAATTAAAGTTTAAGTCAATTTTCATGACAAATTTATAATAGTTAATAAAGCAAAAGTTCAGTTCAAATCAGTTAAGTTCAGTTCATTTAAGTTTAGATTTGTTTTAGATAGGGGGTTTAGTTACCATTATTATCATATATTCATATCATATATGTTGCCTTGGTCCAATAATAAATATTGTATACAAGCTAATTCAAGTTAAAAAAATAAAATTATATTCTGCATATACTATATTTAGTATTTTTACTATTGGCAGGCTTAAATTTTAATAGCTAAAGTCAACAGCTGTAGCATTTTTGTTAATTTATAACTAGAGTAAATTTGAGACAATTAAATTATATTTTATAAGATACAAGGCTTTTGGTCCAAATATAAAAAAATTTAAAAATAATTATTTAATTTATTGAGAAGCTGAGTCAACCCAAACTAAGAAATCAGGTGAAGATACTGCCTCAACTACGATTGGCATGAAACCATGCCAGATACCGCTTGGATAGAAATTGTAGTCTCCTACAAAACCCCCATATGATCTCAACGTGCACCTCTCGATGCATTGAGCTCTACTCCACGTATTATAAATTTATTTAAATAAGTTCAGAGACATTATTATACAAATTTAATATATCCTTGTTTAATATTAACGGTTAGTTTTCACAACACTTAATTATTTTGTTTTGGGAGTTTTAAGTTCTCTTCTATTTTTGCTGAATTTAATTGTTGGTGTAATACTTTTCAGATCAGATTTTAACTCCGAAGTTAATTTAGAATTAGAATTGTGCCAATCTACAAGGCAGTTTTCATGACAGAGAGCTAAGTTATCTATTTTGTTATTTTTTCTGAATATTCAATCTTCTTTATGATGTACCACTATTTTACTTTGGTCTTCATCTATATTAAATAAATTATGACATAAATAACATAGGCCACCGTCCCTTTTTCATAAATTATCAAACAGTGAATACTTTTTATTAGTCTGTATTGCGGCCAGTTTTAAGGATTCTTTAAGTCATTGATCTTTGTTGTCATACACACTAGTCTTCAATAGTTCTCTTGCAGGAGCGAATACTGTCAATACTACTATTTTCTTAATATTCGTAGGCCAATAAAGTATATTTAACTTAGGAATATTATAAGTAATTTTTTTAGAGTCTTTAAAAGATAAGCCATAAAAATTCCATTTGTTAGTTTTTGCACTTTCATGGTTAAGAATTTTAATTTGTAAAGCATCGTAAGTCGGCGAGTCAAGTTTGTGTTGCTGTTTGATTAAATCCAGCATCATGTATTGATTATTCAATCAGATAATAGAGGATTTAGGATGTTTTTTCAGCATTCATACTTTGATTCTATTGTAAATAAATTTCTTAAGTGAAGATAAAGTTCCTGCAGAATTAGAAAAAGAAAAATAATTAACCCATCCTGTGACCTTATGATTAAGTGCAGCTATTAATTCAAAGGCTGTAGTATTAAGATTATTTCTAAATAAATCTATTAAAGCGTATTTGAAAGATTTAAATTTTTCTGCAGATGGATATGTAAATAGTCTAGCTCTACCTTTAAGTCTTCATTCATGTTTTCTATGATGTAAGAATTTAATTCTGATATGATTAGTTCTTATAAGATAGTTGAATGTATAACCTAAAAAGTTGAAAGGTGTATTTACACCAAATTTAATAACTTTGCTCTTATCCGGATGTATTTCTAGTCCTCTAATTTCTACAAATTTTTCAATTTTTGATTTTATTAATTTAAGAAGTCTAGCCGAATCTGAGATAATTATCAAATCATCCGCAAATCTAACAATTCTACAGGCTATTGACCGATTTTTAAATTTTCGATCTTTAAAAGTTCTGGATACAGATTTAACATACAGACTGAATCCATCTATTTCCCTGTAATTTAGATATGCATGTTTAGTAGAATTTTTAAATTCTAGTTTTGCTTCTTCAAGAATATTTTCCAAGCCATTAAGAGTGAAATTAATAAGTAAAGGACTAATAATTCCTCCTTGAGGAAATCCTTCTGTGCTAGGATAAACATTAGTCTCATTAAAACCTATAAAACCTGCTTTTAACCAACCATTTAGAATAAATAAATATTTCGATGGAATCGGTACGTTCGTTAATAATCAATTATGATTTATTATATCAAAACATTTTCTTATATTCGCATTTCAAATATATTGTGTATCTACTGTACGGTTAATGCTATCTCCCTTACTTTGTAGAGCTTTTTGTAGTGTGGCTAAAGCCATCACATTACTTCTACCTTTTCTAAAGCCAAAACTAAATAGATCTGAATGAGGTTCTATTATAGGATCTAGAACTAATAAAAATAATGCTTGAGTGGCTCTATCTAAAATAGAAGGAATAAATAAAGGTCTTTTTTCATTTAAATTATTATTCTTAGGAATTAGTATTCTTTTCAAAGGCATAATCTTATTGGATCTGAATTGCTTTAAGAGTTTAAGAAGTTCAAATTTGCTATTAAATGTATTACTTAGAATTTTTGCATCTATTCCTGGTGTTTTACTTTCTGGATTTTTAGATAATAATTCTATAGCCTGTACTTGAAATAATAAACTGTGAATGAATAACTCAAATAACCTTCTGGTTTGTGAAGATTTCATACCCGTTTTCTTAGAGGATTCAGCAAGAGAATACTGACTTTTCTCTATAAATAAATTTAATCTTCTTTTTAACTCTGGAGTTAGTCATAGACCTTTCTTTAATTGAGCTAAAATTGCAGAAGTTAATTTTTTATCTGTAAAGGAATGAGATGATGGCTTAATTAAACATGGGTTTTTATTACCTTTAGGTAAAGAAGAACTAGTTTTAAAACCTCGAGTTCCGCTAATAAAATGGTTAAATTTTATAAGGAGTTTCATTCGGTAAGTAAAGTTGCTGATTGTGTAAGCAGACCAATTTTGCAAGGTATTCGGTCTAAAAGTACCCGCTTGGTGGTCATCCTGCCCCCGCCAGGTGTTAAAATACAAGTTACTTTGTATTAACCTCTTTACAGAGTATATTAAAATTTTAATATATCCTAAGCACCTTACTATTTTAGTATTAAGGTATCCGGGGTTTCCTAGTTTACTGTTTATGATCGACGTAATTAATAAGCTCATTATTCCTGTAACCCTGCAAATTTTTAATGTTTTTCTACTACAAAATATATACCATTGCTCGAATATATTCAGAATTTGCAATCTTTTTAAAAGATTTTTTAGTAAACCACCGTAATACCAGAAACGCGTTAAAGGGCCTTCAATCAGTTTAATCTTCATATTAATTAATTTATAGATATTTCTAATATATTCTATAAAAAGCCTAGCTATCACTCCTTTTATTACGTGGGATAATAAAGTTGTGCATTTTAAACTCAGCTCTAACAATATAACGTCGTATATTACTATGAGTTCGCTAGTAGAAAGTAGTAGTAATAGAAAAATATCACTTTCATAATCAAAAACGCTACCTAGTCGCAAGCAAATTTCTGAACATTGCAAATTTTCTTTACGATTTTTAATGTAAAAATGGAGCTATAGCTTGCGCTACCCCCAATATATCTAATAACGCTTGCGCTACGATAATTATAAATAATGGAAATAATATCCTTTATATGGTTTACCGTTTTTTAATTGAATAGATAAATATTTTCTATCTAATTTAATATTAATTGACTCAAAATATTTGATTGTATCTGTAATAGTTTCAAACTCTTTTTCAAAATCAGGACCTTTTACTAATATAGGTTTATTTTTGTAACCTTTGGAATAACAACTAAATCTTCTTTTCATAATTTTTTTGTATTCATCAATAATTAATCCTACTTCTTCAAAGTTATTTGGTTTATAGTTCTCATAATATTTACATAAAAAATGATAGAACTCTTTTTCAATTTTTATATATTTAGAAAGAGTATCTCTTTTTATAATTAACCCTAAGTCTTTTAGATAGTTAATACATGCAGTTAGAGAATCAAATTTAAGAGTTTGACCTCAAGAATCAACAAATTTATTTCCATCTTTAATTTCTAAGATCACTGGAATATTTCTACGAGTACCTAATGTATACGTAATTTGTCTTTCTTTTTGCATTATATCAAGTAACTCTTGAGTGGACATATTACTTTTAACTGCTGTAGGAATTAAGCCACTTAACAATAAAAATCTATTAAGATAAGGAAGGTTTGAATCTAAATATTTTTTACATGTTTCTGGTTGAACTTTTAATACTCTTTTTAACTCAATTTTTGAGCTAGCATGATAATAAATAGTACTACAAGTTAAATCGTAAACATACACACTTTCACCTTTTGAAGACCCTGCATTAACAACTCTTAATGTATTTAGATCAAATTCTTTATTTAATAAATGATATTGCTCTAAAATTAAAGCATCCTTAAAATTAAATTTATTTTTATCTAACTTAAATATAATTAATTTAAAAGCACCTAATCCTTCTTGAGCAAGTAAAGGTCCAAATTTCCCCATTAAAGGAAAATCCCCTTTAAAGTAATAATTCATTCTACGTCTTAACAAGTTAGAAGAACCTACATATTTTGTACCTGTAATCTTATGGATAAACATATATACACCGAAATGCCCTTTATAATTAGAATTACCTGTTAATTCATACAAAAGTTTATAATCTTCCTGTGCCAAAGGCAAACTAGATGTCTTTAAATTTAGTTCAACACCTTCAACTTTTAATAATTCTTTTAATTTAGAATCAGTAATAGTGATATCCTGATTTAATAATATTTTATTAATTACAGAAGCAGTTGTAGGTTTTCCACTATTAATATGTTCTAACGCTAAGAACTCAGAATTGAAATCTCCAGCTTGTCTAGTAGCAGTTGTACTAAAAGCTCTAGTAGTAATTATACTAAAAGTTTTACTAATAGGGGCACAAGCCATTAAACTTATACGCTTCTCAAATAAAAGATAATTATTAAGAATACTTTGATTAATTTCACTATGCAATAAAATACTAAAATAAGCAACTTTAAGATTAAAAATGTTATAATAATAATTTATAATACAATTAATTAAAAATAACTTAAATTATTTACATTAAAATAAAAGTTTAGCAAACTATCGTAAAAATTTTTCCCTAAACACACTAATTATTATGTATATCTAATAAACAGAAAATATATTAAATTATACTTTCCTGCACCCTTTCAGGTGGGGTTTGACTATACCTTAAGCATTATAATAGTAATAAAAATAATACCAACTACCGTCTAGTCGATGAACTGCACACCCAATAATAATAAAATACTTGGTGCTTGGCTGCGGATTACCCATTGAATTATCAATCATGATTTTACCATACCGCGAGTCATTACCTGCGCCATAAAATATATTACTACTCCTACTTGGTTATGATTGCTTTAGGGCGTTCCCGCAATTTTATAGTTTATAACTATAGGTTCACTATAGTTTAGGCCATAAGACCGTAGAATGTACCAGTTCTTTCAGCTAAGAAAGATAGTTGATTTAATCTACCAGGGCAAGCATCTAATTTTAAACCTAAAGAAGGTACAGCAAAGCTGTGAATTACATCAGCCAAATATAAAAATTTAATTAATGTTTAGCTTAAAAAAAACAAAGCAAAGCATCGGATAAAAAATATAAGGTTTAATTAAAGTTCTTAACTTAAGCATACTTTCACCTAAAATATATATTCTAGCTCTATTATTTTTAATTCCTTGAATTGTACAATTAATATCATATTTTATTTTTAATACATTTACTAATGTTACCACCTCTTGTAATAAAAAAAAGTGTAGCTATCTGTACATAAAACTAAACCTTTATTTAAATTAGCTCCATCTTCCTTAATTCAAAGGGCTATAGATATAGGAGTTAATAAATCAGAAATATTATGAGGTATTATTTATACCTTATTTTTAATGGGTCTCAAATAATAAGTATAATTCATTTAAACAAGGCTTGTACTAAATTCTAAGAAATAACAAATTTTTCCTTTTCTAATAGATTTACCTAAATAAGGAATATTTGAGCAATAATGATAAAGTTTTAAGAAAGAATAAATTACATAATAATAATGATCAATAGATTGTTTAAATTTAAATCTAGTATTAAATGTACTATTATTTTTTTCTAACCCTGAGGGTTTACCAACTATTATAGAATATAGATCGGAAGGTAAAATATTAATTTTTGTCAATTTTTTGAAAATCTATTAAAATTTACAGTAGAACCTAAGTTTGAACCGTAAATAACTATATTTATATTGTAAACTTTATTATCACACTTGTTTACTATTTTAGTATAATTTTTCCTTTCTTTATAATTTATTTCTTCTAGTGGCAGGAAATGAAATAATAGTTTTGTTTATTTACTAAAAATAGAGTAGTACAAATAATATTTATAAAAAAAAATTTTACTATCTCCGTTGAAAGTTTAATCAAATTTTTATACTTGGACTATATCTTAAATTTTTAACAAATTTCTCGCGTGTAGTCTCTGAGGATCCTACTATAGGAATAGTAATTATTATACTAATACTATCACTAATTGGTTTCCTGCTGATTGCTCATTGTAACATTTTAATTATTTTCACCTATTTAAATATAGGTAAGTTAAACATTAGAGGTTTCCAGCAAATAGCGAGATTCAAATTAAATTTAAAAAATAAAAAAATCAAATTTTTGTTTATATTAACATAAACTTAATAGGGGCAAGATGTCTTACCAGTAACAATTAATCTAATGTGGCAATCCACTGGTATAATTAATTTATTATCTACATCTAATAGTCTAAATTGTCCTAATTCTAAATCTGATTCCATGGCTAACTGAATTTATCAAACAAAATTTATCTGTTAAAACCCAAAGTTAAAATACTGTTCGTTTATCATTCATATTATTCCTAATTTGTTGAATTTGGGCCAAACCCTCATAACTTAAATGACCTTTTGATAAAATAATATTATAAATATTTTTAAAATCATTATAATCCATTTTCTTTATTCCTAAGACTGGATATAAATCAAAAAAAGGAATTACAATATTACCTATATCTTTAATATTTGAAATATTTAAACTTACAGTTTGTTTTAAAAAAAAATACCTTTATTTGTTCTTGAATTATATTTGTTGAAAGAAATATTTGGAAAGTATTTTGAAAGATAATCGTATAAACCTTCTAATAAGGCAGTATCTTTAAGATGAAGAGTTATTTTAAAAACACAACCTGTATGAAATGTATCTTTATACTGTGTCAACTTAGTAAAAAAAGATCCATCTCCACTTGCAAATCCTGCTACCCACATTCCATGAGAAATACCCTTAAAATTGTAAGACATAGTATCAATTAAAGAAATATTAAAATCAGGTAAAGCTTCTTTCAAACTATCAGATAATCCGAAATTAGTTAAATTTTTTAATGTAGCAGGCAAGCAATTTTGTCATACCTTGATAATTAAAATGTTCTTTTGTTGCCAAAATCAAAATATTATAAGCTTGTAACCAATATTGATACCAAATACAAGATATTTGCTGGAAACAAGAGAATATAGTTTAAAATGGTTAACAATAACCGCAAGATCTTTAAATGTTTTAACTGTATAACTAGTTACTTTTCCTTTTGTACTAACAGTTCCCACTCCAAATGTATTCTTAAAACTTAGAAGAATTGGTAAATCTTTAACATGTAAGTTAATTCTAAAAACTAATCTAGGAGTATACTTAAATTTAGCTTTAGAATCTTTATATAATTCAATACTAAAACAACCCTTTTGTATGGATGTAGAGCTAAGCACAACTTAAATTGGATTATATTTTAATAAATAATTCCGAGTTTAGTGACAAATTTTATATTTCATAGAATTAACCATATATGGTAAAACTAATTTTTTTAAAGAATTTAAAGATCTTTCAGAAATGTATATTCTATATTGATTTTCTCTATGTAGTCGAATTGTACAGATTAGATTATAACGTATTATTAATACATTCACTAATCTTACTACATCTTCTATTGAATAAGAATCTGTACATAGTAATAAACCTTTTTTTGAAACCGAACCATCACCACATATCCAATGAGTTAATGCTATAGGATCTAATAAATTGTAAATATCCTGAGGTATTTTCTTTTTATTATCTTCATAAAATAGTAAATGAATATCTTTAATGCAAGGTAGAGATCGAGTACAAAAATTTAAGGCTATATTTTTTTTATTATTCCTTATATTCGTAACTAGAGCAGGTACACTATTACAAAAAGGTGATAATATGGTAAAAACTGAAAAAAGATATTCAAATTTTGCAAAAGATTTTTTTTTGTTTGTTTTTTGTTTTTTGTTTAAAACCTATTCGAGGGTTAACCGATCTTTTATTATAAATAATCCAAGCATCTGATAATAATAACCCTATTACAACAGAATATTGATAATTATTAAATTTATACATCTTAGCAATCTGTCTTGTTATTAGACCCATCCCTACTCCTGACGACATATTAGTACCTCATACAACTAATTTATTAGAACAACTAATTGAAGTAAATGGTTCGTCAACAAATCCGGTCATAAACCAAGGATCTAGTTTATTTAACTTTGGTCTTTTTGTAACAACTACATTTTCAGATACATTAATTTTGTTAGAAAGGATTTCAGTTTGATACCCCCTTACAGGGGCCATTAGAGTGCACCTTAACAGTTCTACTAGAAAACTGTAACTACCGTCCACTCGTTGCTCTTTTACCAGTGCAATAGCGCTGGATTTAGATCCGCGATAACCCATTTCACTTTCGTTCATATCATAGCTTGTTACCGTACCCAGGTAATTATTCTGGCCACACATAACGTTTCCATTATGGCTTGGTACTATGATCTTTAGGGTGTCCCCGGAGTTTGATAGTTGGGCCCACGGGATCGATTTCCCATAACGATCAGCAGGCAGCATGTAAGAGTGAACTAGATACATATTCCTTTATTCAAGTGAAGTCCCAGAGTACATACCCTTTCCCGAACCGTACGTGATACTTTCGCATCGTACGGCTCTCCATCAATAATACTACTTAATTAATTGCTATTGTGTTTCTTCATATGACATTTTCTGCAAAGTGGGACTTGTTTTTTTTTGCTTTAACCATTAGTTTGTCAATATGACTAACTTTAGGGTTAAGATCACTCATTTTTCTAACATGGTGCATTTCTACTTTATAGTTAGATCCACAAACTAAACAAACTTTATTTAGTAAGTTTGCCAAAGATTTGCTATCCACAGATAGAGCCTTAATATTTTCCAAGGTTTGTGGTTTATTTGTGCCTGTTTTAAAGTTCATATGATTTCCTTTGTAACTAGGATTGATAAATGAGATCTTATTTGGTGAGGTCAGAAGGTTACCATATTTTTCAAAAACTTTTGCTCTAGTACCTAATTTAAATTTTGCAGCCAGTAGTTTTGCCGCTGACTGTTTTAAAGTGTGATTTAATAAGGATACTAGTCTAGAGTAGTTGTGCACAAAGGAATAATAGTTAAGGTATCCTCTAAAAACGGCGTTGTATAGATGAATGATTTGGTCATGGCTATTATGTAACCATAAAAATCTAGGAGCAGGTTTACCGTTGTCGATAAATCCTGTATCTGTCAGTTTCTTGATAATTCTAGGTATTGGAGCTGTTAATCTAAGATTTAAAGGTAGTCTTTTTGTAGAGGAGCTAATTACTACTCTAGAAAATTTGGTATGATTACTTCTAGATAATTCCACACCTAAGAATAACCCTTTTGAGGTTCTCAGGTTGGTTATCTTCGTTTTATCTGGACTAACCTTTAGCCCAATATTAGAACAGAATTCAGATACTTTATCAAGGATCATCAACGCGTCCGAGTGAGTACCTCTGATACCTATGATCCAGTCGTCTGCATATCTAGTATACATCAACCTTCTATATTCTGTATCATTGAAGTCAACAAAAGAGTATTTTTTCGCTTCAATTGCTAGATCCCTAACTAATATCAGATCTCCTAGTTTCTTGGCTTTCGCTATTTTCCATTCGTACCTTCTTGCAATTGGATTTCTTCTGGGTTTTACCCCTTTATCAAACTCTAATTTAAGTGAGTCTACGAATGCATCTAGTTGATGTAAGAAAATGTTAGCTAATAGCGGGCTAATAATAGACCCTTGAGGAGTACCGGCTATGTTATGTTCGTATACTCTGAATTCAAAGTATCCAGCATTCAATGCCTTGTTTATATACTGGGTAAATCTTCTGTCGGTAATTCTACTTTCAATAAGATTCATCAGTTTCCGGTGTTCGATGGAATCGAAGCACTTAGATATATCTCCTTCTATAAGCCATTGAGAGCTTCTGAAATTGGTATAAAATTCTTTGAGTGCAGTATGGCAGCTTCTTGCAGGTCTAAAACCATGGGAATGATCAGAGAAGGTAGGTTCAAATATTGCTTCAAGAATAAGTCTTAATGCTTCTTGAACTATTTTATCTCTGGGTGATCCAATTGAAAGTGGTTTAGTTCCTCCTGAAGCTTTTGGAATTGCGATTCTTCTGCTCGGTTGGAAATTAAATTGACCGCTCTGTGTTTGTTCCGCTGTCTTTATAAACCATTCACTGCTCATGCCATCTAAAGTTTCCGTAACTATTTCCGGAGTCATATTACCTGGTTTACTTTTTATGTTGTTATACGCGATTACAAGTAATTCAGGATTACTTAGTAAAGAAATTAGCTTTCGGTCAATGACAGTAGCAGTTTTAGCTTGGGTTCTTAAGTTGTCTAATTTTTTCATTATATTGCTTGTTTGCGTAGTACCTCCGGTACTATAATTACTAAATTTAGACAGATTATCAACTGTACTACTTCCCTTTCTAGATAAGTTACTATCTGCGAATCTCGCAAATTGCGAGGCAGGTACTATTAGTACTCCGTTACCTTGGGTCTGGAGACCTTTAGGCAATCCAACGGTTACACAACCTGTTCAAATATCTCCCTTAGGCACCAAACTTTCATCGTTAGCACCATTTCTTACGGCATGAGTAAGCGTGATCACTTCATTACCTCTTTGATTCAAAGGTGATGACAGCTTAATTGGCCCATCCCAGTTATGCCAATATCCATCGATAGGGATCTCTAGATGATTTGGTTCAAGCAGTATAGCTTTAGCCATAGGAGAAACAACTTGCAGAGGGTCATATTTTAACTGGTTTAATAATCCCTCCGCTTTCATCTCACATGCTATGTTCACCAACGAGCTTTCCCCGTTAGCTAAGTGAGTTGTTGTACTTATGTAGTGATAATAAGTGGAAATAATTCCGTGACAGGTCGGCCTCTCGCCGCGCACATCAAAATCTATAGATTCACCAGTTTCTGTAATGAAGTCAGAATATTCATAAGGTAGGGTCGACTACCCGCACCGTGATTCATTATTTGATGGATAATAAACTGGCAACGAATAGCCTCCCTCCGAACCGTACGTGCAAGTTTCCCTGCATACGGCTCTCCATCCTCTAAACAAAGGCTCTAAATAATAATTTCAGGTATTTTAGGTTTAGTCTTTTTTAGTTTATTAAGTGCTATTCCATCAGATTTACCTGAGTGACATATAATTATTATATGGCACGCTCGGCAAACGGGTATTTGTTTTCTGTTAAATTGTTTCATAATTTGCGTAAATCCTTTAGTTTATCCTTTTCTGATATGTTTTACGTGGTGTATTTCAACATTAGTGTTATTTTCACAGATAATACAGTCTTCGTCTCATATATGATTAGATTTCACAGCGTATAATTTTATGAAAAAAGGGTCAAAGTTATAGTAGTTTTCTACTTTTAAAGTTCTGTCTCTACTTAACGTGTCCGGGTTGTATAATTTTATTGATTTCTTTTTTTCTTTGCTAGTATAGTTTATAGTGATAGGGTTACCATATTTTTGTCATACTTGTTTAGGACTAAGGTTAAGTTTTCTAGCAAGTGTGAAGACTGCTGAGAATTTGAGTATCCAGGTAATATACGACATTTGATTTCTATTTTCTACTGCAGAGTAGTAGCCTAGTATTCCCCTTATGACAGCATTAAATCTTAATATGATGTCTTCAGGTTTCATGAAGATCCATTTAGTAACGGCTTTTGGTTTTGGTATATCTCCTTCTCAGGCATATCCTTGTTCGACTAATTTTTTTACAAGAGTATCTATTGGTGCTTCTATAATTAAGGATGCGTATAAAGGTCTTTTTAGAACGTTATTTACAGTAGATTTTTGGGATTCTGTGTATCTACGTTTTCTTTTTGATATCAAAAAACCTAAATATTTTACTTTTTCGGATTCTAAGTGGGAGATCTTGGTTTTCTCTTCGCTTAGTACTAGTTTTAGATTTTTATTTAGGAATTCTTTTATTTTCTCTTTAATACTTTTTGCGAAATTGAGTGAGCCACTGATTCCCACAACTCAGTCGTCTGCATATCTGTTGTAGTAAACTCTAGTAGCAGTACTATCATCTTTTATAACACTGGGAGTTTTTCTCAGTTTTGTTTTTAAGTCTAGCAAAACTTCTTTAGTTGCTTTATCTAGATTCTCTTTTTCTTCTAGATGTGATATGTTTTTGCGTAGTTTCAAGTATTTGGGATTTGGTTTTGATACTCTTCTGTCTCAGTTTGAGTGTTTTTCTATTAAAGAATTCATAAATATATCGAACTCGTGGAGATAAACATTGGATAGAAGAGGAGAGAGAACTCCTCCTTGAGGAACACCTATATTACTTCTTGTAAAATTACCATCGTTTACGTAACCAGCATTTACTAATTTTCAATATAAGTCTATAAGATTTGGATCTTTTATTCTTTTTTGTAGAAGTGAGGCTAGTTTATGATGGTCGATATTGTCAAAGTATCCTTTAATATCTCCTTCAATCATTCAGGTAATTCCATTTCATTTTCTTACTTCAAAGACTGCTGTAGTTGTTGAGCGGTTAGGTCTAAATCCATGAGATGTATTGAGGAAGAGAGGTTCATATACGGATTCTAATATCATTTTAATGGCTTGTTGTATAATTTTATCCTTAGGACTGGGTATTCCAAGAGGTCTAAGTTTACCATTCTTTTTTGGGTTGAATATTTTCAAATAAGGTTTAAATTGGAATTTTCTATCCTTCATTTGGTTAATTACATCTTGAGCCCAGCCTAGTGAGATTTCATCTAATGTTTCATTATCAGTTCCCTTGGTCATGTTACCCGGGTTGGAATTTAGTTTTTGATAAGCGGATTTATATATGTTTATATCAAACAGTTGTTCATATGAGCATTCTATTTGTAAGCTTAGTTCCCGTTTTATTTCGGGCTTTGTTAGTTTCCTTACATCTCTCGAGTAGAATCTACCGGAAAGATTTATGAATCTGTTAGAAGACTGTCTCCCTTTTGAGCGGTTTTCTCATAATACGAAGACTCCGTTTCCATGTAATGGATGTAAGCTTCCATTGCATTCAGTGGTTCTGGCCCACAGATAGGTGTTACCACCCTTAGGAAATCCCCAGTTCTTATTCCTACTGTAGTAATCTGTTTTAGATTTTAAATTCTGTCCTACCGGTTGTAGTGAATCTCTAGTTGTGGTTATATATTTTAACTGGTCTTTAATGTATATAACTAGATAGCAAATAAAATTTTCAATAGTTGCTAGAGCAGTGTTAGCTCGATAAAATTTACATAAAAAAATCATGACAGATTTAGGTCGATGGGTATTCTTGCGTTGAAAATTACACGCTCAAACCATCTTTACAGGCATGCTACACTCTCCTAGCTTTTCAGCATCAGATAAGCCTGTTCCTTTATTACCTTTAACCACACGGTAAGTAGCTCAGCTACAACAATAGTAATAATTAAAGGGCGCACACCAATACCATTGATGCAAGATAATTAAATCTTATCGACTGTACATTAAGCAATATAAAATTTTTATATCACCCACCAGTGACCCAGTCTGTTGCAATAATTGATATAACAAACACAACTCAATTACTGACAGTCTTGTACTATTAAACGGTATTAATTTAAAAATAGTATTTTAACTGTTTTCACTAGTGTCGCCAAAGGAATCTAATCATACTTTATAATAATTTATTATTAAATTTAAACTATTTTTGTATTCCTTAAAGAAATTTGTCAAATTCTTAGAGATGAAAAATTTAATATCATCTCACGACTATCATATATATGTGCTTTCTTTTTTAATTATTAGTAAAATACTCTAATAAAAAGAGTAAGCGAGTAAAAAGAACTTTCAATTTAACACTTTTCAATAAAAATTATAGCTATAAAACTTATAAATTAAAAATAGTATTAAGATATTTATTTTTAGGTTTTAATTTAAGGTTGTAATCCTAATTTATAATGCATAGATACATGTAAGTAAGGTAAAATAAGTTTTTCTAATTTATCAATAGAATTTTTTTTTATATAAATAGAATACTGATTTTTTATTTGTATTTTTTGGATAGTACAATCTAAATCAAATTTATTAGTTAAAATAGTTTTTAGATATCCTACCTCTATTAAACTAAAACTATTACAAGCAATTCTTACACCTCCACTGCTTTTTACAAAGGTTCCGTCATCGCTTATCCAAATAGCTAAAGTAAGAGACGTAAAATATTTTTCAATGTTATTTCCTATTACTTTTGTACCTTTTTTATAAAACAAATCATGTAACCAGATAAAACTTCTAAATGTGTAAGTATTAAACTCAAATCCATAATAAGTTTTTTCTATTCCATTTATTTTTCTTGTATATTTTCTAGGTGGATTATTGCTACAATAACCATTATTATTAAAAAATTCATACAAACTAAATAAGTAGTCTTTGTGTATTATGCTTTGTCTTACACAAAGTCTTATCCCTTCTCCAGTTCTATTATGTAGATAACCATCTCCTAAAATTAACCCAATAATGACTGAAATTACATCTAAATTATGTGGTCCTACACGATTTATTGATCTACACTGAGTGTGAAAGAATTTACTATCTAAATTATTTTGTATAAAACCTTGATAAAATTTTATTTTTTTTAAATTATTACTATAAAAAGTGTGTTTTATTGTGTTGTTTTTACCTAGAAATTTTGTATCACTCCAGGTGTCTTTTTTTTTATTTAATATATATGATTTGAGGCCATTTTTAAAAAAACCTACTACTTTAATTGTTAATGTTGGTGAAATTACTTCCTTTAATTCTCTATACTTAGAGTTACTAATGTTAGAGAAAAGTTGGACTATATCATCATCCCTATCTGGGGTCAGTGCAGTGGTGTGCACGAGAGATTAGGAGGATGTTTCGCGTATAGTCTCTGAGGAACCTACTTTTGCGGATATGCAATTTGGCTTCCTGCTGATTGTCTATTTTAAACCCCACCTTCTTCGTATGCTCCCTCATAAGAGCTGTCGCGGAATAGTTTAGTAGTCACGCTATTAGCAAATTTAGCTAATATAACGTTATCTCTAGGGTTTTTACGCTTACTTATTTTTAATTAAACGTACCTAGAAGCATTAAGAGTTTCCAGCATATAGCGAAATTATTCAATTAGCCTTCTAGCTAAAGGGGACGAAGTTTTGTCTATATATTTATAGCTTAGATAACATTGTTTGGATACAGTGCGTAGTAACAATAGAACCCATCGAAATAAGGGCATAGACTTAGCAGCAAATTTAATCATAGTTTTACCTTCATGTCATTGGATTGTACTAAACAGTCAAAAACAGTAAAGTAGCATGGCAGCCTAAAGCCTTAAATGTGAAAGCTTATTTTTTAAATTAAAAAAATCCGGTCTTATTCCAATAAGCTAGTTCCTATCTCAATAAGGTAAATATATAGAATTTAAATATTTTAGTAAATCTGTATTAATAACCTTTGTATATCTATTTTCACCTGTATATTTAACACTAACTTTATAAAATAATTTGTGCAATGTAGTTAAAGCAGGGTAACTACAAGTCATTATTTGATTGAAAGGCCTTTTCGTAAAACCAAATTAAAGAATAGGACTTCTTTTTTTTTACCACAGTAGGAACTAAGTGTAAGATAAACGTGCCATATATATTCAAATCGCTTAATAGTTTGAGTAAATACAAAGTACGGTGGTTACAGAGGTTCTCGAGTAATGTAACGAACCATCTCCTAAAAGATGGCCTACTAATTGTGATATGCCCATATTGTTAGGGGCAAATACTGTTATATTCCGTGAATGCTTATTAAGTCTAATGTTGTTGCTTGATCCTGTTACACCAAAAGGTACTACTTAAACTTCAGTAGATCTAGATACAATCTTACTGATAGGTGTAACGAAGTTAGTCAAAGTTGTTATAGCTAAATCATAGTATAGATCAGGTTTATCCATTAAATATAATAATAGGGTCAGCCATAATTATGAACTGCCCTCCGAACCGTACGTGATAGTTTCCCATCATACGGCTCTCTATCTGAATAATCCGGAAATATGTTGTATAGTTTAGCCTCGGAAATTATAAATTAGTTTCAATTCACAGTGGAGCAGTTTTCCAGAATGCAGACACTTGTGGTGATAGTGACAAAAAGGCCGCAAATATTAATAGCACCCCGCATAGGCGTGTGACCTAATCTCATTTTGTATCTCACCTCTTTAACAGATCTTAATTGGTGCTTTATACAAAAACAAACAAAAAAACAAAAAAAAGCAGCCTATTCTTGGAACCGTAAATAAAGCTAGAGTTAAAAAGGTTGGAAATAGTAACTTTGGAAGCTCAAATTCCCAGCAATAATTAATCCACATTTTCGCCAACTTTATTAGTGAAGCTAGCAAAGGACCAAATTTTATAAAAACAGCTCTCATAGTTCTAATTTTGTGTTTTAAGGCTAGAGTAAGCGCGCATGATGCTTTAAAATCTCACATGCATCTATGAAGCACATAATAATTACTTGCAAAGCTATAAAACTCGATCGTAAATAAATTATACTATTATAAAAGGCAATAATATTATTATGATCAAGATTAACGAGATCCCTTCTAGCTGTAGGACTTCCGTTCACTTTGACGAAACCGTTCTTAATAAATTTTTGTAGTAAACTTTTTGTAGTAATATCGATTATAAAACATGGAAAGGTTTTCTTTTTATACCCGGCTACTGTTCTTGTAAGTTTGTTAGATGTTTTAGATCTTTTACAAGAGGCACCCAGGAACGTTAATGTTTTAGTTGTGCTAGTGACTATGGTCTTCTCGTCATTTAAAACGAGACCTGTTTTCTTTATTAATACATCTTTTACGTGTCTTTTGATTTTGACAGCGTCTTCATGAGAACCTAAAATTAGAATGATAAAATCATCAGCATATCTAACTTACATAAGCCTCTTTAAATTAGGGTATCAGTCCTCAACAGAGCTGACAGTTCTTATGAGGTTACCTACCTCCGACTTAATAGCTTGCTCCTTAGAAAACTGGTTTTGTTCCTAATAGAGATGTACTGCTTGTTTTTATGTATAGCTACACCAGACTCGAAGTTGAGTTTATACTTTCCGAGAAATTTGTCTAGTTTATCCAGTACTATATTAGCTAGGATAGGACTAGCCACGTTACCTTGTGGTCTTCCTTTGCTGACTTGGCTAATAACTCCTGTGGTTGTATTAAAAAAAAAGGTTACCACATGTAAGCATTTTATTTAGGAGTCTTAGCGTGTGTTCACATTGAATTTTATCAGAAATAGACTCAAAAATGGTCCCGTGGGGAATTTGATCAAAGCATTTAGTAAAGTCCCCTTAATAACTAATGAGTATTTATCCCCGTGAAGAAATAATTGTTTGAGAGCGGTATTGATCGATCTGTTTGGTCTGAAACCATGGCTAGAGTCCTCGAAGGTTGGATCCCAGATGCTGCTCAATATAATTTAGAAAGCCTTTTGTACTATCTTCTATCTAGGGCTGATATTTTATAAAGTTATTATCTTACCATTAGTTTTGGTAATCTCAAGGATTCTAACTTGAATAAAAATATAAGTACCGTTCTCGATCTGTCTAGCCGTTTTGTATAATCAGTCGAGGTTGATACCGTCGAGAGTTTTAGGTGTTGCTCCAGGAGTTCTAATACCTGGTTTACCCTTGATGGTAAGGGTATTCATAGCAAGCAATTAAGAAAAATGGATTTGCTAGAACCTTGATAACATTTCTATAGTGTTCCCGATAATCTATACATTTCCCTAGTTCCCTCTCTAGTCAACCCTTAACCGAAACATTTTACGTTTAGACGGCTCCAATGCGTCTAATTTGTTAAGTGAATGAAAAGATCGGATCGGAAACACATCAGACTACCCCCCTTCACTGGGATCCCAGCTACTACGAAGGTTCTGTCTCCGCATACACCGCGGTTCATATCTTTAAAACTGAATGCATTGTCGTAGGTAGAGGCGGTTCGATCCCGTGGTTGCAAGCTTTCTGCGTTGGAATGAGAACTTAGACCCTCGCATACTTGTTTTTGTTTTTCAATATATTGGTGACAATTTCCTTTCGAAGAACCTATGACGCTTAGACTATCATCATAAGCAATTAAGAAATCAGTAGCCCAGCAATACAGTGATTGCAATATTCTGCTTCAGACTACAGGGCCTTCAGTATCCTGTCTGTATGTAATCGAGTTCGTTATCCTAGTCATATTCTCCCCACTAACTCAAATATAAACCAAGGGCAGTCAAGGACTAATTGAGCATTCAGTAACAGCTATACCCGAATCAGTCTTTTTAGGATCTGAAAGGGCGTTACTTGGTGGCAAGCAATTGAATCATACGAATCAACTCCGATTTGCTTGGGGTTTAACCCTTTCGAAAGCTGCCTCACACGGCGCACATCTAAATGAAGGGAAAGCTATAGCTATTAAAATTAAAGCTGGTGTTATTGTTCAAACTAATTCTAATACTGTTCCATGTGTTAAATATTTATGTGCTATAGCATTTTTACTTGAATCAAAGTAATATACAATACTAAATAATACCCAAAATACAGCTAAAGATATAACTATTAAATAGAAACCTATAGTATTGTGTAATGTAACTATTCCTGTAAATCCAGGTGCAGCACTATCTTGAAAACCTAATTGCCATGGTTGAGCAGCATCATTGTAGATAGTTGAAATTAAATGAGTTAATTTAGCTAAATTCATCATCTATAAAATAAAATAATTTTTTTGTTATTGTCTTAATTTACTGGTTTAGATTTAATTTACTTTTTATTTTTTGTTTTTGTTTTTTTTATTGTTTACTTCTAAAAACAAGGAAAATTTGCCAGATATAAAGGTGGGGGTAAAACTGAACATGAGCAGTCCAGAGCAGAGCAGTCCAGAGCAGACATGATCCATAAATTAAAAAAATTTTGTACACCCTTAAATTAAGGCCTAATCTGGCAATAAATTAATTTGTTCTAAACTTAAACGCAATTGTAACTCAATTACTATGCATCCTAAGACTTATCTTAATTTAATTCTTGCTGTTATTTTAAAACCAAGCAATCACACGGTTTATTAGGTTTTATTTTGTTATATACAATTGTCTTATTAATAAGTAAATTCCTAATACTTATATTTATCTTATTAATGACTATTTAAATATATAACTAGCTCTCTGCTTTAATTTAGTTAAAAACAACATCATCTTGTAATGCTGCTTCATTTTAAATTAAAAAAATACTGCATCAGATCAGCAGCAGATTTGCTAAACCTTTGATGCATTCCTTCTACTTTAGCTTAATAAAACTAATCTAGATTAGAAATGTCTTATATTATTATAATCGGGTATATACTGATTGTTAAATATAAAGTATAAACTAATTTTAATAAATTTTGCTGGAAACTTATAAATATAAACAAAAAGTTTCCTATAAATATATACAATATTATTATGCAATAAAGCAAAGAAAATTTGCTTCGTTAATGATTAACTTAACTACACATTTAAGTTTATTATTAATAATTACTAGGGGGTTATTGTTTTCCTCGTTCCATTAATAGTTTTTAGAAACTTGGAAAAAGTCTGCTACTTCTTGTATATTAATTGGATAATAATTAAATTAACTGGATTTTTTTTTAAATTTTAAATTTTAAATTTATTGACCTACTAGAGGAAAGATTTTAAATTTTACAAAACTGCCTCTTGTTCGGCTATCCTTAACCACAGAAGTATAAGCAAAAAGCTGTTTAATATATAAATCTAACTGTTCAATTGCTAGTTTATTTTGAACACCTTTATCTTTAATTTAAGTCCAATCATGAATTATTTATAAAAAAGACTCGCAAATAATTTTAAATTTTACCTTCAAGGGTTAAATGTTTTCCACTCAATTTTTATTAATGCAAGTGTTTTTCAATCTTTAAAACTATTAACTTGTTTTACTTAAGAAAGTTAAGTTTACCAAGAAAGGTATAAATATTTTATTGATATAATTTATATGTGATATTCTAATAAAGCACATTTGGTAGGATAGACTTTTATCATTTAATTGAACAGGTTTTTATAAATCTTTAAGGTTTTCATATCATTGAAATTAAACTTTAAAGAAATTAGATACTTCCTCGACTAGTGTTTTATTTATTGAACAGGTTGGGGCTTGTATAGAAGTAAGGCCTATTTCAAAGTGTTGATGAAGAAGTTTTAGAAAGCAACTCATCAAAAAAAAGGGTTAAATTAAAAAACAAATAAAACCTTTAAGCCACTAGGGAGTCACAATCCAATTTGTGATGTGGTTATTGATTAAAGTTAACTCTATTTTTTATTCATAGTTTAAATTTAAATTTTTATCTTGAACAACTAGGTCTAGTTTACCTTATCTAGATTTAATAGATAGTCTAGAAAATAGGCTTATCTCCAAGCTAGATAATTTAATTGTTTAGTTGTATTTTATTTAAAGAAAGGCTGTAAAATTTACTGATTATCTTTAATAGTTAATCCAAACAAGAAGAAGAAGAAGAAGAATAAACTTCCCATGCTAATCTATTTTAAGCTTTTTCTGGTATAATACCTTCAGTGTTTTTAAGGTAAATATTACCAATACCTACGTCGTATTTCTAATGTAGACTAATAATGGTCTATCTTTTAGAGCCATTTCTATTCTAAATTTAATTTTTAATATAAAAATACTTCTTTTTTTCTTTTTTTTCTTTTGTAAGAAGTCAATTAAAAAGCAACTTAGATTCCCATCACCTCTTAAAATTTCATTAAAATCATAGTCACTCACCATATCTCTACTGTCTGGACCATTAAACCCAGGAGTTAGAGTAGAAGTGTGACACATTCTAACTTTATTTAAAAAAATGTTTCCCTCCATATGATGAAAGGTTATAGTTTAGGGGGGGAGGGGGGTTTGATACGTTGCTAGCTAATTTACTACAAATTTATTGAAGTATTTTAATTTCTATCTGTAGCTATATCGAATAGAGTGTTTTCTACTAGACCTATAAATGGTACTAAAAATAAGAACCAGGCAAAATAGAATCCTGTAGCTAATTGACCTATAGTTACGTAAGGCTCTTCAGGATGTTGTGATCCAATCCACATTAATATTAAGAAATCTACTACTAAAAACCAGAAGGCAATTTTCATAGTTGGTCTGAATGTAGAACCTCTAACTCTAGATAAATCTGTTAAAGGTAAAACTAATAATATTAATAAAGACGCAAACATTGCTATAACTCCTAATAGTTTATTTGGTATTGATCTTAATATTGCATAGAAAGGTAACAGATCAATTTTAATATTAATTAAATTTCTAGCATTCGCAGTCTATTTTGTAAAGCATATCTTTAAGCATAAACTGTGATATTTGATCTCTAATCAAACCAATATTTTCTTGGTCCTTTTTATACATATATTCTTGGTCCTTTAGATTGTTTATAAATATAACATTTTAAAAATGTATTAACTCTATCAAAAACAAAAAAACATATTTTCTAGGCTTATCTTTAATTTTAATACCTCTTTATTTGTGGTTCTAAAATGGTAAGTATTTAAATGTAAACCTTTTTTTTTAAATGAACCATCATCCTTCATCCAATAAGAAAACCCTAATCAAATAGGCTAATCCTCTAGGATCGTTGTAAGAAGTTATAGTGATCCTATGTTTGAAGAAATTATTTTAATATTTTATGATTTATAAAAAAGATTTTTGTATAAGTTGAAACAAGGTAGTGATAGTTTAGCAAAATTAACTGAACAATACTTCTAATTAGTTCTTTTAACTGTGAAAGATCTTTCTTTAAGATTAAAATCTTCAGTTAAATAAGGTTGAAATAATTTAAAAACATGATTAAATTAACTATAGTGATGTTTTCTTAAGCTAATTTGTCCTTAAATAAATATAGAATTACCATTTAAGGTTATTCGCTTTAGTTGACCTTCACCTAATAAAATCCATGAACAATTTAATTTAAAGGATATTCGATAGACAATTTTTATCTATCTAAATTAGATAATCTTTGTTTTCGCAGTGCCTAAATTTGCTTATTAAACTTATATAAATGATCAAATCTAAAAATTTAATAATATATTACCCAATATCTTTAGGTAAGGGCAGGACTATCTCTTCATCCTTAAACAAAAATTCATTAGACAAACCAAAGGAGCTTTACGTGTAGTCTCTGAGGAACATACTCTCACATAATTTAATGTAATTTCGTTTCCTGCTGATTATCCATTGTATTATTTTTAAGATTTTCACTATAGAAGCTTTTAGTTACTTTAATTAAAAAATATGTCAAATCTGAATGCAAATCAGGTAAGCTAAAACTTGATTAGTACTTAAAACTTTAGGATTTTCCAGCATATAGTAAAGTTTATTTATAATAAGGTTACCCTTAACCAAGGCATCTGTTTAATACCATTCTGGAACAATAGAAGCAGGAGTCACCATAGGGTCAGCAGGTATAAAGTTGTCACTGTGCATACTCTTTAAATATTATTAAAAATAAAGCCATTATAAGGAAGTCCTGTATTTAAATACTTAGCAATTGTTTTTCGAGATATTTTCATATCCAAAGCACAATGTGTCATAGATTCATAAGTTGTCACAGATAAGGTATCCTTACTTATTACACTTATCTCCTTAGAATTATATATAGTTTTAACTGGTGATAATTTTGAGTATAATATACTAATACTCTCTACAGTTATATCTGTATAAGTGGAGTCTCTCCAGATGCCCTCTATTTTAGATAGCTCTGAAGATTCCTTTAAACTTAAAATAAGTAATAACTTATATAGTTGAACTAACTTATTTCCATGTAAAGGATATTTTATAAAAAAAGGTATTAAAATTAATTTAAATTACTTATCTCCCGACTTGCTTATTTTTAATACTCCTGTAGTTTTATTCACTATCAATAAAGAATCAATGTTTAAAACAGCTCTCAGGGAATCTAATAAGGTATAATTATTATAATGTTGGTCTACAGAAATACTCATTCTATATTTTCTAGTACCGTTTAACTCTAATATTAAAGATCCGTCTCCTTCAATAAAACCAGAAACATAGTTAGGATCTAAAGGAACACCTGTAAGATGTGTAGGAACAAATAGAGAATTAAAAATTCTTTTTGTATTCATATTGTTAATAAGATCTAAAATAGTCTCTACATTTTTAGATATTGCACTAGAATCGTTTAATGTCTTTTTTTCTAAAATAAGATGAATTCCTTTAGAAAAATCTAAAAAGTCCAAATACTTTGTTCCTCTTAAAGGATACTTAGAAAAATGAGGTATAATATATTTAACGACATCCTGAATACTTGTCACAGAATATTTACAAGTACCTTTTTTTTTCGTTAAAGGAAATATTTCCGCAGCCAAAAAAGTTTTTGATTTTTACCATTAGATCCTGATCTCTTTTTAGCATTTCAATCGTAAAAGCTATATTGAAAGCTGTTTTTTTTCTATAATCTTTATACATAGAAAAATACCCCTCACCTTCTACAAGTCCTGTAACAAACCAAGGGTTGACAGATAAATAAGCTAAGGAAGAATCTAAAGGATAATCCGAAAAATGCAAAACTTTTTTTTATAATTTAAAGAATTGGACTATCTCTTCCAAAACCTTTATATAATTTTAAATAAATAGTATAAATCATATAAGTCTTTAACTAACGAATTAATTAAAGTAATAATAAAAAATAAAAAAAGTAAAAAAGATTCTTTAAAGAAGACCAGAAAAAGGGGGTAACTAATTTTTATTATTCCATTTTTTTAAAAATCTTTCCCACATTTTATAATTCATAGACAAACTATTAGTATCCCTATAAACTTTAGAATCATTTAATTCATGAAATTCTTTTATTAAATAAGTTCTATGTCTTTTAATTGTTTTAGGAGGAAAATTTAAAAAATAATCATATAAATTTAAATGCAATAGCTTAGAATTAGCTTTCCAAAAATAACAACCATTATTTGTTTTATCAAAATAGATTTTACCACCTATATTTAATAAAAATTCGATATTACACCTGCTCTTATTAGCTATGCTTATTGTTAATTGATATTTGAAAGTATCTTTAAACTTGTGTAAATAAAAGTTAATAGTTCCGTCAGAGTCTAATAAACCACTGAGATAAGCAGAATCTATAGTAGGTGAAACGGAATCTTTGATGGGTATATTTAAAGCGAAACAAGCTTTATGCAATTGTGCGAGTCGAATATTATTAATTATTAAACCATTTAAACAATTAATTATATTAATAACTGTTTCTCTTTTTTTAGTTCTATACCTTACAGCTTTCATTCCAGCTCTAGCATGAACATTGCCTCCAAATTTATTTTGAATAATTCGTAAGACTCTTTCATCACAACTAGGCAGTGTCATTTCAAACCCCACATTTCCTGATTTGTTCACAGAAATATAACCATCTCCATCTGTTATTCCAGCAAACCATTGCTTAAATTTTAAGCTTATTTCTTTATTATGATTATCTTTAACCTTCGTATTTGCAATTAAATTTTTAGCTAAAGATTGCTTTAAATTGTTAATTTGTGTTGAATTATCTTTATAAAAAGGCTTAGTAGCCATTTGTTGAAACCCTTGTCTTTTTTTTAAAGGATTTAAGATTATTTTATTTTTTATTTTATTTTTATGTGTGCATATAGTCTCTGAAATTCCTACTCGTAATAAAATCAAACTAAATTTATCTAGGTATAAATCATAATTTAATAAATCTAAATAAATAAAGCCTCTCATAATTACTAAAACCCAAAAAAGATTAATAGTAAAAAGAGTCAAATATAATATAACTTTGGTTATCTGCTGATTATATACTCTATAATAGTATCTTACTATATTGGGAAATAATCTAAAACTAAAAACCAAAGAAACGAAATCTCTAAATTTATTAACATTAAAAATTAAATCACTTACAAATATAGTTCTATTATAAATTTTAACTAAATTTAATTTTAGTATATACTTCCAGCTTATAGCACATTTATTAATAATATTGACTATTAAAAATATTATAAAAGGCCACAGTTGACCTAAAACGTTAGGGTAAAAAAATACCATAATAGATAATGCTAAGAAGAATGCAAAGATAGTTACTAAATCATTGAACTAAGACATACTCCCATTTTTATTATTATTAATTTTGTGGGTTGGCATGGCTCGTCACCGAACCGGACGGGATACTTTCGTAATCATACGGCTCTCCATCCTAAATTTGTTTGTTCATCTTTATTACCTTTCTTGGTTTGAGAATAATTTGTTTAACACTATGCTGAGTCTTGTGACAATCCCGACAAACGGGAATTAGTTTTAGCTGTTTTTTAGACATTAAATAGTCTAATGTACCTTTATTTTTGTGTAGGAGCTGTATTTTTTGGCACGGTTGTGATGGATTTCTGTCTTTGTATGGATGGTTTTCTTTTAGATTTTGTGGTTGCTACCACATCTCGATCTACACAGGCTAATTTATCTAATTTCGCTAGAGATAGGTCTGAAGTGTACAGTGCTTGTATATTAGTATTGACACTATAGGGCTTAAATTTCCAAATATTCAATCGGGGTTTGTATAATTTAGTTATTAAGGTTGGTTTATTATTTACATCTCTTTTGTTATGATCATAAAGCGATATCTCAGGACCAAATTTCTTAATAACTTGGGCTCTGGAGTTTAAACTAAATTTGTGAGCTAGTGTTCTAAGCACCACGTCCTTAATGACATAGTAAATATAGGAACAAAGTTTACCTTTATTTAAAGCAAATGAGTAGTAGTTCTCATAAACCCTAATAATAGAGTTTGCTAAAGTTATTATTTGTCTAGTTTCAAGGCTTAACCAGCTATTTATGGAGATTCCTCGATGGTTAGACATTAGTCCAGCTTCTATCAGTTGCTTATAGATTCTATCCATAGGAGCATTTAGAATTAAAAAACCGGAGTTTATCTTTAATATACCTTTTCTGTGTAGGTTATAGTTTATTGCTTTGGAATGTGAGATATTTGTACCTAAGAACATAGCGTTTTCTTTGTAGGTATTGGTAATTTTTGTTTTAGTAGGAGAAACCGTTAGACCAAGTTCCTTTAATAAAATGGTTACCTTTACTAGAATGTTTTTGGTTTCAGAGTAACTTCCGTTGACTGCAATGATCCATTCTTCCGCATATCGAATATACATTAGCTTCCTGTTTCAAGAGCCATTAAATTTGTTAAAGTTGTTTTTCATATCCGCTGCAAGTTGTATAACTCTTTTAAAATCTCCTTCTCTTTTGGCCTTAGTTATCTGCCATTGTAATTTTCTTAATATAGGTTGTTGTCTTCCGGAAATATCGAAATCGGTTTTAAGGTTTTCCACAAATTCATCTAATTGATGTAGATAAATATTGGCCAGAATTGGACTTAAAATGGATCCTTGTGGAGTACCTACTATATCATATATAGCCCTATTATCTTGAATATTGCCATTGCTGAACCCTGCTTTTAGGTACTTTCTTATAAGTTGAATAAATCTTTGGTCTTTTATTTTTGTAGAAAGGAGCACCATTAATTTATCATGAGGGATTTTATCCTCAGCATAGTATCCTTTTAGATTTCCCTCAATCCACCAAGCACAACCTTTAAATTTACTGAATACGTATTTAAGTGCTGTATGGCAACTTAATTTGGGTCTAAATCCAAACGAGGTCTCCTTAAAAATTGGCTCATATATGGATTCAAGAACAATACGTATTATTTCTTGGACTAACTTATCTCGAGTATCTCCTATAGTTAAGGGTATTTTACCACCACTAGCCTTATTGATCATTATTCTTATACCTGGAGAAAATGAAAATGCTTCTGATTTAAGTTCGGATATAAGGGCTTCTATAAAATAGGTAAAATTAATATCCCTAGGAAATGAAACTGGTGAGATACAAGGGGTCATATTGTCCGGTTTAGAATTTAATCTATTGTAAGCCATAAGGTACATATCTTTGTTAAGAATAAAGGTCTTGTACAAGTCTCTATCAATAGGTAAATTAGGATATTCTTTAGATCGTTCGTGAAGATCTCTCAGCCTCGACAGTACATTTATTGAACTTCCTGTTCCTGTACTGTGTTCTCTGATAAAATTTAGGATTGGGCTACTTCGCAGTGACGTAGTTAGCGTGCTTCTAGTACCGTTAAGTACTCCGTATCGATAATCGACTGCTACTCCTAACCCTCTTACCGCATAGCTGTTACTAGCCTTAGCGGGACCCGAATTTATATGGCTACGTGAGCATTTAGACTTAGGTTTTCCGTTCATTTTCTTTATTGTACTTTTTGTACAACTCCCCAAACTATGTGTGAATTCGGAGTCTTTAAAGCCTACTCTGAATATAGATTGGATTATCTCTTTGCAGCTAAGATAACCACCTTTATGAGGGTGAAATGAAAATTGGAATTTGGGCAGTTTAGCTCTAACCTTATCTAATTGAACTGATCTTCTGAACGCTAGCTGATTTGCATTTTCGAAGACCTTTTGCATACAGGCTCTGTTCAGCACCAGGTTTCCCTCAGTACCTAAGTATGTCGTTCTAGATTCTCTCACACATAATCTCCCTTGCTCAGCCCAGGGGCTAGGGTGCGTAACCATACCGAATCGGCGCAATTTAAATATAAAGTAAGGATGCATTGCATATCTATCTCCACTTGCAGTTACCCCATTAGGATTTCCTGATCCGTGTTCATGTAGCAAGTTATATTGCTAATCAATATTTAATTTATATAACATATCCTTATGAATATAATCAATAACTAAATCAATAACTAAAGACATTTGATTTTTGTAAATATACAAAGTATATTGTGACTTTTCTTTATTAAAACTATTAATTGTTGCTTTTAAAGAAAAATTTGTATCTAACGCTTTAATTAATAAATTTAATTCTTCTAAAGAAAAAGAATGAGTATTTAATCTTAGACCGGATCAGGTAAAACTCAAATCATCCAGAATCCAGTAGGCTAAACTAACTGGAGTTAAAAGACTTGCTATGTTATTTGGAATTATTTTTTTCCTTCAAAATAAAAAGATTCATATAATTCGTTCAAACAAGGAAGAGCTAAAGTAGAAAAACTTAGATTATATCTCTCTTTTCCTGTTTTCTTATCTATAACTTTTGAGACTGAAGGAGGAGTTAATACAAATTCTTGATATAAACTATATAAATGTAATAAATACGAAGCATTTATAGAACCCTGTCTAAATACAATTCTTACATTTGATTTATCAGAAAATCTTATCATAGGAACATCTCCTAATTTATTACCTAGTAATACTTGTTTTAATTAAGAATCTAATTCGAATTTTGATCTTTCATTTTTATTCATTCTTTTTAAAGAGTTACTTATGTGTAAAAATCTATTTATAGGTAATATTGATTTATGCAATAATTTTTATAATTTTCATTATAAATTGAACTATATCTTCACCTTAAACTTATGAGGTGTCAAGCTTGTAGTCTCTGAGGTTCCTACACATATATTAAATATACCCTAAAATAATTTAGTTACCTGCTGATTGTCCATTGCAATATACTTAAATTTATTACCTTTAAGGTATTTAAGCCTTTAGGAGTTTCCAGCATATAGCTTGAGTCTATTTATATTATCTCTAATATATAGGCCCTACATTTGAGCAATTAAATGAGCAACTGATAAAGCAGCTAATAAGAAAGGTAATAAATAATGTAGAGAGAAGAATCTATTCAGAGTGGCATTACTTATACTGAATCCGCCTCATATCACAAAATATTAACAATATAGTATTTAATTATATTTTCATTATCTCACGACAATGTTTAGACTATGTATTCATCCGATATCTAAATAAGTTTAAAAAATTGGATGTGGGGTTATCGTGTTGAGCTTATTGTTAGTAGTACTCACTCATTAGTCGTTGAACGTTCTTGAAACCTATTTGGATTTACTGATTCAAGCTTCGTTGCAAATTTTCTTAATTATCTTATATCTTATATCTTATATAGATAGTTGCTGGAAATGCCAGGTATATAGATGTTACTATCATTAAGAAGTCCTTGCAATTTACCCCATTTGACAGTAAAACATTACTGTTTTAAGGAGCCGATCTTCACAGAATTAAAGTAAATATACATAAATATTATTTAGGAAGAAAAATTAAGATTTTTGTATCTATAACTATTTTTTATACTTGTTATACATTTTTAATTTTTATTTTAAATTAAGCCAATTAAAGGACTAAACCTGAAAACGACACAAAATTAATTACAGTTTGTATATCTGTTTTAGAGTTAACAGAAAATTGAGCATATTTACCATTTTCAATTGAAATATTTATATTAATTTTAATCAATAGTTTGAAAACTTAAAATAATTGAACGTGAATTCTTTGTTTTAATTGCATTATTTTTTTTTATATAAAAAGCATTTGTAAAAACTACTAAACTATTAAACTATTTTTGGTTTAAACAAAAAACACAGCCGGGCCCCACACAAAAAAGCTAAACTAAAGTATTCTGATGCTGTTTTAGGTAATTAAAAATTGTAGGTAACTTATTATAATGAGATATTCAATTAAAAAGTTTTAAATCATTTTTAAATATAAGCACAGCTAGATAAAATTGAGCTCTTTTAATAAAAACTCTCTAAGTATATAAATATATATTTTGATGAATTAATATTGGAAAAATAACTTATTGTAAGTCTGTTTTACTAATAACTAATTTAAAATTAAATTGGATTTTTTATCTATATAGTTGTATTTTGCCTTTTTTTAATACTGGGTAATTATAATTTAAACTAGAAATATCTTCTAAATTTAAAAAAATAATTAATTTGATACCTATAGTAACAATCCTTTAGTACTTTGACTTATTTTAATTTAAACTTATCCTGCTAAATCTATGAAAACAAATAACAAAGCTATAAACTTTTTAGTTAGGGCTTTTGCTTTTTTATCGTAGCATCTTAATTTTCTTCCTTTTTTTAATTTTTTATGCTTGATGCTTGATGCTTGATGATTGTGTACTAACTGTTCCGATTGTTGCTAATACAGGAAAATTATTTAACTAATATACTAAGCAACTACATAATTCTGTGGTTTATGTTGACTCTACTAAATCTTGTCCAAAGACTGGTATAGCACTTAATAAATTTGTAATTACTGTTGCACCCCATAGACTCATCTGTCCCATAGGTAATACATAACCCAAGAAAGCGGTAGCCATCATTAAAATTAGGATAATGACTCCTATTGTCCATACTAATACTCTTGGAGATTTATATGAAGAATAGTATAAACCTCTTCCAATATGCAATAATTATTTTTGAATACTAAATGTACACTGAAAGTTTTTAAGCTTGCTTATTCATGTGTTATATAAGCTACAAGTGTACTATATAATTTTCAAAAAAAGTAATACGCCTTTTACCTCCCATCCTGGTTGTAAAATTGTTGACTAAAACAATGGCTAATATTACTTCTTAACCTCTCAGTTAAGTTAAGACTATTTCTTTATCTATAATAACCTTAATTTAAACTACTATCTTAAAGAATTAAATTTATTTTTAGAATGTTAGCGTATAGTCGTTGAGGGGTTTATATTAAATTTAAGTTATTTATAAACTTCCCTGCTGATTGCCCAATCTGTCAAATTTTCACTTATTCGCTAAAATTAAAAACATAACTAAATTTAGTTTAGTATTGAAAGCTCTAAGGGTTTTCCAGCAAATAGCTAATTACTGTTTAAATAATTGAGTAGATATTCATATAAACAGGCCCAATAAATTAAAATGACAACTTATACTATTTCTAGTTCTAAGTTTAACCTATTTTGTCGCTTCGCTATCGCTATACTTATATTTATTAGCGCAGCTAGGTTAAGAAAAAATGTATAACCATCTTTGGGTGGAAACACCTTTCCAGTGTCAATATAGTTCCTAATACTAGAAACAGAGTATAAGCCAATAGCTTTAACTCCTTCTCTATAACGACTAAATGAAGATCCTGGTATTTCTTTTCCCTATTTGTAATTATGTAAATTATAACCTTTTTTGCTGCCTTGTGTAATGGTATACTCTTTATTAAAATATATTATCCCTAAATGGAGGTTGTATTTCCAAAAGACTTGCTCTATATCTAAATTTTCAATACTATTTGAGAAATATCTCTTAGAATTCATATTATTAGATAATTTTATTTAAATAGCCCTTACCTTTAGATATATTATTATAACCATGAATGATTTAAAATAGCCCTACACTCCAGTAACATTTTTTAATTTCTACCCCTTTTCTACTTAAGAATACTCAATTTTTGAAACAAAAAATATATTGAAAAAGAACATCTGTATCAGAAATAGTTAAATTGATAAGCCTTATTATTAAATTTTCCAGCTATTGTAAAAATAGGTTGAGGAGCTATAAATAGATCATTTAAAATAGGAGCCCTTTTTATATTTTTTTATATATATAGATATGGCTTCTAGTACTTTTTATCTTTTTGAGTAATTGTAAATATAGCTCTACTATTAGTAAAATAAAAGCTATCATCTCCTACCCCTAAAACCCAATCATTAGAAATCATTAAATAAGATATTTTATACCCATCAAAATTAGTTCTATTTCTATTTATACTTTCTTTAATTTTTACTATTTTATAGTAAGTTTCAAGTTCTATATATCTAATATAATTTGTTTTAGATACGGCAGAATTTTGTTTGTTTTTAATATTTAATTTTTAATATTTAATAAAACTGCTATTCTTCAATCTCTATAATCTAATTGTTTATGCGTTAATAAAGGGTACTGATCAAATATAGGTAGTAAAACCTCAACAATAAGTTGAAAAGAATAAACAGAAAAAGTACAAGTATTTCCTTTGAAAGAAACAACACCTATAACTAAATTATCTTTAATTAAAACAGCTGAATCATAAATATTTTTATTTTCCAGACCCACTTAATCCACCCTCTATAAACCCTCTTAATTTAAACATAAGATTAATCAACTGTGTGTTTAACAGCTTCTTATATTAAACTAATACTACACTCGAAATAAACGAGGATAAATTATATCTGGTTAAGTTTTGATTTTAAAGCCTTAATTGCACTTTATCCTTCAGGAGTTAAATGTGATTTGGAATTAATTATTAATAGTATTTCTTTTCAAATTAAATAATTAGTGAGCGGTCTATCATATCGTATTGTACATTCTAATCTATACCTAACTATAAGTACATTTATCAATCGAACTACATCTTCTACGGAATAAAAATCAGTGCATATAATCAAACCATGTCGTGACAGTTTTTCATCACCCAGGATAAGATGAGCGAGAGCAACAGGAGTTAAATTATCGTAAATGTTATTTGGTATTAGTTGAATTCCTTTGGGGTAAATTAGAAAATGTAAATAACTAAAACAAGGAAGAGACCGTGTAAAAAATTGTAAACCATAAAATGGTTTTTCTGCTCTAATACCTTTAGTCAAATTAGGATAACTACTACAATAATGGAATAATTCATTAAACACAAAGCATACATAAATCCCTTGAACTAAAAACTGTTTAAAACCTAAACGAGCATTATTCTTTGTAGATGAAGCTATTGTTAACCACCCGTCAAAAAGCAGTAATCCTATAATTACAGAGAATTGGTAAGGAGGTATTTTTATCATTCCACTAATCTGCTTTGTAAATCTTCCTTTACCCACTGAAGACGATAAATTAGTTCCTTATACTACCATTGCTTGGGTAAAAATAGTTGTCGCCTCCGCTAAGCTTAAATGGTTATTTTTAATGCTAAATTGTTTAATGGAGATGATTACGGCATATGCAAATCCTGAGACTCAATTAGAATTTAAATTATTTTCCGCACCAACTAAGTTTGTATTTAAAGTTGAATACTGAGATAAAGTATTTTGAAACATTTGAGTAATTTTAAAACTAAAATTTAATATACTTTCATTGGTGTCTGTATTATGAATGATCCTTCGGCATCAGTAAAACCAACAAACCATTAAATAAATTTGTTATCTGTTTTTTTAGGCTTTTGATTAAAATATTGGTTTAAACACAAATCTAAAGATCTCATTATTTTTAATAAAATTATCTGAAAGAGCTTTTTTAAATAGCAAGACAAAGTTAATTTACATAGTTTTATAGTTTGCTTAGACAAATTTTAATAAAATAGGTTATTGCTAATTATAAATTTATAATAAAGAGCATATAGTGTAGTCAGCCTTTGTTTAGAACTGCTACCCAAACCGTACGTGATAGTTTCCCATCATACGGCTTTCCATGGAGAAGTATTAATGGAATGGATGTTTATAGTTACTTTGTTGAGTTAATAATAAAATATTAGAGGTCTATGGAACATTATAGCTTATTAAAGTTGAAACCTATTTCTTGAAATTACTGTTAAACTGACTAATCCATTTTAGATATGCTGGGTTCAGCTTCCCTCTATGTAGTTAAATATGATGATATTGACATAGTGGTACTTGCTTTCTTTTTTTGTTTGTTTTTTTTGAAAACCCCTTCATTAATTGCATAGGTAGCATTACCTGTTCTTACTTTATTACGAACTTCGGCTACTTTTCTGATGTGGTGCATTTCTACGTTATTTCCACTACCACATATACAACAATTTTTCAATATATTTGATTCTGTCATCCTATTTATATTTACTTAAACTTCTAAAATTGATGACCCCTAAGGCTTTTGTAATTGTGGATAGCCTTCAGCTCAGAAGGAATTTTTAATTGTGTATTAGTCTCTGGATCCCTTAAGTCAAATCCTCATTTTTCGAATGCTTTCTTCATGGTTCTAAGTTTAAACTTAAGAGCCAATGTAAGTGCACATGACTGAAGTAGAATTCAGAACACTCTATGAAGACTGGATCTATTCCCCGCAACAGATTAAGCATTTAAGATACCATTTATTTTGGAGTTATAGAAACTAATAATTGTATAAAAATCGAATAAAACTAAGTTAGTTCTTCCCTTTGCTAAATTTATTCCTTTACTGTTTCTTCTAGCAAAAACCATTGTCTTTTAGCTTTTGGATTATCTTATTGATAGCTGCCTTTATTAATAAACGTAATGGAACTCTACCTTTGTATTTATTATCATAAATAGACTTTGTACCGACCATATGTACACTATTATCTTTGTGTTTATGATTGCCGCCCCCTAAAAAGTGGTAACCATCCATAAGTTTGGTAATAATGGTCTTATCTATACTTAAAGTGGCTTTACATCTATCATGCAGAACCTCTGCGATCTTATTACGAATTTTCTTAGCTTCGTTATAAGTTCCAATTACTAGAAGAACAAAATCATCCGCGTATCTTACATATATCAATCTTTTTTATTGAAAAATAGGGTCCATTGGGTCACCCTTAGTTATAAATCAGTTATACGTTTAAGCATGGCGTCCCTCACCATTTGAGGTGTGGTTGTCTTTCTACGAATGATTTTTGATAATTTATCATATTCAGGGTTGTATCTTCTTATTTTATCCTTCTCAAAGTTTGTTTTCAGTTCTTCCATAACGTATTTATCAAATTCATGAAGTACTACGTTAACAAGAATGGGACTAAGAGGACTTCCTTGTGGTAGACCCATTTTTTTTATCGATTTTTCTAGCTGCTTAGTATCCGGATCGATATAAACAGCACCAAGAATTCTTTTTACAGAAGTTAGAAAATTTACATCTTGTATCTTCTAGGATATAAGTATAATTACAAGATCATGTGGTATAACATCGAAGCATTTTTCAATATCTCCTTATATAACAGGAGTTTCATTTGTAAGGACTGCCCTGTATATATACAACCCTAAGTGTAGTGGAGACAGATCTTTTAGCTCTGAAACCATGACTGACATCTAGAAAGATTTCTTCATAAATTACCTTTAAGATTTCACTCATTAGTAATTGTACGATTTTCTCTACAGGAGATCCAACTCCTAGTGGTCTAATTTTACCAGGTTTGTTCGGTTTCGGTATATTAACAGGAGCTGTCTCACTGGACTAAATTTACCTTTTAATAGACTTTATGAAATTTGGTTAATTTTTTTATCCAATTCCATCTAATGTTTTACCTTCTGTTTCGGCTGACATATTACCTGGATTACTCTTCATTTTTCTATAAACATCGACTAACAAAGTCTGGTTTGCTAGTAACTTACTTATATATATTATATGGTACATTCCATTGTTATCACGGTGTTTTACTTGGAGTAACTTTTTATAGTTATTACTTTCATAACCTTTGTTAACAACTTTCCCACTACCCCACTTCGGGACTCTGTTTGCCCTACTATTGGAGGTTCCGTGTCCGCTTGTATCAGAGGCGGTTACATCCCGTGGTTCTACATGTTTGCTCTTTGAGGATCTGTCCTCAGGTTTTAAGACTTTAGCTGCCTGCACTGATTTGTTATCTTGATTAGATACTGGGATGGCTTCTGTGCAATTACTGTCGTTCTTTGTACCGCCAGCAACTTTATTTTTATAATTACCATCATCAACCTCGTCGGCTTGATCCATCTTCTAAGGGCCATTCGGTGTATCAGGTTTGTTATCCTCAGCATGATCTTTTCCCCCCCACGTAATCGTTCTATGTTTACGCCATTTCATAAAAATATTTCCTGCTACAGCTGGTATCATCTTATTAGGTTTGATATCGCCAGAAATGAAGGGCTCCCATATACCGATATAAATATCGTATGCACATGATAGGAGTAAAACTAAACCACTGTTTTATGCAAACATAAGCTCTCACGGCGCACCAAAAATGAAGAAGAAAGAAGCTACATTAGGTAGGGGTCAGCGTCATACAAGTTATAAACTCTTCTTAACTGCCCTCAGAACCGTACGTGATAGTTTCCCATCATACGGCTCGCACGGTGACATAGACCTATAGATCAGATACAAACATTCATCAGTAAGCATTATGATATTCATTAATAAACTATTTCTTGTAAAAAGCAATTGTCTTCAATTCGAATACAGATAATATACCTGTATTTGCTTGGTAATTTCTTGTTAAGTTAACCACAAAGAGGTACCTGCTTACGTAGATGTGCACCAACTCATTGTGCATAAGAGGCCTTCCCAGTACGCATCAACGCTTTAACGTTCTTAATTTGTCTAACATGATGCATCTCTAGCTCTAATGAGGAACCACATAAGACACACCCATTATCGAAGTCACTAGTAACAGTGAGTTGTTTTGTGAAGAGTACCACTCAATATCTTAGTAGGATTAAATTAAGTTGAAATCTTAGAGTTGTAGAGGTGTTTAACCTTCATTTACTTAGGCACCTTCACCATAACATTCGTCTCCTAATCTGTTAATAGTTTACCAAAACGTTTTAATACTTTAGACACATAATATAACTTAAATTTAAGAGTTAACGTTAAGGCACAATACATAACCAATAACCAGAAAACTCTTCTTAAGCTAGAATAATTAATAGCGATCAAGTAGTAGCTTAAAAGATCTTGGATTTTGTGTTGTTTTATTCTAGAAAAATAATATTGTAAAGTGACTCAGGTTGATAAAATCCCTTTTTGAAGGGTACCCATATAATTAACAAAAGGTATTTGTTCTTCTTGAGAAATTATCTCCTTCAAGTCAGCATTAAAGGATCCTATTATATGGAGCCTATATGTTCCTGTTTATTTATTATTATATACTGGCTGACCGGCTATAAAGCAACTAGCAACCAGGAACTGGGAACCATCAACAGTTTTGACCACAGTAGTTTTGTCCAGGTTTAACTCAAAACCATATTAACAAAGAAACTTACTAATATTATGCCTAATTTTATAGGCTTCATTAAATATACCAATTATTAATATAACAAAATCATCTGCATACCTAGTATATATCATTATTCTTAATTTTTGGGTAAGAGTAATTAGTATAAGCCGTGCTTCTTATTTGCTTAAGTAGTGATAGTCTAACAGCAGGGTCCTTATATTTATATCTACGCTGCGCAAGGCTCTTATAAGCATGATTCTGCTTACGAGTAGAACCATTATTGAAGTTAGAAATATAATCTTCCATAAACTTGTCCAATTTATCCAGTACTATATTAACCAGTAAAGGGTTTAAGATACTACCTTGCGGTTACCGAGTCCGGTATATTTAAGCTTACGTTCATTAAATATGCTAGCTACCTTAAGTGATTTATGTATTAATTCTAAGATATGATGGCACTTGATCGTCTTCTTAAGGATACTCATAATAACATTCTGAGGAATACTCTTAAAACACTGGCTAATATTTCCATTAATCGCAATATTAAAATTACCTTCTTGTAGATAGATAGTCTTCAATGCAGAATTGGTAGATCTGTACGGTCTTAACCCTTGAAACGTTGAGCTAAATGTAGGCTCAATTATGCTCTCTAAGACAATATGAATTGCCTTTTGCACGATTTTTATATCTAGGGGATGCATAGTCGATTTTAAGAGAACGCATATTACCCTCAGATTTAGGTATATAGACCAAAATAATAGGCCTGAATTATCACTTATCCGATTTTAAGGCCTCACCAGTAGTACTGAATCAGGCTTTGCTAATATCATCTAAGGTCTCCTTAACGTTACCTTTAGTCATATTACCCAACTTGTTATTGATAAGCTTGTAAACATATAAGCATTCGAAATAATCTTAATTATTCCATTATATTTACCTTCCGAATCTAAGCATCCGGACAACTGGTTTTGTAATCAAGTATTGACATCAAAGACTTGATCATTGTTCCGTGTCCTAGTCACCCTATCTCCCTTCTTTGCCAACAAACGAGTTGTTGTACACATACTACGAAGACTCCGTCCCCGCATATTACTATTAGCAATAGAGGCGGTTAGATCCCCTGGTTCACATTTACTTGTTTTCAATATTGTACTTAGATGCTTGCTCGCTTTTAAATTATTAATTTAACCCCAACCACCTACAGTTACCTCAAAAACATCCCCACGCATATGCTTGTGTCTCTGGTGGACATTAGCCGACATATTCTGCTTAGGACTAATGGTGCATACTATAACTGGGTCACGAGTATCAAGTTTGTCAACCTCATCATATACAACTCCCAATTTATCTATATCTCGATGTGGCAGTACATCTCATAGATATTTATTCACATCTGCTATACAACCCGGTTGGTTATTAGCCAATCCAGACTGCGATGGAACTGGGTACACAAACAATACGAAATATATCATTGGTAACAATGTGTAAGGAATATTGTCCTGCCAAGTAAAGTGCTCACAGGGCGCACCGTGAGTATATCTAATTAACCATCCACTAGAGATGGAACCCGCCTCGCGGCAAGATCCCCTCAAAGATCCGTGCGTGCAACTCTCACTGCACACGGCTCAATCATGATGCGAGTTTTCTCTGACGATTAGCCTGCCTTGGTGTAGACTATCTGTGATATTTACCCGGCGGCTTTATGTTTCATTTTTTGACATTCATTGTGAATCAGTTCCAGGTTGTTGACCAAATACTACTGTAATACCTTCTAAAGAGATCGTAATAATATGGTGCAAATCTGGTCTTAACTCCATTGTCTGTGCGCTTAGTTGGATTTATCCTCCACAGTAACAGTATGTTCATATACCTCCCTGGTATTTTAAGATCTTTTACTTTAAGTTCCGTCCACTTGTTCTTTCGCTTATTTTTTCGTTGAAATCCTTAAGTTTATTGCTTTTCAGGTGGTAAGCATGGACTCCTCTTAAATCCTTTGGTATTGATATCGAAGCTGCATTTATTATTGGTACGTCGGTAGTACTAACTAAATAATTAAATTTTTCCTTTCCTGATTTATTTTTTATTCTGGAATCCACCTTGCTTATACCTCGAAATATCCATTTTGCTCTTAATCTTTTTTTTAATCCTTTCTTATGTTGAAGAGCTAGGAAATAGCTGTTGATTATCCTTCTTCACCCTCATTTTGGATGTTTCTTCATCGCTCACTTTACACAAAAGTGAAACACTGCTTGCCTTACATACCCTCTAAATTTAGAGGATTGCGACAAGTTATAGTAATCATATCATCCACGTAGAATAGGATTTAATTTAAAAATAAGAGTATAGGCAGTATCATTAGAACTTTTCCTAAATATTTTTCTAAGTTTAGTTATAATGTTATATACTTTCTTTTTTTGAGGGTAAAGTGCTATTCCATCTCTCCCTATTCGCTCTTTAAAAAAATGTTCTCTTACTTTCCATTGTTCCTGATATTTGAATGTGTATCCGAGAAAATCTAGTCCCTCTTTTAGTGTTATGATCTTGGTTTTTTCTTTGGAAAGCTCAAGTCCTCTGTTTTTTAAAAATTTTTCGATTTCAGGCATAATAAAGGTTTTTATTAAATATTTACTTCTAGCGGTGACAACAAAGTCGTCGGCATATCTCACTGTTACTACACCTAGATTAATTTTTACCATTGACCGTAGTCCTTTGGCTTTTAGTTTACTTTTGGTTACCGTGGAGGTTGAGTTTTCAATCACCTTTTCAAGCCCATTTAGCGTAAAATTGATTATAGTAGGTGAAATTATACCTTCCTGTGGGGTATCCAGCTCCCGATCGTGCACACCTTCTCTGCTAAACATATTTGCTTTCATCCATTTTTCTAGGACCTTTTTATGAATACCTGGCAAAGGTAGATTAGTTAATAACCAATCGTGGGAAATATTGTCAAAGAATCCTTTAATATCCGCGTATAGCACATATTTGTCTTCGACGTTAAACCTTGAATAAAACAGCTTTAGAAGATAACCCAAGGCATGTTTTGCGGATCTGTGTTTCCTATACCCATAATTATGATTATCGCTTCTGCATTCAACCAAAGGTTCAAGGATTAAGTTTATTAAACTTTGTAGGCACCGATCTTTAATAGTAGGAATACCCACTGTTCTAGTTTTACCATTAGCTAGGGTTATTTGTACGTTTTTTACCGGTTCATTTTTATAGGTGGCACTTACTGCTAGCTTTTGGATTTCTTTTACCATTGTTAATTTTTCTTGCTCCGAAGAGCTGGCTCTGATAATTTTATTATCAACATCAACTCCAGGTGTCCGACTTTCAGAATTCAAGGTTGTTTTTCTTACCGCTAAAAGTGCAAAATTTAAAGATCGACTAAGGAGGATTTGCATTCTTTGTACTTCTTTACTGTGGAATCCACATTTTTCCGCTATATTCACTAATTCAACTTGTTTTTGGTGTACGTCCTCCAATATGATTATCCATTCCTTAGGGTCTGGTCATTGGATTTTGGTTTTCGTTCTACCTACTTCCCTTTTGAGGCTATCTTGGGTAGAAGTCATAAACTTTCTCGTATTCCTGCAATTTGAACCAATGCTACCTCATGACAATACTGAATTGGGCATACTCAGTCGACCTGGATTAATTTTCCCCTGAATATCTCTTTTACGAGTATCTCAAGAATTACCTTGAGCCTTTGCTTTTTCAGCTATCTTGCCCCCGCCCTTGTCTCTACTTAAGTAGCCGTGAAAGCTTTCCCTAATGTAGAGGTACTTGACACGACCGATCGAACTAAATACTGCCTTTATAAATTCGATTCATCCCTGGTTGGTTTGCTTTGATTTAGTAATTAAATTACTTACCCCTTTCAGGATTATTCGAACTTCTCTAAATACTATGATTTTGAATGAAAATTTGACTTCTTCATGGGCAGTAGTTAAGTCGTACAGGACTTCTGTTAAAAGCTTTTCGGGGTTCCCGTGCTTTACAAACGTACGGCATTCACTAGTTAGGATTAAACCTGTTCAGGTATTGGAAAAGATCTCGGTAATAAAATGCAAACAACCTAACATTTTATATCTAGTATTCCTATGCCATATATTTCCGATGGCAAAACTGACGATGGACCCGTTTTCAAATGGTTCTTAGCTCTCGCTCATCCTTCTAGATCGCCCATCGAACGACTACTTGTTACTTCGGTGTGAAGAAATATCAGCAACTTTCACCTATTCACCAGAACTTCAACCTGGGGCTCGTTGGGCCCAACTTGTCTGGATAATCTAGCCCTTATTTTACCGAGTAGGGCGTTAAATATAATAACTATATTTAAGATACGTTTGCTATCACGTCGAAAATTGTTTACGTCTCTCATGATCATTTATGTTAAAAACATGTCCACTTAATTTGTACTTATTTAATTTTGCTAAGAAAAGAATAAGCAACATTTAAAGTGGTTTAGAGTAAAAAGGCAGTATAACGTACTCCAATGAATTTGCATGTATCTATACTTCGCCTAACAGCTACACTAGTTTTAGATTAACCGATGGTTTAATTAGCTAAAGCAACAGAAGCTTAACTCAATAAAACTCCTTTATCTTATAACCATATAGTTTTTTATTTTTTTGAAAAAGCTTTTCCTATATCTTGGTTTAATATATTAGCTTTTAGTAACAAAGGTATTTCTAAAACTTTGCTAATTTTGGATAGCTGGGACTTTCTTTCAAATTAAGATTAGTAATGTACCGCCCTTTGGTGAAAAACTGAGATATTTTGTAATTGAATACTCGACCTTCAGGTAGATAGAACTAGCCAAATTATGAAGTGTAATAGACATACAAAATCTTCGGCTTTTCGAGTTTGAAATGGTATATTTAGTAAAAAGAACGATAAGTCATCATATAGTGCGTCGATATTAACAATAGATATAACGGATACAGAAGTACGTTTATTTAAACAAAAATAGCAGTGTGTACATTCGGAACTTTTGTTATTGTACTAAATGTTAAACCTTTAGGTAGTGATTGTAAATAGCTAGATATAGCCTTACATTTATAAAGGAAGCATTGCACCCCTATTTAAAATAGGGACTTAAAATTTTAAAAACCAAATGTTCCTTCCGCTTCTATAAAAACTAATCACCAAACCAAAAAGGGTTTATATTCACTTTTGAAATTAAATCATAAAAAGTTCGACCCTTATTCATTTGAGATATAATACTTTTCACCCAATCTAATTGAGATAAACGTGTAGTTCTAGATTCAGTTAAGAATAATACTACAGTTTTAAACTCAAGTTAATCTAACCATTTGTAGTATATAGATGATATTTATCTAGTAAAGGATTGTTAAAACAAAAAGACTTTTTACTAACTAATAATAAATAAAAAACCTATTTCCATCGACGACTACTCTACATACAAATAAAAAAATTAAGTATGCCATTTTAAGTCATAGCCTATATTATCAATATGAAGTCGTATTCTGAACATTGCTATTAAATAATATTAAATAAATTTGAAAATGTCCTTCACTGTTAATAAATCCTGTTCATCTTATTGAAAGGTGCATTTTATTTTTGCATTGGTGCTGGTTCGTTCTTTTTTAAATAATCCATAAACAAGTGTTATTAGATTCAAATTACTCAACATGTTACCAACCAATTTAAAGGTTGATCGGACTAAATCTTATCTCAATTATTTTAATTATTTGACTAATAATAAAGATCTTCGCGTATAGTCTCTGGGGATGATTATTTGTGTTTCCTGCTGATTGCCCAATCTTTAGGATTGTTACTTAGTTATATATAAATTAACTGTCATCTAAGTACCTTAAGCTCTAAGGGTATTCCAGCATATAGCAAAGTTTTAAGAACACAATAGAGATATTTCATGTTCTAAACTGTTGAAAGCAAAATCTACATGAGCTGTATAGTTGGATCGAATAGCCAAACCATTATTAAATCTCTCATTAGTCAATAATAAAGAGTTTAACTGGCAACGTTTACTCTTCCACCAAACCGTACGTGCAAGTTTCCCCGCATACGGCTTTCCGGATTCTAAACAAATTTTATAAACTTTTTCTAATTTTTTATTCAAGCTAAGTCTATTATATTTACCACTGTTATCTTGGCATATTTTTGGACAAGGATGCACATAGAAAATGTTTTTCTTCTTACTTCTTAATCTACTCATTATTCTGATTAATGTGGATTTATCCTGAGCTAAAGGTTATTTTTATATGCCTTAGATGGTGCATTTTTATATCTTAGAGCCACCACCTATTAGACAGGTTTTGTTTAAATTATAGCTAGGGTTAGAAATTAAAATAAAGCGGCTAAAGGATCAAAAGGTAATGTGGGTTCGTCATTTGAATCTTTCCATCTACTTATTGTCATGTACTTGCTATTAAGATATTCCGCTCTAAGAGAGATAGGACGATCAAATACTACTATTTGTTGTGTATCTTCTGATTTAACGATTACCTTTATAGGTTTTCCATATTTTTTGAACACCTTATTTAGGGATAACCTATGTTTTGCGCCAAGAGTGTGAGCTAAGGAGTATTCTAGAATATAAATTAATTCATTTAAAGATGTTCGGTCATCTGCTATATTATAGTAGTTCATATATCCTTTTAAAATACTATTGTACCTTTGTACAATTTCGTAATCCGAAAGAAATATAAATTTTCCAAGGTATTTTGGAAAACCTTGTTCATTTGCAAATCCATTTTGAATTAGTTTAGCTTTTAAAACATTTTTTGGAACTATCAATTTAGGCTGACCTGTAGATTTTTTAGACTGACTCTTTAAAACTTTTCCCGCTGTGTTTATTTTTCTACTAGATATAGTTTGGCAGGCTGTATTACATTTAATGTAATAACCTAAAAATTTTGCATATTCAGTACCTAGATGAGTTATTTTTGTTTTGTCTATGGAAAGTTCTAATTTAAGTTTATCTTTAAGAAATATATTGACTTCCTCTGTGATCTTAACCGCTAATTCGTAAGGTCCTTTGACTCCTATAACCCACTCATCTGCATATCTAACATAATGTATTTGACTAATGCTACTGTTAACCGTTGGAATTGTTCTTATTATTTGATTATTTTTGATTCAGCAAGGATTCTTTTTAATAAGTCTTATTTCCTCTGCGCTGATATTTGAGGCTATCTTATTTTTTTTACTGTGGTTTTCTACTGTTCATTCTATTGAATTATACTCTGAATTTTGAGGGCTTGTTGAGAGATAAAACTTTTTATATTTATGCTTTAATTCTTCTATAAATTCATCGAATGGAGTTAAATACAGATTAGATAGAATAGGGGAAAGAATACCGTTCACTGGAATTCCTAGTATGGAATGTTTCAAATTACCCTCTACCATATAACCAGCTTTAATTAATTTTCAGATAAGTCCCATTATCGTTCTGTCAGGATTAAGTCGTTCACTCAGAATTTTGTCCATCAAATGATAATCTATTGTGTTGAAATATCCCTTTAAATCTCCTACTATCATCCATGTGATACCCCTCATGCTTTTAACTTCTAGTAGTGCGTGATGCACAGATTTTGTAGGTTTGAGGCCATACCTAGTACCTTGAAAAATTTGGTCGCATTTAGCTTTTAGAATAAATTTTAAAACAACCATAATAATTCTATCCTCAATGGAGGCTATACCTAAATTTAGGGCTATTAAATTACCATTAGCTTTTGGAATATATATTGAAATTTTCTTTGTAGGACTACACTGATATTTTCAATTTACCACGGAATCTCTCAATTTAGTTAGTTTTTGAATTGAGATAGCGTCGACACTATGTTTATCAATACCTTTAGTCATATTACCTGGTTTAGATTTTATAATTTTATATGCATTTTTATACAGTTCTATATTATTTAGCGATTTGCTTGAAATATTTCTAGTCAAAGTAGGTTTAGAGTAATAACCCTTCACGTTTGTTTTCACTATAGAAAAAGGGTGTAATAGAATACTTGTCCTTTTATTTTGGATGATTGAATCCTGCAAACCTTCCCTTAGGCCTCTATGTTTTGTACCATAAGGTACTACGTTTACTCCGTCTCCATCCCTTCTAGTTGTACTTTGTTCGGGACCCTTGGTCTCTAGTCCCAAGATATCAATTACTTGACTTAGGAGATCCCCAGTTCTCTTAGAGTCGTCTCTTATTTCATCCTTAGTCTCCATCCTTATAGATGTTCTATATGTCATTTGAAGAGAATTTAAAATTGCGTATGCATTCTCCACAATTTTTCTTAAAATTATCGTTTCAGCTACTTTCGAAATCAGTTTAGCGTACTGTGACGGATGTATTATTAAGACATAGATGAAAAGTACCTCGCCCTTGTTAGACCTATAGCTAGTCACTTGTAGGACTTTACCGACATGCTCCACTCCCCTCCTCATTTCGATTATAGGTAAGTCGGTAGGTTTACATGACATAAATTCAATCATGGTAATTAGAATTACGGGCGACTTTGTTTCTAAGATTAAAAGGCGCACATGCATAGCTAAAAAAGCTCCAGTTAAAATTTGTATAATTAAACAAGTTGCTAATAATGAGTAGGGGTCAGCCAAAAAAAGAACTGCCCTCAGAACCGTACGTGATAGTTTCCCATCATACGGCTCGCCAGGATAGCACATTCTTACAGTGTGTTTTAAAATTATTCTATTTATAGTCATTAGCAATACTAATAATATATACTTAATTAACTTCCCCTTTAGGAATAACTGATGAGGCTAACTACATAAAGGAATATATTTTATTCGGATAGCTCCTACAATTCTACCCGCAGTTAGGTTTTCCTTACTTAGTTATTTAATTCGGACATCTTTAACAGATCGGAGAGGTTGCTTTTATTGGAATTTATTTGTTGGAGGATGTTTCACATATGATAAATTTTACCATCGATGTTTAAGTTAACTTACCAGCCCAACTTATATTCATAATTGAATACGGCAAGGGACTCTGTAAAGATTTCTTGTAGTCATGCAAACCTTCAACGAGTCTGGTATAAAGTTGACTTTATCTGTGTAAGGATATTTTAAGCTAGTTACGAATTTGTAAAAGGCTTTCCTCATGGTTCCTAATGTATACTTTAGGGCAAGAGTTATTGCACAAGATGCCCTAAGTAGCAAGAATATTATCCATACTTTACTTATGTTCGCCGCAAAGCTATAGTAATTAAGTAGGCCTTTTAAATTAGATTTGTAAATTGCGAAAATATTCGCATGATCATGGTTCATTACAGCACCATATATTTTATGTAATATGATACCTTTATAATTTATACGTAAAAAATCAGGCTTTTATAAATTTATTCAGAAGTTTATCATTAGGTGCTTTAACAGGAAGTATAATATTTTCTTCCGCCCTATCGAATATGCTAGTAACTAAGAATTATTTTTAAGAATATCGGCACCAATTGTTATCTGCAACTTTAGTAATGACGGTTTTTTCAGACTTAAGTTCCAAACCACACCCCCCCTTTGTAGTAATTCCTTAGCGTTATTCTTAATAGGAGTGGCCTCATGAATCGAACCCGTCACTAGGATTACAAATTCGTTATCATATCTTACGTATTCTAGTCTTTTAAAATTGGAATCCATTATGTTATTGACCCTTCTAAAAACTGTAAGAAGATATATGACTTTAGGTTCAGTTTTCTTCTTCATAAGATAGTTAACTTTTGTATGCAAAGGCTGAGTCTTTTCGTTGCTCACCTTTTCGTAAATTTTTATTAGTTTTATCCATAAAGAGATCGTATTGGTGGAGTACTATATTACATAGTAGCGGGCTCAAGATACCGCCTTGAGGCATTTCATTAGAAGGTTTTACAAGCTTACCGGAAGGCTCAATATATCCCGTCTTAAGAAATTTGGAGATTAATTATAAAACTCTGGAATCACCATTTTTAGATGTAAGCTTCATAATAATATGGTGCGGGATACTATCCTAACATGTTGTTATATCTCCTTTAATTAACCAGGAATATTTATTTCCATGCAAAGTAAGATATATTTTTCGTAGGGCCGAATGAATGGATCTAAATGGCATGAAACCATGAAAATAATAAAGGAATAGTGGCTCATAGATTGCTTCAATAATTGCATGTATTGCTTTTTAACTATCTTATCTCGAGGAGACCCGTTACCTAAAGTTATGCTTTTACCATTGGCCTTTGGATTTTCTTCTTGTTTGAGTAAATTTGAATGAACCTTTACGTAGAGATTATGCAGGCTCGTTTTAACGAACCAGTTCCAGTCTAGACCATCAATATTATAGTTATCTGATCCCGGAGTCATATTACCCTTTTTATTTTCCTCATAGCAACCATCAAGGTAAAATGGTTAACTTAAGATGTCAAGAAGAATTTTTTATCATCAATGTAAGTCAGTTTTGCTTCACCATAGTAGTCACATTACTAGGTGTTGTTTAGTGGCCTTATTAAACTGTGGCTTAATTTACTTTTATTTATATAAGGTTTTCATATTTGACGTGTTATCCTTGTTTCCCTTCGTAGCTCTCCAGAATTATTAATGAGACGCTACTACTATGGAAACTCCGTTTCCGCATTATACTTAAGAGTGACATAGAGGCGGTTGAATCCCGAAGTTGACTGTTAGTTCCGTTTATTGTCCTTGTAGTTTTAGCCGCCTGCCCTAATTTTTAATCTCCTATACTGGAGTCATGTTCAGTTTTCTGACAACTTTTTCCACTTCGGTTATTAGAAAAAGCAACACTGAAAATATATCGACAGATTATGCTTGGGATATATTCTCTGGATTTATAGCATTTAAGGTATCAGGTTTGTTATCCTCGGCATGACTACTCCTGCTCATAGTGCTTATTCTTAGGGGCAGACCCAATCGTTAAAAAAACTATGTTTGTATTCAGCTACCCATACTAAGTAATTTATTAGACTACATAGACGTGAATACCCGCAGCTTGCATCAATTGTTTAGCAATAGGTCAGATATGCAATAGAGATCGGACAGTCTCCATTAACTAACGCCCTCGTTCGGCGCACACCGAAGTTCCATAAGTAAGTTAAATTAGCTGGTTGTGGTGAGTGAACTAGGTGAATCATACCTTTTTTGTTAAGGTTATTAATCCCTTTTCCCGAACCGTACGTGATAGTTTCCCATCATACGGCTCTCCATAAATAATCATTCTTACAGGCTAATTGTTGAGACCCACGGAATAAAAGGTTGTTTTTTCATATGACATTCTCTACATAGCTTTCTGTTAGCCTTTGCCTTTAACTGTTTTATTCCACGAGGGGACATTTTTTGATTAAGATCTTTACGAATATGGTGTAACTCTATAAGTTGTACCACAGACTCTTAAAACTATTTTGGTTTAGTTTTGATAGAAATATGCTTTTGGCATATAGAGTATTTTATTTCAGGTTGAACGTTTAATTGGAATCTATTAGTATTAACCTTTTTTGTTGGTTTAAAGAAGCTATATTTCTTATTTGTAACTGGGTGAACAAATGTTAGATCAGAACCGAATTTGGTAAAAACCTTTTTCAGGCTTCTAATTTTGAATTTAGCTGCTAAAAGCTTAGCACAAGAAAATTTTAAAGTAAAATATACATAACCAGAAAATTTTCCATAATTATGAACAAATCCAAAATAGTTAATAATTTCCCTCAATACTGAGTTATATAGCGTAAGGATTTGTCGATGGTCAAGATGATATCATAGAAATTTAGGATTAGAAATATCACCTTTAAGGAAAGATCCCTCCCTTAGTTTTCTTTTGATATCTGAAATTGATACTTGACTTCTTAATCGTAAACATAAGCTGCTCGTTTTTCCTGTTGTTTGTCTTAATCCGCTGTTAATTGACCTGCTGAAGTATACTCCTAGAAATTTAAATTTGTCATTTTTAAGATTAATAATCTTAGTTTTAGTAGGGCTTATAGTTACTCCAATACTTTTACAATATGCTGTTACTTTGTCTAGGATTAATTTGGTGTCCTGTAAAGAACCCTTTATTCCTATAATTCAGTAATCGGCATACCTAACGTATCTTAGTATTCTATAATCTGGCTCATAGAAATCGACGGAGCTGACGGTTCTACGCAATAGTTCATATTTATTGTTTAACCTTCATTCCTCGTTCTTATTTGATTTATTCATTTTGTACACATTTGGACTATATTTTTGGCTGACCTTGCGGCTAGGTTTTCTACCTTGATAAAAATCTTTAATAAGAGATTGAATAAAGACATCCAATTGGTGCATAAAAATGTTAGAAAGAATAGGACTCACTATGGATCCTTGAGGAGTTCATGCGAGCTCGCTGTTTCTGTAATGAAATTCAAAGTAACCAGCTCTTATACTTTTTCAAATCAGTTTAGTGAATTGACGGTCTAAGATTTTATTCTCTATAATCTTCATTAATATAGTATGATCTATACTGTCAAAACAGTTACTAATGTCACCCTCAATAATTCAGCTTACGGCTTTAAATTGCTGTTGAATGTATTGAAAAGCAGTATGACAACTCTTGTTAGGTCGAAAGCCATGGGAATATTCAAGAAAAGTAGGTTCAAATATACTATTTAAGATTATCTTTAAGCCAGCTTGGACTATCTTATCTCTAGCTGAAGCGATCGTTAGAGGTCTAGCTTTATCAATTTGTATTCCTCTTCCAGCTTTAAATTGGAATTTCTCTTCTGTTAATTTATCTGATAGATTTAGAAAGAAGGATCAATCAATTCCATCTAAAGTATCTGTGCTTACCCCATAACTCAAGTTACCACCCTTAATCTTAGTATTATTATAGGCAAATTGTAGAAAGTGTGGATCACATAAAATAGAATAAATTTTACGATCAACCAAACGTTCAGGATTTTCTGAACAATATTTTGTAAGATTGTCAAGTCTCGTTAGTACTTTATGTTGTACATCCGTACAGTACCTTCGGACTTTTAATAAATTATTTACTGCAACACTTTTCCCTCAGTTAACATTAAACTCTGTAAAGAGATTTGTAAACCTAGCGGATACTATTGTTGCTCCGATACCATAGAAATTGTTTCCCTTAGGCATTCCTGCAGTTACCCTTTGTAACTTGTATTTCATTTTAGGTTGATAACTCATTCCATTACTAATGCTTATGACACTATATGCTGAAACAGTCATTCTTTTCAGTAGTAGATTCGTATTGAAAAGTGTTCAGCTTCCCCCATAACTGTAAAGGGAACTTCCTACATTTAAGAACATTTGGAATTTATCTTCAGGCAGTCTAGCTTTAACCATGATGAAAACTTCTCGTTCGATATTGTACACTAACAGCTTAGTACAGATACGAATTTTAAATAAAGATGCTATGTTCAGCAATTCTCTTTCAGAATTACCTAACTTTATTGAAGTTACAATATAATGACAATTGTAGCTACTATTGTAGCAAATTAAAAAGAGCACGGTACAGCGCACATCTACAATATATGAATTTATAAATCTAAGTAGTACATTTTGTTTTAAAATTCTCATTATTTTTATTTTTTATTATTTAGCCTTTAGGTTGAATTTACTGTTTTTATATGATTAGCCACTACGCTCAGGGCTTAGGATATGAATAAATATTTACTTGCAATCAATGCTGCATGTGAATTCAAAAAAAGATTTATCTTTATTTAAAGCTGCTGGTTTCTTTGTACCTTTTAGCTAAACTTAAAATAATAAAACAAGTACAAGCATTTATAATTTAAAAATTTAACGATTAAAACTTTTAATAAAGAGGCTTTTTATTGTACCAGTTTTTGAGTCATATAAATTCATGGCCTTAGTTACCTTATTAAACAGATAAGCTTACATTTTTTAACAAGCAAATTATGGCAATAGAAACAAAAGCTTTCCGTGACGATAATAGCCTATAAACTAGATATATAAAACTATATTTTGTATGAAAGTTTTAAGATTTAGCTTAGAATGCCTTAGCTGTTGTTGAGATATTAATTAAAGCTATATTTGACTAATATAATAAAAATGTTGCATTATGTCAAAAAGTTGCCTTATTTTTTTAAAAAATGATTGACCTTTGTCAACAAAAACTAATACTACTTAGTTAGTATAAAAATTAAATTTGAGGAAATTATAAATATTTAGATTATTTTTATTGAGCTACCTAAGCTTAAACCTAAGATATAATATCTTATTTTTATAATTTTATTTTTACTTTTGTAATAAAAATTTTTAATTTGTAATAGATTTTAAGTAGTAAATAAAACAAAATTAACAAAATGATTTATGTTATTTGCCTTATCTATTGCTTTAAACCTTTATTTGTCTTAGCAACAGTTACTAAGTTAAGTGATCGAGCAATGCATTAATATGAAAGCTTTATTTTTTATAATTTTGATCACAGTTTTATTTTTAAATTTTAAGATAGTTAGAATTATTCCCAAATTTAATAAACAAAAGAATGACAAAATACAATATAACTATATAATATATTTTATGTACAGTAAATTTTTACCGGTTTGTAACCTTTTTACTGTCCCACTCTTTAAACAATGCACCCTTTATTTTAATATAAACTAGCAACAGTAGTCTATTTAAGTGTTATCTTTTATGCTTATAGTTTTTGTTTATGGTATGATGGTATATAGGTTTTTCATTAAATTGTTAAGGATGAACATGTTCATGATTGTTTTTCTATGATTTTGTGTGTGGTATTTATATAATTTGTAAATATTTGATGAGTACTGTATTGTTATCTTTGTTTATTTGTATTTGTATTTATTGATCTTAGTTGATATGTTGCTTATGGTAGCGGGTGTTTGATATTGTGATTTTTGGTTTGGTTTTTGATATGTTTGTGGGATGAGTGTTGAGTTTATTGGTTATGAGTTGTTAGTTGTTTGGGTTTTGTGTTGTTTTATGTTTTGATTTGGTTATGTAGGAGGGTGGTGATTTTTGTGTTGTGTGAGGGTGTGTTTTTGTTTGTGTATTGTAATGTGGTTGTAGGTGATATGTGGAAAATGGAGGGTTTGTTAGGTATTGTTTGGTATTGTTTTTAAGATTGTTGGTGTAGTTAATGGTGGTGAGAAATTTTTTTTGTATTGTGTGAAGATTGTTTGGTTGTAGAAGGAAAGGTGTTAAGATTGTGTTTTGGTTGTTTGTTTATGGGGGTGAGAGGTGGTGATTGGGTTTTTTGTTGTTTTTGATAGTGGTTTTGTTTTTTGTGGTGTTTATTTGATGTTTGGGTTGTTTGTTGTTTGTAGTTTTTTGTATTTGGAGTTTTTAGTTGGGAGTTTGATTGTTGTTTGTTTGGAGGTGAAGAGTGTTGTTGGAGGTGAAGAGTGTTTTTTTTAGTTGAGGAGGGTTTAGTTTTGTAGTTTTGAGTTGGGTGTGGTTTGTGGTGTGTTGGGTGGGGTGTGGGGGGTTGTTTGGTGGGGTGGTTGGTGTGTGTGGGTGGGTGTTTGTTGTGGTTGTGGTTGTTGGGGTGTGTGGGGTGGGGGTGTGGTGTGGTGTGGGTGGGGGTTGTGGTTTGGGTGGTGGTGGGGGTGGGTGTTTGGTGTGGGTGTGGTGGGGTGTGGTGGGGGGTTGTGTGGGTGTTGGTGGGGGGTGGGGTGTGTTGGTTGTTGGGTTGTGTTGTGGGTGGTTGGGGGGGTGGGTGGTTGGTTGGGGGTGGTTGTGGGTTTGGTGGGTGGGTGGGTGGTGGGGTTGTGGGGGTGGGTGTTGTGGTGTGGTGTTGGGGGGTGGGGTGTGGGGTGGGTGGGTGTGGTTGGTGGGGGGTGGGGTTGGTGGGGTGGGTTGTGGTGGGGTTGGGGGTGTGTGGTTTGTGGGTGGTGGGGGGGGTGGGGTGGTGTGGGGTGTGGGGTGGGTGGTTGGGTGGGGGTGGTGGTGGTGGGGTGTTGGTGGGGGTGGGTGGGGTGGTGTTGGGGGTGGGGGTGGTGGGGTTTGGTGGGGGGTGGTTGGGGGGTGGGTGGGTGGGGGTGGTGGTGGGTGGTGTTGGGGGGTGGTGGGGGGTGTGGGTGGTGGGTGTGGGGTGGTGTTGGGGGTGGGTGTTGGGGTGTTGTGGTGGGTGTGGGGGGGTGGTTGGTGGGTGTTGGGGGTGGGGTGTTGTGGTGGGGTGGTGGGGGTGTGTGGGGGGTGGTTGGGGTGGGTTGTGGGGGTGGGTGTGGTGGTTGGGGGGTGGTGGGGTGGGTTGGTGGGTGGTGTGGGGGTGGGTGTTGGGTGGGGTTGGGGGGTGGTGTTGTGGTTGGTGTGGGTGGTGGTGGGTGGTTGTGTGGGGGTTGGGGTGTGGGGGTGGTGTGGGTGTTGTTGGTTGTGGTGGGGGTTGTGGGGTGGGTTTGGGTGGTGGGGGGTGGTGTGTTGGTGTGGGGGTGGTTGGGGGTGGTGGGGGTGTTTGGGTGGGGTTGTGTGTTGGTGTGGTGGGGTTGGGGGTGGGGGGGGTGTTGGTGTTGGGGGTGGTTGGGGGGTGTGGTGGGGTGTTGGTGGTTGTTGTGGGTGTTGGGTGGGGGGTTGTGGGGGTGGGGTTGTGGGTGGTTGTTGGGTGTGTGGGGGGTGGGTGTGGTGGGGTGGTGTGGGGGTTGTGGTGTTGGGTGGTTGGGGGGGTGGGGTGGGTTGTGGGGGTGGTGTGTTGGGTTTTGGTTGTGGTGTGGTTGGGGGGTGGGGTGTGGTGTGTTTGGTGGGGGTGGGTGTGGGGTTGGTTGTGGTGGGTTGGTTTGGGGGTGGGTGTGGTGTGGTGTTGTGGTGTGGGTGTGGTGGGTGGGGGTTGGGGTGGGGTGGGTTTGGTGGGGGTTGTGGGTGTGGTTGTGGGTTTTGTGTTGGGGGTGGTTTTGGTGTTTTTTGTTTGGGGTGTGGTTGTGGGGGGTGATGGTTGGTGGTTGGGGGTTTGTTGTTTGGGGTTTGGTGGTGTGTTGTGGTTTGTTGTGGGGGGTTGGGGGGGGTGGTGGTGTGGTTGTGAGTGGTATTTGGTTTTTGGGGGTGTGTTGGTTTTTGTGTTTGGTGTTTTTGGTTGTGTGGTGTGGGTGGGGTTTGGGTGGTGTTGTTTTTGTTGGTTTGTGGGTGTTGGGGTTTGGGTTGGGGGGTGTAGTTGTTGGTGGTGTGGGGGGGGGTATTTGGGATTGTGGGGGGTTTTTTGTTGGATTGGGGGGTATGTTGGTTATGGGGGTGGTGTGGTGGTTTGTGTGAGGGTTGGTTGTGAGTTATTATGGTTGTGGAGTTGGTTTGGGTGTTTGGGATGTATTTTGTGTGGGGGTGTGTGGTTGGGGTGGGTGTGGTAGGTTTGGGGGGGGTGGTGGGTGTTGGGGGGGGTTTGTTTGGTTGGGTGAGGGGTTGTTGGTTAGTTGATGGTTGGTGTGTAGATTTTTAGGGTATTGTTTTGTGAGAGGGTGGTTTTGGGGTTGAGGGTTGGGGGTTTGGTGTTTGAGGGTAGGGGGGTGGTGGGGTTGGGTAGTTTTGGGTATTTGTTTAATGATGGGTTTGTTTGTGTTTGAGGGGGGGGTTGGATATGATATGGGTGGGTTGGTTTGTGGTGGATGTGAAGTTGAAAGTGGTGGGGTTGATGTGTTTTTATGGTTTGGATTAAGTTTGAGTTTGTTGTTTTTGTTTTGTTGGTGTTGGGGTTTTATTTTGGGTAGTAGGTTGGGTGTTTGGATGTGTGGGTTGTGGGAGGGTAAGGGAGAGGGGTTGGGGAGTATTGTGTGAGTATTGGGGATGGTGTGGGTTAGGATTGTTTGGGTGGTTGGAGTTTGTGTTGGGAGTTATGTGATGAGGTGGGTTTTGGAGGTGAGGGTAGTTGAGGGTGGGTATTGTGAGTTAGTTTGGGGGATGATGGGTTTGAGTGTAGAAGTTGTGTTTGGAATTTGGGAGGTTTGGTGTTGGAAAGGTATGGTGGGTTAGTTATAGGGGATTGTATTGAGTAGTAGTTTTTTGGTAGGGGGATGATGTGTGGGATGTTATGGTGTTGTGGTGGGTGATTAAGTTTTGGTTTGTATTGGTATTTGGTTAGGATGTTGAAGTTGTTTATTGGAGTGGTGATGATTATTGTGTGAAGAGTGGTATTTGAGAGGTATTGGGGTTGGGTTAGTGTTTTGGGGATGGTTTGTTGGGTGGTTTTGGAAGTTGGTAGGGTATGGTATTATGTTTGTAGTTATTAGGTATTGAGGTATTTTGTGGGGATTTTTGAAGTTAGGGGGGTGAGTTTTGGGTGGAGTGGGTGGTGAATATAGGGAGTATTGGGGAAGTGTTGTGTAGTTTGGTTGGGTTAGGTGGTGGGTTATATGTGTAGGTTGGTTGGTGGGTGAAGGAGGGAGTTTGAGTGATGTGTTTGGTTATTTTGTTTTGGAATTGGGTTTAGGTTGTTTGTATTTGGTGTTTAGTTAAGAGTTATGAGAGGATAGTTGTGTTTGTGAATTAGAGGTTTGTGTTGAGGTTTGTGTTGTGGGTTAAGTAGGGAGGTTGTGGAAATGAGGGATAAGTTATTTGGGATGTAGAGGGATTGTATGGATTATGATTGGGTTTTAAGTTAGTTGGTGGTGGTATGTGTTAGGGGGTATGTGTTGATGTAGTGTGGTTGTTTGTGTTTTGTTTTGAGTGTAAGATTGGATAGTTTAGGTGGGTTTTTGTGTTGTAGGGTAGGGTTGGATGGTATGTTTATAGTAGAATGTTAGAAGATTGTGAATGTGGTGAAGTGGAGGGAGTTATGGGGTGATAATTGGTGGAGGTGGATTGAGAGGTGTTTTGGGGGGTGATTGTTTTTAAGTAAATTGGATAATTTTTGTGTGAATTTGGGGTATTTTGTTGTTTGATTTGTTGTTATGTTGTTGGTTTATTGTTTGTGTTAGTGGAGTTTAAGATAGAAGGATGGGAGTGTAATTGTGTTTGTAGTTTGTAGGTGTGAATGGTAGTTGGTGTTTGTTTGGGAGGGTATGTATAATTTGGTTGAAGTTATTTGTTATGATGTGGGTTTTGTGGGTGTTAGTGTTAAAGTAGTTTTAGTTTGGTGGTTGAGGTTTTTGTATTTGGGTTTGGGAGTTGTGTTAGGATATGATTGTTATAGTGGTTTATTTATTATGTTTTTAGTATAGGTGGGGTATGGTTTTGATTGTGATTGGGATTGTGATTTTTTTTAGTTGTGTGAGGGAAGGTTTGTGTGGGAGTTGAAGTTTGGGAGTGTGTGATGAGGTAATGAGTATTTGAAGGTAAGTGTGTTAGATGTGGTGTTTGGTGTTAGTGGGGGTGGGGGATGTTGGTGGTTTTGGGGAGGGTGGTTGGGGTAGGGTTTTGGGGAGGGAGTTTAGGGTGATAGTTTGGATTTTGGTTTGAAGTTTTTGGGGGGGTAATTTGGAGGAGTGAGTTATGGGGGATAAATGGTATTTGTTTTTGTGTAGAGGGTTTAATTATTTTTTGGTTGTAGTTGTTGGAATTGGTTTAGGATTAAGTTTGTTTTGTAGAGTGTGAATTTTATTGGGAGTGATTTTAGTTTAATTTTGTGGGGTTGTGAGGGTATTAGGTGTTGGTATAATGTGAGTTTTGAGTTGATTTTTTGGGAAAAGAGTTGTTTTATGGTTTGATTTGAGTTATTTTAGTGGTTTTGGATGTGTTTTTTATTAAGGGGTGGAAGGAGATTATTGGTAAGGTTTTGTGGTGGTGTTAAGTGTGGTTTAGTATAGTAGGAGTTTTTGTGTTGTTAAGTTATTTTTTGGTGTGGATAAGTGGATAGATAATATTAATAGTTGGGTTAGGTAGGTGTTAGGAGGGAAATTAGTGAGGGTGGTTGGTTAGGAAGTGAGAGTGGATGTGAGTAAGTGGAGTTTATTGGTGATTAGAGGTGGATAGAGTGGTGAGTTGTTTGGTAGGTGTGGGTAGTTGTATTTATGTGGGGGGGTTAGTGGGAGAAAAGTTTTGTTATAGTGTATTGTGATGAATTGTTATTTAAGTGTAAGTTTGAGTGTTTGAATTGTTGTGTGAAATTATGTTGAGGAGTGTGTGGGGATGGGAGGGGGAGTTGTTAAGTTGTTTTTGGGGATTTTTAGTTATGTAGAATGTGTGTTGGTTTTTGTGGATAGAGTTTTAGTATTGTATTGTTTAGTTAGTTATGATTAGGATGGATTAAGAAGAGTGGATAGAGTTGTGTTGAGTTTAGTGGGAATGTGTGTAGAGATGGTTGTTGGAGGTTAGTATTGTTTATTTGTTATAGATTTGTGTTTTAAGGTGTGTTTGTTTTGTTTGGTTAATATGGGTTGTTGAATAGTTTATTATAAGTGTTGGTAGTAGTGGGTTATTTTAGTAGGTATGGTGTGTTTTTTGGAGGAGGTATGAGGTTGGTTAATGGGTAAGGTGGGGAGTGTGTTTTGTTTTTGTTGTGTAGAAGTGATTGTTAGTGTTGTGGTGGGAGTTAGTTAGGGGAGGTTTTATAAGATGTTGAGAGTAGTTTGGATGGATTTGGTAGATTTATTGTTTTTTGAATTTAATTGGTTTTTGATGTTAGGGTGTTAGGAGAAGAGTTGTTTGTGGTTTTTTGATTGTATGATTGTGGTTATTGAGTGTAATAGTGGAAGGTGTGGGGATGGGGGATGAATGGGTGTGAATGGATGGAAAAGTATTTTTGTGTGAGGTAGGGATGGTTTGTTTGTGAAGGGGTTGGTTTTTGTGTTATTATGGTGTGTGTGAAAGATAATGTGTGGTGTTGAGGTATGAGTTTTTGGGTGGAATTGGGGTGTTGGTTGAGAATTTGGGAGGTTTAGTGTGTGGTAAGGAAGTTAGGGTTTTAAGAGTTGTTTGAAGATTGAGGTGAGGTAAAAGTAGTGGTTGTGTGTAGAATAATTGTATGAGAGGTGTGTTTTAGTTGTTTTTGGGTATTTTGGTATTAGTTTTGTAGATAAGGGATGTATTTTGGTTAGTGAGGTGTTGTTTTTAGTTAAGTTTGATGTGTGAGAGGTATGGGGGTGTTGGGATTGTTATGTTGTGGAATTGGGGTTTTTAGTTTGTAGTTTGTGTGTTAGTTGGGGGTTGAAGTGGTAGGGAGTGGATGGTGAATAGAAGTGGTTTTGTTAGAGTTGTTGGTAGTATTTGGGGGGGGGGTTAGGTTGAGTTTTTTAAGGATGGTAGTTTGGATTGTTATTGGGGAAGTGTGAGGTTTTTGTTGGAGTGGTAGTATGTGAGTGTGAGTTGTTTTGTGTGTAGGAAGGGTTTGATAAGTTGTGTTTAGGAGTTGTTTGGGTGTTTTGAAGTGGGGGTAGGTGTTTGTTGTTTGTGATGTGTATGTTTTGTGTGGGAGGTTGTTAATGTATGATTGTGGGAGATTGGGTATTTGAGTTGGTTTTGAAGTAGGTTGGTAGTGTAGGGAGAGTTATGTTGTTTGTTGGTTTGTGAGGAGTAGGTGGATGAGGGATTGTTAAGGGAAAGTTTGTGTATGGTTTAATGTTTTGAAGGGTATTTGGAGTTAGTAGGTTTTGTGAAGTATATTGTTTGATTAGGGTGTAATTAGAGGTTGGGATGTAGTATTTTTGAGGTATGTGAAAGGAAGTGGATTGGTGTTGTGTTGGAGGGTTGGTTAGGTTTATGAGTGGGTTTTGGTGATGTGGTTTATGAAGAATTATTTGTTTGGAATTGTTTTGATTAAGAGAAGTGAGGGTTTGTGGGAATTGGTTTGTTAGTTGTTGTTTTAAGTTAGAGGTTTGGGGTGTGAGTGAATTGTTTTGTGTGAAGGGTGGTGGTAAGATGATGGTGGAAGTTTGTTGGTTGGTTGTGTGTGGTGGTGTGGAGTTGTAGTGTTTGTTTGTTGGGGTTTTATATAGGGTTTTTGGGAGTGAAGGATAAGTGTGGTTTAGTGATAGTAGGGAGGTGATGGGAGGGGGGGAGTAAAAGTAGATGGTGTGATTAGGGGGTTGGTGTATTTGGGGTTAGGGTAGGGGGTGAGTGATGGAGAAGGGGTTGAGGTGTTTATTTGAGAAAGTTGGAGTTGGTAATTGTGGTTGGGTGGATGGGTTTAAGTAAGTAGGTAAGTGTTGAGTTTGGTGGTGGGTGATGGAGGTTTGAAGTATTGTAGTAGTGTGAGTTATTGAGTGGTAGGGATGAGTGGAGTTGTTGTATGAAGATATGTAAGTTTAGTGGGAGTTTGTAGGTTTATGTTGGGTTGTTTTTGGGGGTTTGATGTAATTGGGTTTGGAGAGGATTTGTATGTGTTTATGAGTGTGTGGTGTAGTTGTGTTTGTTTTATAGAGTTGTTTAGGTGAGAAGTTGATTGTTGGTGTGAGGGTAGTTGTAATTGGAAATTATTTGTATTAGTGTTGTGGTTAGTGTTTAGTGGTAAGGTGGGTATTTTATGTTGAAGTTGTTGGGGGATGTGGATTGATGAATTTTGTTTTGTATTGTGGAGTGGTATAAAGGGGGAGTGTGGTTTTATTTAGTTGGGTGGTAGAGTTTAAGTAGGGTAGTTTTGTGGATTATTTGAGAGTTTGTTGTGTTTAGGTGTTTTTGATGTGTTTTGGTGTTTTGAGTTTAATGTTGTGTAGTTTGGTGGTGTTTATGTGGAGTAAGTGAGATTGGATTTTTAGTTAGTTTGGTTGTGGAAGGGTTTGGTTTTGTGATGGGTGAAGTATTTGTTTTGGGATTGTGTGTGAATTTTGAGTTGGTTGGTTGTAAAGTTTGGTGGTGTTAAGAATGGTGTGTTTGGTGGTGGGGGGGGTTTTGGGTGGAGTTTTGAGTTTGGAGTAATTTGGGGGGATTGTAGTGTGGAAGATTTAAGTATTTTGAGGATGATAGATAGTAGTTTGGTTTTGATGTGGTGATATGGTGTGTGTTGTGGGTTTGTGGATTATATTGTTGTGATGGGTGGTATTTTGAGTGGTTATAGGTTGAAGGTATGTTATGTTGGGTAGGTGAGTTTTGGTTGGTTTGAGGGGTGTGGGTTGGGTTGGGGTTTATGGAATGTAGTTTGGAATGGTTAGTGGAGGGAAAAGTGGAGTGAGTTGAGGTGGGTTAGAATGGAGTGTTGGTGTTTTTGGTTTGATGTTTGTGTTTTTGGGGTGAGAGATTATTGAAAGATTTTGGATGTGTGTTGGATTGTTTGTTATGTTTTTTAATATGTTTTTTTTGTTTGTAAGATTTGTGATAGATTGTTTGTTTAGGTGGTTTTTGTTGAAGGAGTTGATTTTTGTTGATTTGTTGTTTTATTGGAATTAGGTTATGTATGGTGATTTGTATGGTGGGTTGTGATTGTGGGGGGTGTGTGATTTGTAAGGTAGTTGGTAGGGTTTGATATGTGTTGATTGTGTGGAGTTTGTGTTTAGGTTTGGTTTAGGGAATGTTATTTTATTTTTGTTAGATGAGTGGTAGGTTGTGATTTTGGGGGTGGTGTATGGTTTGGTTGTATAAGAATTTAGTGTGAGTGTTTTTTGTTTATATGAGGTTTTGGGGGTTTGTGATGAGTTTTTTGAGTATGGATGAAGTTTGGTGTGGAATTTTTTGGGGGTTTTGAGTTTAGTTGGATTTTGGTGGGGATTTGTTATTGGGGAATTTTGTAAGGGGTTTTGGGTGTGGGAGGGAGTGGTATTTGGGGTATTTGGTATTGTGTGGGGTTTTGGTGTGTGTTAGTAGTGTTGTGTATTGTAAGTTATGAGGGTTTGTTGTTGGGTGTGGAGTGTTGTAGAAGGTAGATATAGAGGAGTTTTTATGTGGGTGTGAAAGTTTGTTGGGGATTTTTTGTGTTTTAAGTGTTTGGGTTGAGGGTTTGATTTGTGTATATTATTTGTGGTGTGGGTGAGGAAGTGAGAGAGGTTATTGTGAGTGTGTGTATTGTATTGTTGTTGTGTGGTTTGGATTTGGTGTTAAATATGGTAAGGGTGTAGGGTGAGGGTGTGTTTGGATGTTAAAGTGAGTGTTGGGTTTATTTGTTAAGGAGTTGTGGGGGAGAGTTTGTTTTTTTGATAATGAGTTAGTGTTTTTGTAAGGGTGAGTTGTTTGAATATGGTTGATGTTGTTGGTGTGTTTTTGGTTTTGTTTTATGGGGATGGATGAGGGAATTTTTGTGAATTTGTTATGGGTTTGTGTTGTTAGGTAGGTTGTTTTTTGGTGTTTTTGGGTGTTTTGGGGGTGTTGAATTGAGTGGAGTTTAGGATATAGGGGGGTGGTGTGTTTAGGAATGGTTTAGAGGGTTTGTGTTGGTAGTGGGTTGGTTGGTTTGTTGGTGTTAGGGTGTGTATTTGGGGTGTAGGTTGGGTTGGTGTGTGGGGGGTGGGTGTTGTTGTGGTTTTGGGTGTGGTGTGTGGGGTGTTTGTTGGGGGTTTTTAGTTTGTTGTGGGATATGTTTGTATAGTTTGTAGTGGGTGAGTGTGAGTTGTTTGTTTTGTTGGTTGAATGGGGTGATGTAATGTGTGAGTGTTGGGTGGAGGTTATGGGGTGTTTGTGTGGTTTGTTTGGGTGTTGGAGATAGTGTGAGGGATGAGTTTTGATGTGGGTGTGGGTGGTGATGTGAGGGGGTTGTTGAATGTTTATTGGGTGGTGTGGATTTGGTAGATTAGTAATTAATTGGGTTTGGGGTGATAGTTTGAGTGAGATTGGTGGGTTGGTGGGTAGTTGTTGTTTTGAGATGGTGTGAAAGTGGTGTGGGGGGGGAAGGAGGGAAATTGAGGGTGGGGGGGTAGGTGGTGTGTTTGGTTAGGGATAGTTGGTAAGGTTAGAGTTGGGTGGAATGATGTGTATTTGGGGTTGTTATATTGTTGTGTGGATGGGAGTTTAGGGTTTGATTTTGAGTATGTAGGTGTGGGTGAGTTGTAATTTAATGGTGGTTTGAGAGATGGTGATTGTTGTTTTGGGGTTAGGATTAGGGGTAGAGGAATAATTTAAGGTAGGGATTGGGAAAAATGTAGAGGGAAGTGGAGTTTATTTGGGGTGTTTAGGGGGAGTTGGGGGGTGGATTAGTTGAGTGGTGTGGGTAATAGGGGTGAGGGATGTGGGGGTATTGTGATATGTGTTTTGGGGGGAGGAGGTAGAGGTTGAGTAGATGGTGGAGTGGTTGGGGTGGGTGAAGTAGTTTGGTGGGGGTGTGAAGGTGTGGGGATGGGGGTGTGAGGTTGAATAATAAGTGGTTATGGGGGGGGGTTTGGTGTAGTGGGTTTTGGTTTTGTTTGAAGTTTGTGATTTTGGTTGGGGGAGGATGGGTTGAGGGAATGAGTAGTGGATGGGTAGGAGTGGTTTGTGGAAGAGAGTTTGTTGTTATGATTTGTAGTAGTGGGGGGGGTGAGAGTGGGTTAGTGGTAAGGTGTGGGGGAATGTGGGGGGGTTATAAGGTGGGGTGTTAAGTGGGGGGAGAATTTGGGGTAGTTGTGTGGAGTTTGTGTTTGGTTGGATGGGTTTGTGGAGATGAGAGTGTGGTGTGTGGATGTGTGAAGGGTTTTGTATGGGTAAGGGTATTGGGAGTTGAAGTTTTTTGTGTTTGGGGAATTGGTGGGGTTTTAAGGGGATGGGATTTGAATGGGGGTTGGTGGGGTAGGGGTTTTATGGGGGGTTAGTGATTGGGTAGGTAAGGTGTGGGGGGTGTAGGTAGAGGTTTTAGGGGAAAGGGGGTGGGGGAGTAGTTGTGTGGGGGATGAGGTGGTATGGTTGGTTGTTAAGTTTTTGGGGATGTGATGTAAGTTGTGTGGGTGGGGGGGGGAGTGTTTGGAGTTGGTTGGGTGAGGGTTGTTTGTGTGGTAGGAAGAGGGTGAGGTTAAGTTGGAGTTGGAAGGGTAGAAGTGTTAAATAGATGAGATGTGAGTTATGTTGGTGGGTAGTTGAGTAGGTTAAGGGGTTGGGGAGGTGTGGGTGGTGGGGGGTGGATATTGGTGGGGGTTGTTGAGGTGGGAAGAGGTGTGGGTGAGTGAGGTGGGGGGGGTAGGGGGGGGAGTAGGGATGGAGTGGTTGGTGTAGAGTTGGGGGTGAGGGGGTTGTGTTTTAGGGGTGTGGGTGAGGGTTGGAGGAGTGTTTGGATGAGTTGGTGGTTTGTATGTGGTTGTTTGTGTTTTTGTAAGGATAGGTTGGAAGTGTGGTTGGGGATTTGGTAAAGAGTATGTGTTAATAGGGTTGGTTGGGGATTGTTGAAATGGTGAGGAGGATTGGTTGAGGATAGATGTGGGGGAATGATTTGGTTGAGTGGGGGGTTTGTGAAAGGGTTTGAGAAGTAGTGATGAATGGGTGTAAAAGATGGGGGTTAGGAGTGTGAGGTGGATATTGGGGGGGTGGGGGTAATGTAAGTGTAAGGTTTTTGGGGAGATGGGTAGGGGTTTGTTTGGGGTTTTATTAATGTTGTTGGAGTGAAGATTGGTGGTGTAGTTTGGGTGGGAGTGGTTTGGTATGGTGAGGGGTTGTGTGTGGTTTGGGGAGGGGTGTAGTATAGGTGTGGGGATTGGGTATAGTTGAGAGATTGGGTGGTGGGGGGGTTGGGTTGTAGGGTATAGTGGGTGATTGTAAGGGTGATGTGGTAAGGGGTGTGGGGTGTTGGGGTGTGATGGGGGTGTATGGAGTGTGGTGGGTAGTGGGGGAGGTTTGTGGGAGTGGATTTGTGGGGTTGGTTGTTAAAGGTAGGGGGGGGATAGTGTTGTTTTGGGTTGTGTTGTAGGGAGGGGTGGGGTGTGTGGGTTGAGGATTTAAGAAGGTGATGGGTGGGGGGTAATGTTGGTAGTGGGTGTGAGGAGATTGGAGTGGGTGGGGGGTGTAAAGGGGAGTGAAATTTGTGATTGGTAGGGTGGTGTTGAAAATGGGAGGTGTGGGAGTGGTGGGATGAGGTGAGATGAGGTGTGGTGGAGTGTGGGTGGGTTGTTGGGTTTTGGAGTGTGGAGTATTGTGGGGAGGTTGTTGGTGAGGGGATAGTGGGGTTTGGTGGGTGGTGGGTGGTGGGTGGTGGTTGTATGTGTGTTTTGGTAGAGGTGGGGTTGTGTAGTGGGTGGGTGTTGGTAGTATGAGATGGGAGTGGTGTGGTTGGGTGGGGTTGTATGTTTGGATTGATGGTTGGTTTGGTAGTAGGGGGGTGGTGTTGGTTTGAGTGTTGGTGTTTGTTTTGGGGTGGTTGTGGGGTGTTGGTTTGTTGGGGGTTGTTGGTGGGTGATGTTTTTGTGGTTGTGGGGGTGTTGTGGGGTATGTGTGGTTGTGTGGAGGTTGGGGGGGTTTTGGTGGGTGGGTGTGGATTGTTGTGTGTTGTGTGGTTGGTGGGGGTTGTTGGGTGTGTTGTAGTTTGTTGTTGGGTGGGTGTGGTGTTTGGAGTTTGTGGGTGGGGGGTGGTGGTGGGTTGGAGTTGGGGTTTGTGTTGGGGGGTGGTGGGTGGGGTTGGTGGGGGGTTGTGGTTGTGGGTTGGTGGGGTGGGTTGTATGGTAGGTGTGTGTTGGTGGGTTGTGGGTTTGGGAGGGTGTGATTGTGAGGGTGTGGGGTGTTTGGGTGGTGGGTTGTGTGGGGTTGGTGGTGTTGGGGTTTGGGAGTGGGGTGTGGTGTGGGGTGTTGTGGGTTTGTGGTGGTTGTGGTTGTTGGGTGTGTGGGGTTGGTGGGGTGTTGGGTGTGGGTGGTGGTGGGTGGTGTGGGTGTTGGGGTTGTGTGGTGGTTGTGGGGGGTTGGGGTTGGTGGGTGTGGGTGTTGTGGGGTGTTGGTGGTTTGTGGTGGGGGTGTTGTGGTGGGTTGGGGTGTGGTGGGGTTGTTGGTGGTTGTGGGTGGTGTTGGGGGTGTGGGTGGTTGTGGTTGGGGGTGTGTTGTGGTGGGGTTGTGGTGGGTGGGGTTGGGTTGGTTTGGTGGGGGTGTTGGGGGTGGTGGGTGGGGTGTTGTGGTGTTGGTGTGGGTGTTGGGGTGTTGTGGTTTGGTGGGTGTGGGGGTTGTGGGGTTGTGGTGGGTGGGTGGGGTTGTGGGTTGTTGTGGTGTTGTGGGTGGTTGGGGGGTGGTGTGGTGGTTGGGGGGGTGGGTGGGGTGGTGGGGGGGGTGGGGGGTGGGGGGGGGTGGGGGGTGGGGGGGGGTGGGGGTGGGTGGGGGGGGTGTGGGGTGGGGGGGGGGTGGTGGGGTGGGGGGTGGTGGGGGGGTGGGGGGGGGTGTGGGGGGGGTGGTGTGGGGGTGGGGGGGGTGGGGGGGGTGTGGGGGGGGGTTGGGGGGGGTGGGTGGTGGGGGGGTGGTGGGGGGGGTTGGGGGGGGGGTGGGGGGTGGTGGGGGGGGGGTGTGGGGGTGGGGGGGGTTGGGGGGGGTTGGGGGTGGGGGTGGGGGGGTGGGGGGTGGGGGGGGGTGGGGTGGGGGGGGGGTGGGGGGTGGGGGGGGGGTGGGGGGGGTGGGGGTGGTGGGGGTGGGGGGGGGGTGGGGGGTTGGGGGGGTGGGGGGGGGTGGGTGGGGGGGGTGGGGGGTGGGGGGTGGGGGGGGGGTGGGGGGGGTGGGGGGGGTGGGGGGGGTGGGGGGGTGGGGGGGTGGGGGGGGTGGGGGTGGTGGGGGGGTGGGGGGGGGGTGGGGGGGGGGTGGGGGGGGTGGTGGGGGTGGGGGGGGGGTGGGGGGGTGGGGGTGGGGGGTGGTGGGGGGGGGGTGGGGGGGGTGGGGGGTGGGGGGGGGGTGGTGGGGTGGGGTGGGGGTGGGGGGGGGTGGGGGGGGTGGGGGGGGGGTGTGGGGGGGGGTGGGGGTGGGGGGTGGGGGGGGTGGGGGGGGGTGTGGTGGGGGGGGGGTGGGGGTGGGTGTGGGGGGGGGGTGGTGGGGGGGGGTGGGGGGGGGTGGGGGTGGGGGGTGGGGGGGTGGGGGTGGGGGGGGGTGTGGGGGGGGGTGGGGGGGTGGGGGGTGGGGGGGGGTGGGGGGGGGGTGGGTGGGGGGGGGGTGGGGGGGGGTGGGGTGGGGGGGGGTGGGGGTGGGGGGGTGGGGGGGGGTGGGGGGTGGGGGGGGGGTGGGGGGGGGTGTGGGGGGGGGTGGGGGGGGGGTGGGGGGGGGTGGGGTGGTGGGGGGGGTGTGGGGGGTGGGGTGGGGGGGGGGTGGTGGGGGGGGGGTGGGGGTGGGGGTGGGGGTGTGGGGGTGGGGGGGGGGTGGGGGGGGGTGGTGGGGGGGGGGTGGTGGGGGGGGTGGGGGGGGGGTGGGGGGGGGGTGGGGGGGGGGTGGGGTGGGGGGGGGTGGGTGGGTGGGGGGGGGTGGGGGGGGGGTGGGGGGGGGTGGGTGGGGGGGGGTGTGGGGGGGGGGTGGGGGGTGGGGGGGGGGTGGGGGTGGGGGGGGGTGGGGGGGGTGGGGGGTGGTGGGGGGGGTGGGGGGGGGTGGGGGGGGGGTGGGGGTGTGGGGGGGTGGGGTGGGTGGGTGGGGGGGGGTGTGGGGGGGGTGTGGGGGGGGGGTGGGGGGGGGTGGGGGGTGGGGGGGTGGGGGGGGTGTGGGGGGGGTGGGGGGTGGGGGGTGGGGGGTGGGGGGGGTGGGGGGGGGTGGGTGGGGGGGGTGTGGGGGGGGGGTGGGGGGGTGTGGGGGGGGGTGGGGGGGGGTGGGGGGGGGGTGGGGGGGGGTGGGGGTGTGGTGGGGTGGGGGGGGGTGGGGGGGTGGGGGGGGGGTGGGGGGTGGGGGGTGGGGGGGGGTGGTGGGGGGGGTGGGGGGGGGTGGGGGTGGGTGGGGGGTGGGGGGGGGGTGGGGGGGGTGGGGGGGTGTGGGGGTGGGGGGGGGTGTGGGGGGGTGTGGGGGTGGGGGTGGGGTGGGGGGGGTGGGGGGTGGGGTGGGGGGGGTGGGGGGGGGTGTGGGGGGGGGTGGGGGGGGTGGTGGTGTGGGGGGGGGTGTGGGTGGGGGGGGGGTGTGGGGGGGGGGTGGGGGGGGTGTGGGGGGGGGGTGGGGGTGGGGGGGGGTGGGGGGGGGTGGGGGGGGGTGGGTGGGGGGGGGGTGGGGGGGGGGTGTGGTGGGGGGGGGGTGGGGGTGGGGGGGGTGGGGGGGGGGTGGGGGTGGGGGGTGGGGGGTGGGGGGGGGGTGGGGGGGTGGGGGGGGGTGGGGGGGTGGGGGGGTGGGGGGGGGTGGGGGGGGGGTGGGGGGTGGGGGTGGGGGGGGTGGGGGGGGGGTGGGTGGGGGGGTGTGGGGTGGGGGGGTGTGGGGTGGGGGGGGGTGGGGGGGGTGGGGGGGGGTGGTGGGGTGGGGGGGGGTGGGGGGGGGTGGTGGGGGTGGGGGGTGGGGGGGGGTGGGGGGGGGGTGTGGGGGGGGGGTGGGGTGGGGGGGGGTGGGGGGGGGGTGGGGGGTGTGGGTGGGGGGGGGTGGGGGGGGTGGGGGGGGGGTGGGTGTGGGGGGGGGGTGGGGGGGTGTGGGGGGGGGGTGGGTGTGGGGGGGTGGGGGTGGGTGGGGGGGGGTGGGGTGGGGGGTGGGGGGGGGTGGGGGGGGGGTGGGGGGGTGGGGGGGTGGTGGGGGGGGGTGGGGGGTGGGGTGGGGGGTGTGGGGGGGTGGGGGGTGTGGGGGGGGGGTGGTGGGGGGGGTGTGGGGTGGGGGGGGGTGTGTGTGGGGGGGGGTGGGGGGGGTGGGGGGGTGGGGGGGGTGGGGGGGGGGGTGGGGGGGGGGTGGGGGGGGGGTGGGGGGGTGGGGTGGGGGTGGGGGGGGTGTGGGGGGGGTGGGGGGGTGTGGGGTGGGGGGTGGGGGGGGTGGGGGTGGGTGTGTGTGTGGGGGGGTGGGGTGTGGGGGGGGGTGGGGTGGGGGGGGTGGGGGGGTGGGGGGTGGGGGGGGGGTGGGGGGGGGGTGGGGGTGTGGGTGGGGGGGTGGGGTGTGGGGTGGGGGGGGGTGTGGGGGTGTGGGGGGGGGGTGGGGGGGGTGGGGGGGTGGGGGGGGGTGGGGGTGGGGGGGGGGTGGGGGGTGTGGGGGGTGGGGGTGGGGGGGGGGGTGGGGTGGGGGGGGGGTGGGGGGGGGTGGGGGGGGGTGGGGGTGGGGGGGGTGGGGGGGGGTGGGGGTGTGGGGGGGGGTGGGGGGGTGTGGTGGGGTGGGGGTGGGGGGGGTGGGGGGGGGGTGGTGTGGTGGGGTGGGGGGGGGGTGTGGGGTGGGGGGGGTGGGGGGGGGGTGGGGGGGGTGTGGGGGTGTGTGTGTGGGGGGTGGGGGGGGGGTGGGGGGGGGTGTGGGGGGGGGGGTGGGGGGGGTGGGGGTGGGGTGGGGGGGGTGTGGGGGGGGGTGTGTGTGGGGGGGGGGTGTGGTGGGGGGTGGGGGGGGGGTGTGGGGGGGGGGTGGGGGGGTGGGGGGGGTGGGGGTGTGGGGGGTGGGGGGGGTGTGGGGGGGGTGGGGGGGGGGTGGGGGGGGGGTGTGGGGGGTGGGGGGGGGTGGGGGGGGGGTGGGGTGTGGGGTGGTGGGGGGGGGGTGGGTGTGGGGGGGGGGGGTGTGGGGTGGGGTGGGGGGGGGGTGTGGTGGGTGGGGGGGTGGGGGGGGTGTGGGGGGGTGTGGGGGGGGGTGGGGTGTGGGGGGGTGGGGTGGGGGGGGGTGTGTGTGGGGGGGGTGGGGGGGGGGTGGGGTGGGGGGGGGTGGGGGGGGGTGGGGGGGGTGGGGTGGGGGGGGGGTGTGGGGTGGGGGGGGGGGGTGGGGTGTGGGGGGTGGGGTGGGGGGGGGGTGGGGGGGGGGTGGGGGGGGGGTGTGGGGTGGGGGGGGTGGGGGGGGGGTGGGGTGGGTGGGGTGTGTGGGGGGGTGTGTGTGTGGGGGGGGGGTGTGGGTGGGGGGTGGGGGGGGTGGGGGGGGGTGGGGGGGGGTGGGGGGGTGGGGGGGGGTGTGGGGGGGGTGGGGGGGGTGGGGGGTGGGGTGTGGGGGGGGTGGGTGGGGGGGTGGGGGGGGGTGGGGGGGGGTGGGGGGGGGTGTGGGTGGGGGGGGGGTGGGGGGGTGGGTGTGGGGGGTGGTGGGTGGGGTGGTGTGGGGGGTGGGGTGGGTGGTGGGTGTGGGTGGGGGGTGGGGGGTTGGGGTGGTGGGGGTGGTGGGTTGGGGTGGGGGTGGTGGGTGGTGGGGTGGGGTGGTGGGGGTTGTTGGGGTGGGGGTGGGGGGGGGGTGTGGGTGGGGGGTGGTGGTTGGGGGTGGGGGGTGGGGGGTGGGGGGTGGGGTGGGGGGTTGGTGGGGTGGGGGGGTGTGGTGGGGGTTGTGGGGTGGGGGGGGTGGTGTGGGTTGGGGTGGGGTGTGGGTGGGTGGGTGGTGGGTGTGGGGGTGGTGGGGTGTGGTGGGGGGGGGGTGGGGTGGGTTGGTGGGTGTGTGGGTGGGGGTGGGGGGTGGGTGGGTGTGGGGGGGGGTTGGTGGGTTGGGGGGTGTTGGGGGGGTGGGTGGTGGGTTGTGGGTGGGTTGGGGGTGGGGGTGGTGGGGGGGGGTGGGGGGTGGTGGGGTGGGGTGGGGGTGGGGTGTGGGGGTGGTGGGTGGTGTGGGGTTGTGGTGGGGGTTGGGGGGGGGGTGGTGGGGGGGTGGGTGTGGGTGGTTGGGGTTGGGTGTGGGGGGGGTGGTGGGTGGGGGGTGGGTTGGGTGGGGGTGTGGGGGGGTGGGTGGTGGGGGTGGTGTTGGGGTTGGGGGGGGTGGGTGGGTGGGGGGGGTGGTGGGGGTGGGTTGGTGGGTGTGGGTGGGGGTGGGTGGGGGTGGGGTGTGGGTGGGGGTGTGGGGGGTGTGGTGGGTGGGTGGTGGGGGTGGGTGGTGGGGGGTGGGGGGTTGGTGGGTGTGGTGGGTGGGGGTGGTGTGGGTGGGGGTGGTGGGGGTGTGGGGTGTTGGTGGGGGTGGGTGGGGTGGGTGGGGGGTGGGTTGGGGGGGGTGTGGGGTGTGGGGGTGGGGGGGTGGGGGTGGGTGGGGGGTGGGGTGTGGTGGGGGTTGGGTGGGTGGGGGTTGGGGGGTGGTGGGGGGGGGTGGTGGTGTGGTGGGGGTGGGTGGGGTGTGTGGGGGGTGGGGTGGGGGGTGGGGGGGTGGGTGGGGGGGGTTGGGGGGTGGGGGGTGTGGGGTTGGGGGGTGGTGGGGGTGGGGGGGTGTGGGGGTGGGGTGGGGGGGGTGGGTGGGTGGGGGGTTGGGGGTGGGTGGGGGTGGGTGTGGGTGGTGGGGGGGGGGTGGTGGGGGTGGGGTGGGGGGGGGTGTGGGGGGTGGGGGTGTGGTGGGGTGGGGGTGGGGGGGGTGGGGTGGGGGTGGGGGGTGTGGGGGTGGGTGGGGGGGGTGGGTGTGGGGTGGGGGTGGGGGTGGTGGTTGGGGTGGGGTGGGGGGGTTGGGGGTGGTGTGGTGGGGGTGGGGGGTGTGGGGGGTGGGGGGGGGGTGGTGTGGGGTGTGGGGGTGGGGGGGGTGGTGGGGGGGGTGGGGGGGGGGTGTGGGGTGGGTGTGGTGGGGGTGTGGGTGGGGGTGTGTTGGGGTGGGGTGGGGGTGTGGGTGGGGGGGTTTGGTGGTGGGGGGGTGTGGGGGTGGTGGGTGGGGGGGGGTGGGGGTGGTTGGGGTGGTGGGGGTGGTGTGGGGGTGGGTGGGGTGGGGGGGGTGTGGGTGGGTTGGGTGGTTGGGGGTGGGGTGTGGTGGGTGGTGGGGTGGGTGGGGTGGGGGTGGTGGTGGGGGGGGTGGGGTGTGGGTGGTGGGTGGGTGGTGTGGGGGTTGGGGGTGGGGGGGGTGGTGGTGGGGTGTGGTGGGGTGGGGGGGTGTGGGGGTGGTGGGTTGGGGGTTGGTGTGGGGTGGGTGTGGGGTGGGTGTGGGGGGTGGGTTGTGGTGGGGGGGTGGGGGTGGTGGGGGGTGGGGTGGGGGTGGTGTTGGGGGGTGTGGTGGTGTGGTGGGTGGGGGTGGGGGGGGTGGGTGGTGTGGGTGGTGGGGGTGTGGGGGGGTGGGTTGGTGGGGTGGGTGGGGGGGGTGGTTGGGGTGGGGGTGTGGTGGGTGTGGGTTGGGTGGTGGGGGGGGGTTGTGGGGTGGTGGGGGTGTGGTGGGTGTGGGGGTGGGGTTGGTGGGGTGTGGGGTGGTGTGGGGGGTTGGTGGTGGGGTGGGTGGGGTTGTGGGGGGGTGTGGGTGTGGGGGTTGGTGGTGTTGGGGGGGGTGTGGTGGGTGTTGGGTGGTGGTGGGTGGGGGGTTGGGGGTGGGTGTTGGGGGGGTTGTGGGGTGGGTTGGTGGGGTGTTGGGGGGTGGTGGGTGGGGGGTGTGGTGGGGTGTGGGGGTGGTGTTGGGGGTGGGGTGTGGTGGGTGGGGTGTTGGGGGTGTTGGGTGGTTGGGGGTGGGTGGGGGTGGGTTTGTGGGTGTGGTGGGGTGGTGTTGGGGTGGTGGGGTGGTGGGGTGGGTGGGGTGGTGTGGGGTGGTGGTTGTTGGGTGTGGGGGGGTGGGTGGGGTGGTTGTGGTGGGTTGTGGGGTGGTTGGGTTGGGGGGTGTGGGTGGTTTGTGGTGGGGGTGGTGGGGTGTTGGTGTGGGGTGGGGTGGTTGGGGGGTGTGGGTGGGTGGTTGTGTGGTGGGGGGTGGTGTTGGGGTTGTGGGGGGTGGTTGGGTGGTGGTGGGTGGTTGGGGGTGTTGGGTGGTGGTGGGGTGGTGGTGTGGTGGGGTTTTGGTTGGGTGGGGGGTGGTTGTGGGGGTGGTGTGGTTGGGGTGGGGGGTGGTTGTGGTGTGGGTGTGTTGTGGTGGTGGTGTGGGTTGGTGTTTGTGTGGGGTGGGTTGGGTGGTTTGGGTGGGTGTTGTGGTTGGGTGGTGTGGGTGGGTTGTGTGGTGGGGGGTGGTGGGTTGTGGGTGTTGTTGTGGGGTGGGGTGGTTGGTGTGGGGGTTGTGGTGGGGGTGGTGTTGTGGGTGTGGTTGGTTGTGGGGTGGGGGTTGGGTGGGGTTGGTTGTGGTGTGGGGGGTGTTGGTTGTGGTGGTTGTTGTTTGGTGGTTGGTGGTGGTTTGTTGGTGTGTGGTGGGTGTTTGGGTGGTTGTGGGTGGGGTGTGTTGGGTGTTGGTGTGGGTGTGTGGGTGGTGTTTGGGGGTTGTTGGTGGTGTTGGGTGTTGTTGGGTGTGGTTGGTGGTTGTTGTTGGTGGGGTTGGTGGTTGTTGGGGGGTGTTTGTGTGTGTTGTGGTGGTGTGTTTTGTGGTTGTGTTTGTTGGGTGGTTGTGGGTTTGTGTGGTTTGTTGTGGTGGGGTTGTGGGGGTGGTGTGTTGTTGGGGGTTTGTTGTGGGGTTGTGGTTGTTGTGGTGTGGGTTGTGTTTGTGTTGTGTTGGTGTTTGGGTGGGTGTGTTGTGGGGGTGGGTTGTTTGTGGTTGTGTGGGTGTGTGGGTTGTGGTTTGGGTGGGTTGTGTTGTGTGGTTTGTGTTTGTGTTGTTTGTGGGTGTGTTTGTTTGTGTTTGGTTTTGGTTGTGTGTTTTTGTTGTTGGGTGTGTGGTTGTTGTGGGTTGGTTGTGGTTTTGGGGTGTTGGTTGTGTTGGGTGGGTGGGTGTTTGGTTGTTTGTGTGGTGTTGTGTGGTTGTGTTGTTTGGTGGGGGTTTGGGTGGGTTGTGGTTTGGTTTTGTGGGTTGTGGTGGGGTTGTTGTTTGTGTTGGTTGTTGGTTGTTTTGTGGTGTTGGAGTTGTGTGTGGTTGTTTGTGGTTGTTGGTGGTGTTGGTTTGTGTGGGTGGTTGGTGGGGGTGTGGGTTGTTGTGGTTGTGTTGGGTGTGTTTTGGGTGTTGGTGTTTGTGGTGGGTGGTTGGTTTGGGTGTTTTGGTGGTGTGTGTTTTGGTGGGGTTGTTGTTGGTGTTGGGTTGGTTGGTTTTGGGGTTGTGTGTGGTGGTTGGTTTGGTGTGTTGTGTTGTTGTTTGGGTTGTTTGTGTTGTGTTGTGTGAGTGGTTTGTTGTGTTGTTGTGGGTGTTGTTGTGTTGGTTTGTTGTGTGGTGTTGTTGGTTGTTTGGGTGTTGTTTTTGTGTGTTTGGGTGGTTGGTGGGTGGTGTTGGTGTGTTTGTGTTGTGGGTGTGTTGTGTTGTGTGTTTGTTGGTGGTGTGTGGTTGTGTGGGTTTGTTGTGTGGTTGGTGTTGGTGTGTTTGTTGGTGGTGTGGGTGTTGGTGTTTGTTGTGGTGGTTGTTTGGTTGTTTTGGGTTGTGTTGGTGTTGTGGGTGTGTGTGGTTGTGTGTTGTGTTGTGGTGTGTTGGTTGATTGTGTGTTTGGAGTTGTTGTGGGTGGTGTTTGGTGTGTGGTGTTTGTGTTGTGTTGGTTGTTTGTTGTGGTTGGTTGTTGTGTGTTTGGTGTTGGTGTTTGGTGTTGGTTTGGTGTGTTTGTGGTGTTGTTGTTTTGTGTGTGGGTGTTTGTGTTGTGGGTGTTGTGTTTGGTGTTTTGGGTTGTTTGTTGTGTTTGTTTGGTGTTTGTGTTGTTGGTTGTGGGTGGTGTGTTTGTTGGTTTGTGGTTGTTGTGGTTGTGTTGTTTGTGGTTTGTGTGGTTTGTGTTTGTGTTGGTGGTTGTTTGTGGTGTGTGTGTTTTGTGTTGTGGGTTGTGGTGTTGTTTTGTGGTTGGTTTGTTGTGTTGGTGTGTTGTTTGTGGTTGTGTGGTTTGTTGGTGTGTTGTTTGTGTGGTGTTTTGGGTTTGTGTTTGGTTGTGTGGTGGTGTTTGTGGTGTGGGTTGTTGGTTGTGTTGTGGTGTTGTGGTTTGGTTTTTGTGTTGTGGTTTGTGTTTGTTTGGTGGTGTGTTTGTGGGTTTGTGTTTGTGGTTGTGGTGTGTTGGGTGGTTTGTGTGTTTTTGTTGTGGTTGTTGGTTGTTTGGTTTGTGTGGGTGGTGTTGTGTGTTGGTTTTTGTGTGTTTGGTTTGTGTTGTGGTGTTGTGGTTGGTGTTTGTTGTGTTTGTTGTTTTGTGTTGGTGTGTTGTTGGGTGTTTGTTGTGTGGTGGGTGTGTTTGTGTTTTGTGTTGTTGTGTGGTTGTTGGTTTTTGTGTTGGTTGTTTGTGTGTTGTTTGGTGTTGGTGTTGTGTTTTGTGTTTGTTGGTTGTGGTGGTGTTTGTGTTGGTTTTGTGGTTGTTGTGTGTTTTGTGTTGGTGTGTTTGTGGTTGTTGGGTGGGTTGTTTTGTTGGTGTGTTTGTGGTTGGTTTTGTTGTTTTGTGGTTGTTGTGTGTTTTGTGTTTGTTGTGTTTTGTGTTGTTGTTTTGTTTTTGTTTGTTTTTGTGTTGTTTTGTTGTGTTTGTGTTGTGTTTTTGTTTTGTGTTTTGGTTGTTTTTTTGTGTTTTTTGTTGTTTGTTTTGTGTTTTTTTGTTGTTTTGTTTTTGTGTTTGGGTTTTTTGTTGTGTTTGTTGTTTTGTGTGTTGTTTTGTTTTGTGGTTTGTTTTGTGTTTTTGTTGTTTTGTTGTGTGTTTTTTTGTTTTGTGTTGTTTTTGTGTTTGGTTGTTTGTTGTTTTTGTGTTGTTTTTGTTTTGTGTTGTTTTGTTGTGTTTTTTGTGTTTTGGGTTTTGTTTTGTGTTTTTTGTGGTTTGTTTTTTGGTTGTTTTGTGTTTTTTTGTGTTGTGTTGTTTTGTTTTGTTGTGTTTTTTGTGTTTGTGGTTTGTGTTGTTGTGGTTTGTTTTTTGTTGTTTGTGTTTTGTGTTTGTTTTGTTGTTTTTTTGGTTTGTGTTTTGTTGTTTGGGGTTGTTGTTTTGTGTGTTTTTTGTTGTGTTTTGTTTTTGTTTGTTTTGGTGTTTTTTTTTGTTTGTTTTGTGTTTGTTTTTTTGTTTGTTTGTGTTTTTGTTTTTTGTTTGTTGTTTTTGTTGTTTTGTTTTTTGTTGTTTTTGTTTGTTGTTTTTTTGTTGTTTGTGTTTGTTTGTGTTTTTTTGTTGTTTGTGTTGTTTTGTGTTGTTTTGTTTTTTGTTTTTGTTGTTTGTTGTTTTTTTTTGTGTTTTTTGTTTTTTGTTTTTTGTTTTGTTGTGTTGTTTTTTTTGTTTTGTTTTGTTGTTTTTGTTTTTTGTTTTGTTTTTTGTTTTTTGTTTTGTGTTTTTTTGTTTTTGTTTTTTTGTGTTGTTTTTTTGTTTTTGTTTTGTGTTTTTTGTTTTTTTGTGTTTTTTTTTGTTTTGTTTTTTGTTTTGTTGTTTTTTTTTGTTGTTTTTTTGTTTGTTTTTGTTTTTTGTGTTTGTTTGTTTGTGTTGTTTTTGTTTTTGTTTTTTGTTTTTGTGTTTTGTGTTTGTTTTTTGTTTTTTTTTGTGTGTTTTTTGTGTTTTGTTGTTTTTTTTGTGTTTTTTTTTGTTTTGTTTTTGTGTTGTTTTTGTTTTTTGTTGTTTTGTGTGTTTTGTTTTTTTTTGTTTTTGTGTTTGTTTGTTTTTTGGGTTGTTTTGTTTTGTTTTTTGTTTTTTTGTTGTTTGTGTTTTTTGTGTTGTTTTTTGTTGTGTTTTTTGTTTTGTTTTTTTGTTTTGTTGTTGTGTTTGTTTTTTGTTTTTTTTTGTGTTTGTTTTTTGTTTTTGTTTTTTTTTGTGTTTTTGTTTTTGTGTTTTGTTTTTTGTTGTTTTTTGTTTGTTTTGTTTTTTTGTTTTGTTTGTTTTTTTTTGTTTGTGTTTTTTGTTTTTGTGTTGTGTTTGTTTGTTTTTGTGTTTTTGTTTTGTTTTTGTTGTTTTTTTGTGTTTTTGTTGTTTTGTTTTGTTTTGTTGTTTTTTTTGTGTTTGTTTTTTTGTTTTGTTTTGTTTTTGTGTTTTTGTTTTTGTTTTTTTTGTTTTTTTGTTTTGTTGTTTGTTGTTTTTGTTGTTTTTTTGTTTTTTGTGTTTTGTTTTTGTTTGTTTTTTTTTGGTTTTTTGTTGTTTTTTGTTTTTTTTTGTGTTGTTTGTTTTTGTGTTTTGTTTTGTTTTTGTGTTTTTTTTGTGTTGTTTTTTTGTTTTGTTTTGTTTTGTTGTTGTTTTTTGTTTTTGTTTTTGTTTTTTTTTGTTTTTTTGTTGTTTGTTTTTTTGTTTTTGTTGTGTTTGTTTTTTTTTGTTTGTTTTTTTTTGTTTTTTGTTTGTTTTTTGTGTTTTTTGTTTTGTTTGTGTTTTTTTTTGTTTGTTGGTTTTTTGTTTTTTTTTGTTTTTTTGTTTTTGTTTGTTGTTTTTTTTGTGTTTGTTTTTTGTTTTTTTTTGTTTTGTGTTTGTTTTTGTTTTTTTGTTTTGTTTTTTTTTGTTTTTTGTTTTTGTGTTTTGTTTGTTTTTTGTTGTGTTTTTTTGTTGTTTTTTTGTTGTTTGTTTTTTTTGTTTGTTTTTTGTTGTTTGTTTTTTTGTTTTGTTGTTTTGTTTTGTTTTTTTGTTTTTTTTTGTGTTTTGTTTTTTTGTTGTTTTTTGTTTTGTTGTTGTTTTTTTTTGTTTTTGTTGTGTTTTTGTTTTTTTGTTTTTTGTTTTTTGTGTTTTTTTTGTTTTGTTTTTTTGTTTGTTTTTTGTTTTTTTTTGTGTTGTTTTGTGTTTTGTTTGTTTTTGTTTTTTTTTGTGTTTTTTGTTTTTTTTTGTTTTTGTTTTTGTGTTTTGTTTGTTTTGTTTTTTTTTGTTGTTTTTGTTGTTTGTTTTGTTTTTTGTTGTGTTTTTTTGTTTTTTTGTTTGTGTTGTTTTTTTTTGTTTTTTGTTTTTTGTTTTTTTTTGTTTTGTTTTTTTGTTTGTTTTTTTGTTTGTTTGTGTTTTTGTTTTGTTTTTTTTTGTTTTTTTGTTTTGTTTTTTGTTTGTTTTTGTGTTTTTTGTTTGTTGTTTTGTTTTTGTTGTTGTTTTGTTGTGTTTTGTTTGTTTGGTTTTGTTTGTTGTTTTTGTGTGTTTGGTGTTTTGTGTTGTTTTGTGGTGTTTGGTGTTTGTTTTGTTGTTTTGTTTTGTGTTGTTTTTGTGTGTTGTGTTGTTTTGTTTTTTGGTGTGTTGTTGTTGGTGTTTTGTTTTTGTTGTGTTTGTTTGTGGTGTTGTTTTGTTTGTTGTGTTTTGTTGTGTTGGTTGTTTTGTTTGGTGTTTGTTGTTGTTGTGTGTTGTTTTTTGTGTTTTGTTTGTTGTTGTGTTGTTTTTGTTTTGTGGTGTTTTGGTGTGTTTGTTGTTTGTGTTGTTTGTTTGGTTTTGTTTTGTGTTGTGGTTGTTTGTTTTGTTTGTTGTGGTTTGTTTGTTGGTGTTGTTTTGTTTTGTGTTGTTGTTGGTTGTTTTGGTGTTTGTGTTGGGGTGTGGTTTGTTGGTGTTTGTGGGGTTTGGTGTGTGTTTGTTGGTGTGGTTGTGTGGTTGTTGGGTTGTGTGTGTTTTGGGGTTGTTTGTTGTTGTTGGTGTGGGGTTTGTGTTTTGTGTTGGTGTGGTGTTGGGGTGGTTGTGTTTGTGGTGTTTGTGGTGGTGTTGTTGTTTTGGTGTTGGTTGGGGTGTGGTGTTTGTGTGGTTTGGGTGTGTTGGGGTGGTTTGTTGGGGTGTTTGTGGTGTTGGGTGGTGTTGGTTTGTGTGTTGGTGGGTTGGGTGGGTGTGTTGGGGGGTTTGGTGTTGTTTTGGGGTGGGGTGGGTGGTGTGTTGGTGTGGGGTGGTTGGTGGGTGGTGTTGTGTTGGTGGGTGTTGGGTGTTGGGTGGGTGTGTGGTTTTGTGGTGTTGGGGGTGGGGTTTGGTGGTGGTTGTGGTGTTGTTTGGGGTTTGGTTGTTGGTTGTGGGGTGGTGGGTTGTGGTGAGTTGTGGGTGGTGTGGGTGGTTTGTGGGGAGTTTGTTGTGTGGTTTGTATGTGGTGGGGGGTGTGGGTGGGTTGTGGTGGTGTGGGGGTGTGGGGGGGTTTGGTGGGTGGGTGTTGGTGGGGGGGTTGTGGGGTGGTTGTGGTGGGTTTGTGTTTGGTTGGTGGGTTTTGGGGGTGGGTGGTGTGGTGTGTGGTGTGTGAGGGTTTTGTTGGGTGGGGTATTGGGAGTTGTTGTGTTGTGTTGTGGGGATTGGGTGGGGTTTGTGGGTGTGGTTTGTGGGGTTGGTGGGTGGGGTTTTTGGGGGTTGTGTTGGGTGTGGTTGGGGGGTGGGTGTAGAGGGTTTTAGGGTGGGGGGTGGTGGGGGTGTTGTGGTGGGTGTGGTGGTTGGGTTGGTTGGTGTTTTGGGGGTGTGGTGTGTTGGTGGTGGGGGGTGGGGGGGTGTTTGGAGTGGGTTGGGTGAGGGTTTTGTGTGGGTAGGAGGGTGAGGTTAAGTTGGGTTGGGAGGGGTTGAGTGTTATAGATGAGATGTGGTTATGTTGGTGGGTAGTTGAGTGGGGTTAGGGTTGGGGGGGTGTGTTGGGTGGTGGGGGTGGATATTGGTGGGGGGGTTGTTGGGTGTGGATAGGGGTGTGGTGGTAGTGGGTGGGGGGGGTATGGGGGGGGTGGGGATGGAGTGGGTTGGTGTAGGTTGGGGGTGGGGGGGTTGTGTTTTAGGGGGTGTGGGTGAGGGTTGGGAGTGTTTGGATGAGGTTGGTGGTTTGTATGTGGTTGTGTTGTGGGTTTTGTAGGGATGGTTGGAGTGTGGTTGGGGTTTGGTAGAGTATGTGTTATGGGTTGGTTGGGGTGTGTTGGATGGTGGGAGGATTGGTGGGGATGATGTTGGGGGATGATTTGTGTTGAGTGGGGGGGTTTGTGAGGGTTTGAGAGTAGTGTGATGGGTGTAAGATGGGGGTTGGGTGGTGGGTGGTGGTGTTGGGGGGTGGGGGTGTAGTGTGGTGTTTTGGGGGGGGATGGTGTGGGGGTTGTTGGGGTTTTGTTGTGTTGTGGGTGAGTTGGGTGGTGTGTTTGGGTGGGTGGTTTGGTATGGTGGGGGGTTGTGTGTGGTTTGGGGGTGGGGGTGGGTGTATGGTGTGGGGTTGGTTATGTTGGGTGTGGTGGTGGGGGGGGTTGGGTGTGGGTGTATGTGGGGTGATTGTAGGGTGATGTGGTTGGGGGTGTGGGGTGTTGGGGGTGTGGTGGGGTGTATGGGGTGTGGTGGGTGGTGGGGTTGTTGGGGTGTTGTGGGGTGGTGGTTGTAGGTGGGGGGGATGTGTGGTTTTGGGTGTGTTTGGGGGGGGTGGGGGGTGTGGGTTGAGGGTTTGAGGTGGGGTGGGGTATGTTGGTAGTGGGTGAGGAGTGTGGGAGTGGGTTGGGGGTGGTAGGGTGGGGTGTTGTGTGTTGGTGGGTGTGTTGTGGGAGGGTTGAGGGTGGGATGAGGTGGTGGGTGTTGGGGGTGGGTGGGTTTGGGTTTGTGGGTGTGGGTTTGGGGAGGTTTTGGTGGGGGTAGTGGGTGTTGATGGGGTGGTGGTGGGTGGGTGTTGTATGTGTGTTGTGGTAGGTGGGTGTGTTGGTGTGGGTTGGTGTTGGTATGGTGGAGTGGGGTGTGGTTGGTGTGGGTGGGTTGTTGTGGTTGTGGGTTGGTTTGGTGTGGGGGGTGTGTGGTTTGGGTGATGTGGTTTGTTGGTGGGTTTTGGGGGTGTTGGGTTGGTTGGGGTTGGTGGTGGTGGTGTTTGTTTTTGGTGGTTGTGTTGGTGTGGGGTGTGTTGAGTGGTGTGTGGGGTATGGGGGGGGTTTGGTGGAGTGGTGTGGGTGTTGGTTGTGGTGTGGTTGGGGGTGTGGGTTTGTGGGTGGTGGTTGGTGTTGTGGGTGTGGTGTGTGGGGTGTTGGTTGGGTGGTGGTGGTTGGGTGGGTTTGTGGTGTGGGTTGGTGTGGGTGTGGTGGGGTTGTGGGGTGGGTGGTTGTGTTGTGGGGGTGGGTGTGGTTGTGGTGGGTGGTGTTGTGGTGTGGGGTGTGGGTTTTGGGTGGTGGTTGTTGGTGTGGGTGTGGGTGTTGTGGTTGGTGGGTGGTTTGGGGTGTGGTGTGGGGTTGTGGGTGGTTGTGGGGTGGGTGGTGTTGGGGTTGTGGGGGGGTGGGTGTGGTTGGGTGTTGTGGTGGGTTGTTGTGGTGTGGGTGGGGGTGGGGGTGTTGTGGTGGGTTGTGGTGGGGTGTTGGGTTGTGTGGGTGGTGTGGTGGTTGGGTGGTTGTGTGGTGGGGGTGGTGGGGGTGGTGGGTGGTTGGGGTGGGGGTTGGTGGGTGGGGGTGGGTGGTGGGGGTGGGGGTGGTGGGGGTGGGGTGGGTTGGGTGGGTGGGGTTGGGGGGTGGGTGTGGGGGTGGGGGGTGTTGGGTGGGGTGGGGGTGTGGGTGTGGGGGTGGTGGGTGGTGTTGGTGGGGGGGTTTGTGGGGGTGGGTGGGGGGGTGGGGGTTTGGTGGTGGGTGTTGGGGTGGGGGGGTGGGGGTGTGGGTGGGTGGGGGTTGGTGTGGGTGGGGGGGTGTGGGGGTGGGGTTGTGGGGGGTGGTGTGGGGTGGGGGGTTGGGGTGGGGGGGGGGTGGTTGGGGTGGGGTGGGTGGTGGGTGTGGGGGTGTTGGGTGGTTGGGTGTGGGGGTGGTGTGGGTTGGGGGGTGGTTGTGGGGGTGGGTGGTGTGGGGGTGGGTGTGGTTGTGGGGGGTTGGTGGGGTGGTGGGGTGGTTGTGGGGGTGGGGTGGTGTGTGGGGTGGTGGGGTGGTGTGGTGGGGTGGTGGGGGTTGGGGGGTGTGGGGGTGTGGGGGTGGGTGGGGGGGGTGGTGGTGTGGTGGGGGGTGGTGGGTGGTGGGGGGGTGTGGGTTGGGGGTGTTGTGGTGGGGTGGGGGTGGTTGGGGTGTTGGGGTGGGTGGGGGGTGGGTGTGGGGGGTGTGGTGGGGTGGTTTGGGGTGGGGGTGGTGGGTGGGGTGGGTGGGGGGGTGTGGGGGTGGGGTGTTGGTGTGGGGGGTTGGGTGGGGGGTGGTGGTGTGGGTGTGGTGTTGGGTGGGGGTGGGGGTTGGGGGTGGTGGGTGGGGGTGGTTGGGTGGTGGGGGTGTTGGGGGTGGGGTTGTGGTGGGGGTGGGTTGTGGGGGTGGTGGGGGTGGGTGGGGGTGTGGGTGTGGGTGGGGGGGGTGTGGGGTTGTGGGTGGTGGGTGTGGGGTGGGGGGGGTGTGGTGGGTGGGTGGGGGTGGTTGTGGTGGGGTGGTGGGGTTGGGGGGGGGTGGTTGGGTGTGGTGGGGGTGGGGTGGTGGGGGGGGTGTGGTGGTGGGGGTGGGTGTGGGGGTGGGTGGTTGGGGGGGTGTGGTGGTTGGGGTGTGGTGGGTGGGTGGGGGGTGTGGGTGGGGGGGTGGGGGGGTGTGGGGTTGGGGGGGGGTGGGGGGGGGTGGTGGTGTGGGGTGGGTTGGGGTGTGGTGGGGGGGTGGGGGGGTGTTGGGGTGGGTGGTGGGGGTGGGGGTTTGGGGGGTGGGGGGGGGGTGGGTGGGGGTGTGGGTGGTGGTGGGGTGGTTGTGGGTTGTGGGGGTGGTGGGGTGGGTGGGGGGTGTGGGGGTGGGGGGGTGGGTGGTTGGGTGTGGTGGGGGTGGGGGTGGGGTGTGGGGGGGTGGGTGGTGGGGGGTGGGTGGGGGGGGTTGGGGGGGTGGTTGGTGGGTGGGGGTGGGGGGTGGGTGGGGGGGGGTGGTGTTGGTGGGGGGTGGGGGTGGGGGTGGTGTGGGTGGGGGGGTTGGGGGGGGGTGGGTGTGGGGGGGTGGGGGGTGGGGTGGGGGTGGGGGGGTGGGGGTGGGGGGTGGGGGGGTGGGGGTGGGGGGTGGGGGGGGGGTGGGGGGTGGTTGGGGGGGGTGGGGGGGGGGTGGGTGGGGGGGTGGGGGGTGGGGGTGGGGGTGGGGTGGGGTGGGGGTGGGGGGGGGTGGGGGGTTGGGGGGGGGGTGGGGGGTGGGGGTGGGGGTGGGGTTGGGTGGGTGGGGGGGGTGGTGGGGGGGGGTGGGGTGGGGGTTGGGTGGGGGTGGGTGGGGGGGGTTGGGGGTGGGGGTGGGGGTGGTGGGTGGTGGGGTGGGGGGGGTGTGGGGGGTGGGGGGTGGGGGGGGTGGTGGGTGGGGGGGGTGTGGGGGGGGGGTGTGGGTGGGGTGGGGGTGTGGGGGTGGGGTGGGGGGTGTGGGGTGGGGTGGGGTGGTGGGGGGTGGGGGGGGTGGGGGGGTGGTGTGGGGTGGGGGTGGGTGGGGGGGTGGGGTGGGGGGGTGGGGGGTGGGTGGGGGGTGGGGGGGGTGGGTGTGGGGGGTGGGGGGGGGTGGGGGGGTGGGGGTGGGGTGTGGGTGGTGGGGGTGTGGTGGTGGGGGGGGGGTGGGGGGTGGGGGGGGTGGTGGGGGGTTGTGGGTGGGGGTGGTGTGGTGGTGTGGGGGGGTGGGGGGTGGGTGGGGGGGGTGTGGGGGGTGGGTGGGGTGGGGGTGGGGGTGGGGTGGGGGTGGGGGTGGGGTGTGGGGTGGGGGGGGGTGGGGTGGGGGGGTTGGGGTGGGGGGTGGGGGGTGGTGGGGTGGGGGGGGGTGGGTGGGTGGGGGGGGGTGGGGTGGTTGGGTGGGGGTGGGGGGTGGGGGGGTGGGTGGGGGTGGGTGGGGGGTGTGGGTGGGGGTGGGTGGTGGGTTGGGGGGTGGGGGGTGGGGGTGGGTTGGGTGGTGTGGGGGGTGGTGGGGGTGGGGGGGGGGTGGGTGGGGGTGGGGGTGGGGGGGGGGTGGGGGGTGGGGGGGTTGTGGGGGGTGGGGTGGGGGGTGGGGGGGGTTGGGGGGGGTGGGGGGGGGGTGGGTGTGGGTGGGGGTGGGGGTGGGGGTGGGGGGGGTGGGGGGGTGGGGGGGGTGTGGGTGGGGGGGGGTGGGGGGTGGGGGTGGGTGGGGGGGTGGGGGGGTGTGGGGGTGGTGGGTGGGGGGGGTGGGGGGGTGGGGGGTGGGGGGGGTGTGGGGGGGGGGTGGTGGGGGGGGGTGGGGGGTGGTGGGGGGGGTGTGGGGGTGGGGGGGGGTGGGGGGTGGGTGGGGGGGGGTGGTGGGGGGGTGGGGGGGGGGTGGGGGGGTGGGTGGGGGTGGTGGGTGTGGGTGGGGGTTGGGGGGGGGTGGGGGTGGGTGGGGGGGGTGGGGGGGGTGGGGGGGGTGGTGGGGGGGGTGGGGGTTGGGGGGGGGTGGTGGGGGGGGTGGGGTGGGGGGGGGGTGGGGGTGGGGGGGGTGGGGTGTGGGGGGGGGGTGGGGGGGGGTGGGGGGGGGGTGGGGTGGGGGTGGGGGGGGTGGGGTGGGGGGGGGGTGGTGGGGGGGGTGGGGGGGGGGTGGTGTGGTGGGGGTGGGGGGTGGGGTGTGGGGGGGGGGTGGTGGGGGGGGTGGGGGGGTGGGGGTGGGGGGGGGGTGGGGGTGGTGGGGGGTGGGGGTGGGGTGGGGGGGGGTGGTGGGGGTGGGGGGGTGGGGGGGTGGTGGGGGGGGTGGGGGGGGTGGTGGGGTGGGGGGGGGGTGGGGGGGGGGTGGGGGTGGGGGGGGTGGGGGTGGGGGGGGGGTGGGGGGGGGGTGGGGGGTGGGGGGGTGTGGGGGGGGTGGGGTGGGGGGGGGGTGTGGGTGGGGGGGTGTGGGGGGGGGGTGGGGGTGGGGGGTGTGGGGTGGGGGGTGGGGGGGGTGGGGGTGGTGTGGGGTGGGGGTGGGGGGGGGTGGGGGGGGGTGGGGGGTGGGGTGGGGGGGGGTGGGGGGGGGTGTGGGGGGGGGTGTGGGGGGGTGGTGGGGGGTGGGGGGGGTGGGGGGGGGGTGGGGGGGGGTGGGGGTGGGGGTGTGGGGGTGTGGGGGGGGTGGGGGGGGGGTGGGTGGGGGGGGGTGGGGTGGGGGGGGGGTGGGGGTGGGGGGGGGTGGGGGGGGGGTGGGGGGGGTGTGGGGGGGGTGGGGGGGGTGTGTGGGGGTGTGGGGGGGTGGTGTGTGTGGGGGGTGGGTGGGGGGTGGGGGGGTGGGTGGGGGTGGGGGGGGGTGGTGGGTGTGGGGTGTGGGGGGGGTGGTGGGGGGGGTGGGTGGGGGGGGGGTGGGGGTGTGGGTGTGGGGGTGGGGGTGGGGGGGGGTGGGGGGGTGGGGGTGGGGTGGGGGGGGGTGGGGGGGGGTGGGGGGGGGTGGGGTGGTGGGGGGGGGTGGGGTGGGGGGGTGGGGGGGGGGTGGGGGGTGGGGGGGGGGTGGGGGTGGGGGGGGGGTGGGGGGTGGGGGGGTGGGTGGGGGGGTGGGGGTGGGGGTGGGGGGGGGTGGTGGTGGGGTGGGGGGTGGGGGGGTGGGGGGGGGTGTGGGGGTGGGGGGTGTGGTGGGGGGTGTGGGGGGGGGGTGGGGGGGGTGGGGTGGGTGGGGGGGGGTGGGGGGTGGGGGTGGGGGGTGGGGGGTGGGGGGGGTTGGGTGGGGGGGTGGGGGTGGGGTGGGGGGGGGGTGGGTGGGGGGTGGGGTGGTGGGGGGGGGGTGGGGGGGGGGTGGGGTGGGTGGGGGGGTGTGGTGGGGGTGGGGGGTGGGGGGGGTGGGGGGTGGGTGGGGGGGTGGGGGGTGGGGGGGGGTGGGGGTGTGGGGGGGGGGTGGTGGGGGGGGGTGGGGGGGTGGGGTGTGGGGGGGTTGGGGGGGTGGGTGTGGTGGGGGGGTGTGTGTGGGGGTGTGGGGGGGGGGTGGGGGGGGGTGGGGGTGTGGGGGGGGGGTGGGGGTGGGGGGGTGGGTGGGGGGGGGTGGTGGGGGGGGTGGGGGGGGGTGGGTGGGGGGGTGGGGGGTGGGGGGGGGTGGGGGGGTGGGGGTGGTGGGGGGGGTGGGGGGGGGGTGGGGGGTGGGGTGGGGGGGGGTGGGTGGGGGGGGTGGGGGGTGGGGGGGGGGTGGGGTGTGGGGGGGGGTGGTGTGGGGGTGGGGGGGGGGTGGGGGGGTGGGGGGGTGGGGGGGTGTGGGGGGGGGTGGTGGGGTGGGTTGGGGGGGGGTGGGGGGGTGGGTGGGGGTGGGGGTGGGGGGTGGGGGGTGGGGTGTGGGGGTGGGGGGTGGGGGGGGGTGGTGGGGGTGGGGGTGGGTGTTGGGGGGGGGGTGGGGGGGTGGTGGGGGTGGGGGGGGGGTGGGTGGGGGGGGTGGTGGGGGGGGGGTGGGGGTGGTGGGGGTGGGGGTGTGGGGGGGTGGTGGTGGGGGGGGTGGGGGTGGGGGGTGGGGGGTTGGGGGGGGTGGGGGGGGGGTGGGGGGTGGGGGGTGGGGGGTGGGGGGGGTGGGGGTGGGGGGGTGGGGGGTGGGGGGGGGGTGGGGGGGGGGTGGTGTGGGGGGGGTGGGGGGTGGGTGGGGGTGTGGGGGGTGGGGGGGGGTGGGGTGTGGGGGGGGTGGTGGGGTGGTGGGGGGGTGGGGTGGGGGGGTGGGTGGGGGGGTGTGGTGTGG
>JAHTMQ010000007.1:0-91116 GCA_019327925.1 Leucocoprinus sp. KB1807203 | reverse complement strand
CTCTCTTTCCAGCTGTTTCCAGGTTCTGCCATAGTGATTGTCAAGGTCAACTTACGTTACACTGACTGTACTTTAATCTGCACTTCCTTTGCCGATTATCACATGAACGGATTTGGAATCTTGGTAGAATCTGGATGTTGGCAGGGATACCTTGAGAAAAACGGAGACAATGCTGGTTAGGCTTGGCAGCTATTACATTTTTCTCACGCATCACAAACGATGACGCGCGCTTGGATCCCTTCGTTGGACCAGACATTGGTATGTGTATTCGCATTCTGTTTCTTCTTCCCACCATTCGGAAAGCTGAAAGCTCACATTCATGGCCTCCATTTAGATAGTACACTTCATTCAAGATACTCAATAGTCTGCATAGACATGTTTTCACTTGCACGCAACGCCCTAGGTTCCAGACAAATGATCCTGTCTCACCGTCTCGCAGTGCGGGCAGCTGCACTTCACACCCTTCCACCTCTTCCTTATGCCTATGATGTAAATTATTCTTCGGATTCTTGGTGGTCAATACTCACATAACAACGTGCGTGAGTAGGCTTTAGAACCTTACATCTGCAAAGAAATCATGGAACTCCATCATACCAAGCATCATCAAACTTACATCAACGGCCTCAATGCCGCAGAAGAGGCATATGCTAAAACCGAGAACACCAAACAAAAAATCACACTTCAGAGTGCTTTGAAGTTCAATGGTGGTGGTACGTGCTTCCCTATCCCTTTTTGATCCAACTCGCTTTGACACTCTCTTTCAACGGAACAGGTCACATTAATCATTCCCTTTTCTGGCAGAACCTCTCTCCTGCATCTCAAGATGGCGGCAAACTCAACGATGGAATTCTCAAAGAACAAATTATTAAGTATTTTGGCTCTGTTGACGGTTTCAAGCAAAATTTCAATGCCAAGACTGCTGCAATCCAGGGTAGTGGTTGGGGTTGGCTCGTGTGTTTTATTTCAACTCGAAAAATATAAGCGCGTCTTTTCTAATGAACCCCCTTCGTTTCCCTACAGGCTCTGAATCCCCAGACTAAAGCTTTGGAGATTGTCACTACTGCCAATCAAGACCCGTTGCTCAGTCATATACCGATCATCGGTGTCGACATCTGGGAACATGTACGCCTTTCTGATTTATTTTCAATATATCGTGAATAACTCCCTCTTTAGGCTTTTTACCTCCAGTACAAGAACGTTAAGCCCGACGTAAGCCCTCTAATCTCTACCGCGCCGTGTAGTCCTGATTGAGATTGTTTATCATTTCCATAATTTCCGATGAAATGAACGTCCTTCAACGATTTCTGTTCCTAAAACAACAGTACCTCAATGCCATCTGGAATGTGATTAATTTCAAGGAAGCTGAAAACCGTCTCATTGCAGCCTCGAACTAATTTTCGGGACCTGTTGAGCTCAAAGGAATGGGTTGAGCACGATGGTTTGGAAATATTGCACCTACCTGTTCTCACTAGACCTCCACTTTGCCCATGAATCAAGCTTCTGATAGACAAGTATCCAGCGTAATGAATACGAAGGGTATTTCTCGACTTTGAATTGCACATGCAGGATACCTCCATGTCCAACATTGGAGTTCTCCCCTCAATGGTTATCGATAATACAGTCCCTGTCTCTGAGAATTTCTGGCCTTCATTCAAGAAACTGATGTTAGTTAGACCCCATGCCCTATCGACGTCGAAGATGTTTAATCATTGCACTTTAAAAGGAACGAGTATGTTAAGGGAAGAGTGACCGGCATCATTATGATTAGAACTGTTTGCCTCTAGCCAAGAGTCAGCCGTTTAGGTCAAGAACATCCCAAAAGAATACTTATCATGTAAACTCACATTGATAAAAGTTTTCATCGGTCAGATACTGGAAAAGTTGATGGTGTGATCAAATTGTCCCTTGTGGAATTTAGGATACATTTTGATGGAAACGATGGAGACAAGTTGCTGAAAAAGCTAAGTGTGGGGACACCGCGGATCGAACGCGGGACCTTTAGAACTTCAGTCTACTGCTCTCCCAACTGAGCTATGTCCCCATACAATATTGGGCTTGTGCGAATAATCATGGTGTTGCAATAGGACTTCGTGCTAAGGATCAACTTTGTTAGGCACCTTGTGCAATATCAGGCACTAGAAGCAGCGGCAAAAGTTCGGTGTAAGGAGTGGATATGAGAATTACGACATGCGTCCCAGATAACAACTTGCGTCCCAGATATTTCAATAACCTCTTCATCTCTCCACATAACCACTCAGATTTTCTGCATTATTCATTATCATTATGAAGTGGACAGCCCAGACGCGGAATTTTCGTGCGTTGTCTACGACGTCCCGTGCGTTTTCGACTTCCACCAGACGATGTGAGTGGAACTTTCTTCTTATCTCCCTTCCCACTCACGCACATGATATCACTTTCTTTTTTGCCAACTGTATATAACTGCGACCGCGAACACCCCTCAATTGCTACATAGACCGCGAAATGCCTCAGAAAATTGTGGTCGAGAATCCCGTTGTGGAGTTGGACGGAGATGAAATGACTAGAATTATCTGGAAGAAGATCCGAGAAGAAGTATGTTTCCATAGATATTCCAGCGCCTGGATTGCTCAAACGCCCATTCCGCAGCTCATCCTTCCATACCTTAAACTTGACATCAAGTATTACGATCTAGGTCTCGAGTACCGGGACCAGGTTCGTCCGGGACCATGTTCATAATTCATAATACCTAATTTGGTCTCTGTGTTAGACCAATGACCAAGTCACTGTCGACGCTGCCAATGCTATCCAGAAATACAAAGTCGGCATCAAGTGCGCAACGATTACACCCGATGAGGCTCGTGTGAAGGAATTTAATCTCAAGTCCATGTGGAAGAGCCCCAACGGCACTGTATGGTTTCCCATCCCAGTAGCGATGCACCAACATGTTGAATTTTGACAGATCCGTAATATTCTCGGAGGAACTGTTTTCCGCGAACCTATCATCCTCAAGCGGATTCCTCGTCCCATTCCTGGCTGGGTCAATCCTATTGTGATTGGTCGTCATGCCTTCGGTGACCAGGTATGCCTTACATACTGTGGGCTGTGTTTGTTGACTGGAGTGTGTTTTAGTATCGCTCGACGGATTATGTTGTTCCTGGTCCAGGGAAACTCCAACTTGTGTATACGCCTGCGGACGGCTCGGCGCCAACAGCGTTGAATGTCTTTGACTTCAAGGCTCCTGGTGTAGCTATGAGCATGTACAATACTGATGAAGTATGTCTTTCCCTACCAATAGTCAATCTAAAGCTGATGATCTTCCAGTCTATAACTGGGTTTGCCCATTCCTCGTTTAAGATGGCTCTTGCCAAGAAGATGAATCTCGTAAGTTGGTCCTGCATATCTTCGTGTATCACCAAACTCACGTAAACGTCTAGTTCATGTCGACCAAGAACACCATCATGAAAAAATATGATGGTCGATTCAAGGACATATTCGAAGAGATTTACGAATCGTATGTCATCCTGCTGACCCGCATATACGTATCCCCTCTCAACTCATCTACTCTCTCTCTAGTACCTACAAATCCCGATTTGAAGCCCTCGGGACCTACTACGAACACCGTCTAATCGACGATATGGTCGCTCAAGCCATCAAATCTTCAGGCGGTTTCGTTTGGGCATGCAAAAACTACGATGGCGATGTCCAATCCGATATCCTCGCTCAAGGATTTGGCTCTCTTGGAATGATGACATCCGAACTCTTGACTCCCGACGGTGAGATCATCGAATCCGAAGCAGCTCACGGAACAGTCACTCGTCATTATCGTGAATATCAAAAGGGGAACGAAACGTCGACTAATCCTGTTGCTTCAATATTCGCTTGGACGAGGGGATTGTTGCATAGGGCGAAATTGGATAAGAATGAGCCATTGAAGGTATTTTGTGAGGAGTTGGAGAAGGCCTGTGTGGAGGTGATTGATGAGGATGGAGTTATGACGAAGGATTTGGCGATTGCGATTCATGGAAAAGATTTGAAGAGGGAGCATTGGGTCATCACCGATGTTTACATGGATGCTGTAAACGTGAGTAGATCTTGGAGTTTGTCTTCTATGTTTCTGTTTGGCTGATTGTCTGGATGAAGACTAAGTTGCAGCAGAAACTTGCTGTTCGTGGTGTGGAGACAAAGCTCTAAAGGAAGCAAGGAATAAGATCAGTTCTTTCATGAATTGGATATGTGCATGCTATGCTTCCTCTCCTAGTTTTATCGTTATCTCACTGTATTTGCTTCATTGGGGCCAACATAATGATACTCTACATCCTGGGTTAGAGGAATGAATGTTAATAGCCATCTAATTAGTACCGATCCAATCTGATGTTGATTCCTTTTGCAAACCATGAACTGTTACTGAACTGGTTAAGTATGTCAAAACATCATTGTATTTAAACATATTCAAGTGTCATAAATGTAATGGCATATGTCTAAATTGATGATGACTTTCCTTACCCATTTCATATCAAGGCAAGAGGAAATTTCAGGAATCACGTTAGGCAAACACTCACCTTGCTTGAAGTAGGTTCACGGACAGAATGTTATGATCCAGAGGAGGTGTAGGCAAAGACAAAGAACTGCGACTGAGCGACTTTCCTGCAAAGCCAACGCATTGCAAAAGGGGCCCGCTAAACACACAATAACAATAGATTTGGCAACTATGTTTGTTCTGCCAGCACAACTTTCTCCTTCTCTGCCTTGGCTTCGAATCCCCTGCTCTTGTGTGCTTTCTTCTCCTCTCCTCCTTGACTCTGTGGGCCTCCACCATGGTATGTTTGAGCTTGTCCGTCGACCGGATGGCTTTCGGTAAATGACGTGATCTATGACATTATCAGGCCACATATATGAAAGGCTCAGAAAACGCATACCGAGATATTCTTGCCACTTCTGTATCGACAGCCCACTTCTCCTTGAGTTTATTGCGATACTCGATCGCAGCCCGCTCCCTTGCTGTGACAACACCGAGTTTCTCTGAGGCTTTGGCTTTCCAAATTCGTACATTTCCTTCGTCTGAGCCTGACAATACAAACCGAGCATCACCGGAGTACACAGTGGACGTCACTCTGTATTCCACTCTAAGTGATTGTGACCTTGTCAAATATTTGGCTTTTACACACCTTTGCATGCGCTTCGTGTGATATACTTCTGGTCTCTGTGCAGCCTTTCCATCCTTAAATTGCCAGATCCTGACCGTTTTGTCCCACCCACCACTCACGAACTCCATACCCGTAGGACTCCAGTCGCAACTTGTAACAGCACTTGAATGAGCCTTGTATATTTGTGTTGGATGATTAAGATGTCTAACGTCGAATGTATATAAATTATGGTCTTCTGATGCCAGAAGAAGGAGCGTAGGAAGCGTTGGTGACCAAGATAGGGATGTTGATTGGAAATGCATGACGACGCGACGTTCAGCTTTGGAAGTACGAATATCATACAGAGTGAATGTACGATCAGAGCCACATGATGCGATGATGGAGGGTTCAGCGAGATTGAACTTGAGAGCAGTGATAGTCTCAACAGAGGTCTGGAAGGCGAGGTTGGAAATTGATGATGTTCTGCAATGAAAAGCAGGTGCGTGTTAAGTCATACAAAGGTAATCCAGGGACAATCATAAAATATGAAATATGCGCGAATAATCAGGATAAGTTGTTTGAAGATAATAATGATGCAGAGACATACTTAGTCTCATCCCAGATTTGGAGGGTGTTCGAGGCAGTTGCAAACAGATGATCTGATCGATGGTGGTCGACAGCACTTTAAAGATTCGACCCAAAAGAAGAATCAGATTGAACGTCTACACTCCTGAAAGTAACCAATATGGGAACTCACTTGAAGGCAGCTTTTCCGGGGAAAACGTTCAGGGGTTGCGTCTAAACCAAGTAACAGATGAGCTGACTTGCAAAGGCGGTTAAAGTATACACACCAAGACATTATCTTCACTGCTGTTATCACTGATTGACCACAGCTTCACCGTAGTGTCAACACCGCAACTCAACAACCTGTCGGCTGAGGCGTAACATAATCCAGAAACTTTGCCTTTATGCGCCTTTGGAATCTTGGTGGTTATGTACCTCGACGACACATCATGCATGATAATATCTATTAAATTTGCAAATTTCAATTCGAATGTGCATCAGTCACCCTCGCAGAAACCTGAGATACATACCACCGCTCCAACTCCCACTGGCAATATTCACAAGCGAATCAGGTTGCTTAGCCATCGACTCTATTGCATCCACGTGCCCCTCTAAGGCAGCAACAAATGGCTTTGCAAACATCCTGTCCATTTTTACAGCATTAAGTGCACGAGTACGCTCTCGAGCGCGTGCAAAAGGGTGCATGAGAGGGTCTAGGTTCCGGGATTGAGGAGTAGGATCTCCTGGACGTGTAGGCAGGTGCTGTTCAGGAGCATGTTGCAAAACAGATATCCGCTGTTTCTCTGAGTTACATGATGCGGGCAGAATGTTGTACAGAAGCAACTCACAACCATATCGAAGGCAGCGTAAGTCGCTGAAAAAACTGAAATAACTCGCTTATCTAATCAAATGGTACTTCTGAAGTTGTGCTGACAGCAATTTCATAATAATTTCGTCAACACCTTTTAACAGATGGTTCAGACATTATTACTCTCCAGAAACCTCTTGGTCGCTCTGTCATTGGAGGACCCGCGTTTCTGCGTTTCACAGGGATAGTAACCATGTAAAAACCTGGTAATGATTGATCCCAGATCTCTGTTCCTCATGCTAGCAACCCGTCCATATGTGCAAGAGATCAGCGTCCTTTCGCCTATGGTCAGATCGTACTTGACTTCTGCCTTTTACTCTTCCCTTTCTTTTTTTTATCTTGCTCCCTTCCAGCTTGATCGTTGGGTTTGGAGAGCTTCTTATAGCTCAGAGATTCAGGGTGTTCTGATCCTGCAGGAATTTCCGAATTTCCGCTCTTTTAACTTTCTATTCGAATCCACCTTCCCGGCTTCCATTTTGGCCTTCTTGTCACCGAGTCAGTTGCTTGGACGATACGCCGTCGCGTTCATAACACTTAAAGCTGAGGAGAATTCGCTGCAGTCGTTGCACTACCCACGACTCTGAAGTAGTTGTCAATGTCAACAACGTCATCGGCTGCTCAATCGACCTCTTCGAGTACCTCTGCTAATCTCGACCCTGAGTCCTGTATTTCGCTAGCCTCTAGTCTCCGTTGCTATTATACAGGACAGTCAACTGAAATTTACCACTCTTTGTTGATCATACCCGTTGTGTTAGAACTCATCTTTTCAACTTTCTTGGTTTTCATCTGTTGGCACTCTGGTCGGCAAGTTGATTCTTTTCTGTGATTGTGATTCATCAGATGGACTTACGTTCGTTACAGGCGACATCTCCTTCTGGTTGCCGAGGGATGGATCATTTTTCTTCTTTCTCTTGTTGAGGTTTTTCTTTATATCTTACCTGCTGTGCGGGAAAGTATTCCGATATTTAGAGCTCTTGATGAATTAATAGGTGAGTTGACTATCTTTCTTCACTTTTCGCGTGGTCCTGAATCTTGTGATCCCACAGGCGCACTTTCGTTCATCCAACTCCTTTGTTATATGTCATTTCTGTATATTTGGGTTCAAGGCGAATGTTTTCCAATTGTTCCTCGCAAGTTTCGGAGAATTACGAAGTTGCTTTTATTGATGTTCATCCCCACCGTAGTGGTAATGAACGTCATCGCTTCGTTCGTTGGTGTTTCTTATGGTATGCCCGTTCATTGAGTAGATCTGTCTTGATTGTATTGATAGCGTGCAGCTCATGGCCCAAATCATGTTACTGTTACCTTCCGTGACAGCAGAGCCCGCTTTGTCTGGCCATTCTTCTCTTCTATCACTCTTGCCCTTTTCGCCCTTTTCCAGGCTTCTTGTTTCTGCTGTACTTGTTATCGGCTCATCCTTGCACTCCTTGTTCAACGGCAAATTGAAGTGAAGTCGAAAGACGCTGCAGTACTTTTCCGAGGGATTGTTTGGATTAACATTGGTATTAAACTTGGTGTTATCGAGACTGTGACTGGATTTCTGTTTTTCGGTATACCGATCGCCTACGTTAGAAGGGCATTGAGAATGCTTTCAAGAGCTTTTCTCTGCATTGGAGTTGCTAAGGGGTGAGTAATCTCACATTTACTGCCCTGTTGATTTTCTAATCCCTCATCCCTCTGAGTGCTTCAGTGTGGATTCGATAGAGGACTTCAAAGCGCTGCGCGACGAACTGACATCAAAGTCCTTGGAATGGAACTTACGACGGTCAAAATCACGGGAACCTGTCTCTAACGATTTATTCCCTGTCCAACAATCGCTGCCTATAACCACTGTACCTCACACTATTCCACGAGAATCTGTCATTGACTACAACCTTTACACATCGTTCAATGAGAAACCACATCCATATGCAGCTAGTACTTTTTTGACTGCCGGGAGACGCAACAGTACTTATGATCAATCCTCCTCATATGTAAACATGGAGCTCCGCCCTCCAGCTCCAACTATTCAACGATTCCAGAAACTGAGCACGACCACAGATCCTTCAGGGGTATCCAATTTTGTGGAGACAAGAACTGGGGGCATGCCTGAACGCTCACCTGGATGGATAACAATTTATCATCAACCCGAGTCGCCTGCGTCGCCTCTTCAACGTTTTCGTATCAATCCTCCGGTCACCCCGACCATCAATCAGAATATCGAAAATCGACACAGGACTATACCCTACACTACAAAAACATTACAAGGACAACCTGAACACCAACTGACGTCTCATGAACAGGGCCTGTATAGCTTTGCCCCTGCACACTCTGATCTGAACGCACATGACCGCACCCCTGAATTTATGGATGAATCTTTCGGCACATTTGGGACAGATCAGATACCTACCTTTGCTCCCTATGGCCACACTCAGAGCTTCGGTCAATCTTCTTTCGAGTTAGAGCCACCTACTCCAGCCTACCTCCAAGATTCAACATGGCGTCTCTCTAGCGCTTCCCAAACATCAAATATCTCCGCTGCTCAAGCAGAAATTGTCGATGTTCCACGCCGGATACTCTCATTCACAAATTATAAACCTTCTCTGGCAAAGGTAGCGCTGCATTCCGTTCCAAAAACCAAGACCGACGTGGCGCTAGTTGGTGGGGATCTCGCTCTTACTAATGAAATACCCCCAAGACACTTGCAAAGACCGAGGCCTGTTTTCCCTGAAACGGACAGAGTCACACAGCCTACCCTGTCCACTTCCCCAAGACACCTCCCCTCCCGTTCTTCCTTCCCTATGCATCAATTACCTATTTCTGCACGTTCATCTGGATCCCAATTCACTCAACAACGGACGGAATTTTCGATGCGAGGATCCATCATTGACGAAGATGATATAACCCCTTTTTATCAAGACGTTACTGGAAAAGTGGACAAACGCCTTGCTTCTGGATATAATGTTGACATTGTACCTGAGACGCCCCAAACAATCCGCGAATTTGCAGTCAAATTCTCTGATCCACCATCGGAAGCACTTATTGATTCCCGCACATCATTGATGACTCCTGTAAAAGAATGGAATGCAGTTGATCCAGTGAGCGAGCAAAGTCGTGCTCATGATGAGAATATTGCAATTTTGATGAGACAAAGCAAAATTAGCCAGGATAGTATGGATACGATAGAGATGTTGAGGACAAGAATTCCTGCGGAATTGAAGATGAAGGGAAAGGCTGTATCTCATTCTTCTTACATCCCTCTTCCTCCAATCCCTGGTCAAGAAGTACAACTAGCATCACCACGACTCGTGAAGAGCGCTTTACCATTACAACCACTCCGGAAATTACCAACACCAGAGTCAAGCTCAGAACCTGCTCTTACTGCAAAAGTGATTGATTCATGTGACAGTGAAACAAGGTCTCATGCCATGCCCAACAAGATTTCGTCACTTTCAGTGCTAAGGCTTTCAAAGCGTTTTTCGACCATGCATCCGGCTACGAAGCGTGATTCTGGTACAACGGCTGCATTCTCCTCTGTCTCACCATCATCCCACAATCCAAATCTATCGAGTCCGCCATCCTCGGGTGCTATGAATTCCTATACAACGTTGAACTCGAGGAGTATCACTGGGCAAAAAATTTTTGGAACCTACCCCATGTGTGATCTACCTGGTATAGAGATAATGGAAGAGTATAAGCGCGATTCGAGTGTTCAGGGTCATGCAGATCTCGATAGGCAAAAAGGACTACAACGGACCGATGGTGTTATCTTGAGCGACGCTGACAGCCCCGATGATTTGCCAGAGCGATTTTATCCACTTCGTCGACCGCAGATCATCAGTGCTGATTGGGCTCCATCGGGGACGGGCCACAACATGAACCTAGGGAAAGCTCCTCGACAGTTGAACCCACAACCGATCCGAGTTCTAGAAAGCCCCCAGCTCCCACCAGCCACCATTCCAGTTTCTTCCTCGGGTAAAGACGTTTCAATATCGGCTGGAAACTGGAGCATTTCAAAGAATTTTGGGTATGACTAGGGCGGGTGAAGTCCGCCTCATCGAGATTACCTGTATGTCTAGAAGGAAGAGATACCCATAGAGATACCCATACAAGTGAGAGTTCAAGTGTAAAATAAGGTACAAGATGTCGTCCAATCGTCTAATCTTATGTACTTCTGTTTTGACAATAATAAATTTCCCACTGCTGCTCACAGCAGGAATAAGTACTACCCAGAAGCAGGGGTTATGGCATTTAGAGGCGCTCAGTGTCGCGGACTATGGGTACTTTCCTATTAAGATGTAGATTAAAGCAGGTGGTGTGCTTCCGATCCTTTTTGTATACAGTCGTTAAAAAATGGACTATGTTTTTATGGAAGGATAAAGCCATTACAAACTGGTTTCTTTTCCACTCGCAAGGGCTGGACAAATGCCTGATCATACTCGGGTTAGACAGTTGAGGCGATAATAAATGACCTGAATGACATTCGTATGATTACTGTCAATTGGAAATCTTGAGTTCAGGAGGGAACGGCCGGCGCTAGATAAATGCTACAAAAATTCTAACAAAAATACATGCCTTGAAGATCACTCCCGAGGACCAATTCTTGATTGGAACCCTGTTGCACTCCTGCCTGAACTTTCAGAACTCAACTGGCGAAATTCTGATAATTGACTGGGGGTTACGCGAACAAGTACAGCTTCTACCTGTTTCTCTTTCAAGCTGGGCGCTTCAAGTCAATGGTAATTGCGACTAGTGCGTAATATGCCGGAGTTTGAATTGGTGACGAGCAAGGATAAACATCATAATTGACCGACCACCTTTGAGCCAACTATGAGCAGATGTCTAACTTGACACTATGATATACTTACTTGTCGTGAGCCTATAAAAGCTGAATGCATCCTGCGGAACTTCTGAATGACCCTCCAATTAGAGGATGATATCTCCAGATTATGCGAAGTGGCTTCTAGGTCCTTGGGTGAGTTGAACATTTGGTTTGATGCATCACGTACTGTCTTTGGACTGACCTCTTTTTATCTGGCAATTACTCAGTTAATCGGTGGATTTCTTGACACTCTGCTTCAAGGCATCCTTTATTGCCAAGTAAGCCGAAAGCAAGCCACTGATAGTTAAGGAGCTAACTTTCTAAACACGGGATGCGTGCAGTTCGTGCGCTATGCTATCCGCTATCGGCGTGATCGCTTAGTTCTCAAGATCCTTGTCCTTGTCCTGTTCATCCTCACAACATTGAAGTCAATACATATAGTGTAAGTCTTGCTATCCCTCTAACAGCATATTCAGGATAATGTATTGGTGTGGATGATAGTGCGCTTGTATGGGCTCAACTTATTGATCATTTTACAGACCTTGATGCCGCTGTTGCACTCAATTATACTGTCTGGTGGCAGTCGGGTAGCGCACTGATGGTATGTGGACTCGAATTAAGTGCTGCAAGAATCGTCGCGAATTCTTTCTATCCTAGACTGCTACTCTCGACCTCTACGTCCAAATCTTCTTCGTCCATCGTCTGTATGTCATCTCCGGCAGGAAATGGTGGGTTACTGTCCCCATTTGCGCTGCGCTTGCCTTTGCCTATGCCGCTATGTGTATTGCCGTAAGTTCTTGAGAAATCTTGTCAATAACTCATGATGCTTATTCATTAGACCTACTATATTACCATCGGAGTCCAGGCTACACCCTCGATGAAGCCTTGGTGTATGTCTAGATTGTGTCCATAAGTGATTTTTCGACCTGACATTCCAAAGTCGCAGCTCACTTCGGTTCTGTGGTCGGTACGTAACTGTGGCTGAGTCTCTCATTCTGATTCACGCTCTTGTCTTTCAGGTGCAGATGTATGTCTGACCGTCACCACAACCTATTTCCTTCTCAAGATCAAGAGGGATCTCCTTCCCCAGTAGGTTCACTGTAACTCTTTTGGGGACATGATAGTTATACAGGATTCCAGAACTGCTGGTCTGTTCGCAGCCCTCCTTCAGTTGACGTGGTTTTCTGCGGCACCCGCGACAGTTTGGTATGACATTCTTGTTTTTTGTGATGAGGCAGAAGTTCAACACCGAATGATCAGTGCGGTGCTAAATCTCATATTCTCTCAAGTTTGGCCCGGTACGGATCGGCTTTTGTCCGTGGTTGCTGGTACAGCATTACCCAAGGTTTACGCAATTTCGATGATGTGGACTCTGAATGTTCGCATGAAAATCCGGGCAGGAAGTACAGAGTACTCTATAGGACAATTTGTATTGAATGATCCTCATAATCCACTTCAGGTTAGTCAAAAGATCGAGAATATTTCGTATTCTTCCAAATATGATCGCCCATAAGTCAACAGCCGCGTCGAACCAAATAATTCAAGCACAAATTTTAGCAGAGACAAGAAACCCGAGTGACATGGTAAGGGCTCTTTGGCTCAGTTGGTTCCCTATATTCTGATCCTCCAGATTTTTGAAATGCACCGTGTTCACACGACAGACCCTGCACCCACCATAGAGAAATTCGGCTACTCCGCTAATGAAAGGGCTCTATGACTAGCTACGGAAATGAATGATATCGGTTCAACTAGAATCTTACTTTGATAATCTGTAGTGGTTTATAGTCACTTCTGTGATGAGCAACATTCATTGTCGTGATTCTATATCATCTGGAGGGCGGCTACATTATTGTGTATAAACTGTCAAAGTACAGTCAGGCTAAGTGTCAGTACCGCAAGTCCAGTAGACACGGCCGCTGGATTCATTAAAGGTGATACTTGCAATTGTTTCTTGGCGTTTCACTATCTGATCACATACACCAAAAAGTGGACAGGTTTTCAGAACAACAGTTACCGGAGTTGACAAGTGATAAGACCCCAGCCCCAATTCGTTGAGACAAAGACTGAAACTGAAATCATAATTACAACGACCCTAGATGGATAATAAGCAACCCCCAATATGAGTGTCGGGATAGCCAAGAATCTCTCATCTTTCCGGTAATCAGGATATCTCATCTTCGTTTCTTGTATTAAATCCCTGACATTGTTGTAGGTCCTTTGGGCTGGTGCACCTGGCCAAGAATCTGGTAACTCGTTTGTTGATGTCTTGTACGGAGACTGGAACCCTTCCGGAAGACCCTATACCATTGCCAAGCGTCCTGAAGATTATCCTGCTCAGATCATAGCTGGAATCGGTATTCCAGGAATTATATCCATCCCCTATATTGAGGGCCTTGAAATTGATTATAGGCACTTTGATGCTGTGAGGGTTCCAGAATGTTTTGATCAATAACGAGAACTAATTTCTCTGTAGCATGGTATTGAGCCTCGCTTCGAGTCCGGTTTTGGGTTGAGTTATACCAATTTTGAGTACCCCAGACTGTCTATCACTAGGCTTCCTACGAATGGGGGCGATATTGCTGCTTCTCAGGCTTGGGATCGTGGGGAAGCCAGTCCTCAAGTTGAAGGCGGTTCCGCCGCTGCTTGGCAAGTACATCTCCATATCTATTGTGCTGCCATGTCCCTGACAACTCCATGAAGGCTTCACCGTCCCTTATAAGAGGTTTCCTTCTCTATCAAGAACATTGGTGACCTCTTGGGCGCTGAATCACCTCAATTATACCTCGACTTCCCAAAATCATCCGGAGAACCTCCTGCTGTACTACGTGGATTTGACTCTGTTGTTATCAGCAGTAGTCAAACTAGGCGAGTGACGATGATGTTGTCAAGGTACGATTTGAGCATTTGGGATGTTATCGCACAGGAATGGAGGAGGCCGCAGGGGACTATTGTTGTGACTGTTGGTGCCAGCACAGTCGCGATAAAAGGTTGAAATCAACTTTGCGTTTCAATACCTAGAATATTCAACTTTCTTGAACCATGCCTAGTTTTCCTGCTTTATTCCCTATTCCCGATATTGGACTACTGTGTTGTATAGTACAGTATAGTGTTGTACACGACACAATCTGTATAAAAAAAGAGAAAACTACTTATAGCTGAGTACTGTATATATACTGATAAAAACTTGGTGTCCCCTTATTTCGGCCTTTCTAAAATCTAGAAAGTCAAGAAAACTAATCTTAAAATCAGACTACTATGGGGCACGCAGGCGCAGATTTTTTTTTGTTTGAGTAGGTCCTGAATATTAAATTGGAAGAGAGTGAATCCTGGAGACGGTTGGAAATGCTAGGAGGAATAGTGCGCTAAAGAGCATGAATTGATTAGAAAGGAATATTACGTGTAGTGCAATCCCGTAATGAATCCGGCGCGTCAGACGTGTCTTTATTTGCGGGGATCAGTGATGAACTCGACCATGTATCAAGAATCTGATGTCAAGCTAGCGGATAAAGCGGATAAACTGCCAAGCCCCTAAAAGTGGGGAATGATGGAAGCCTTAATCGATGCAAGGTAGTGGATGAGCCTTGGGAGTGAGCAGGAAATTCACCCATTCGATAGCTGACCTGGTTCAGAGTCAAGGCGGTCTATGTGGGGACGAAAAGTTAGTGTCTTGGAGACAAGAGAGAAGTCAGAGACAAATGTGTTGGAAATGAGTCTCATGTATTATCAGGAACAAGGGCATTTTATTTTTAGAGGAACATTTCAGAGAACCATATGTGGAGTCGGCTATTGTTCTAGTCGCCCCAGATTGTTTTATCCGGTGGAAGAATTTACGTCATATGTTGCTTCGATAGCAGATGCAACTACCCAAAAGCAAATTTCTCAGACGTTGCTAGGTCCATTTCCTTGGGTTATCTCAAGATAGTAAATATATGTTCTGAGACTGGTCGGAGGTGAAAGAGTTTTTCATCTATCCAAATAGCTTCAATAAGATCCATCACTTAATCGGAGATATGATTCACTGATCGCGGCGAGACACTGAAAAGTGACAGAGAACTCAGCCGTCACCTCTGCGGATAACGACTGAGGTCTACAGGATGTGAAGTGGCACCACATATGCTCTATGACTACCCTAGTTACGCGTTCATCCGCTGTCGAATAGTTTATCCTGTGTGCCGTTGTGTCACGGATAATCATCCGCCTGCTTCGTTCTTACACTGTGCGAGTGGGTCAGTCCATTCCAACACGGAACTTGAGACGTTTCAGAGTATTGATCATCAGACTCATGACTCATAGTCATGGGTCCTATTGTTTTCGCGAATGTAACCCTGTCACAGATAAATAAATGTGACAATGATTTTTGTGTATAAAAGGCTGAAGGATTTTTGGTATCGGTCAGTCGCTTATGCCTCCTTCGTTGAGCTTTTTATTTCTCTGGCGTCATGTACACGCCATAGCGGTGGTTGAAGATGGCACTTGACATGATTCATGTCGTCTGCTGTTTACATGAACGCGTCTTCCCAGGTCGGGAGACGATTGTCAACATCACTAAATGCGCCAGTGGTATGTTGTTGACTAACTTTTCGGTACAATTCTGACGTTGTTGTAGGTCAAATATCAGATACGGTGCTGTGGCATGCTAACGGTGTCCAGGATTGTGGTCTGGTAGATGAAACCGACATGGCTTACTGGATGCTGTAGATGACACAATGGGTGAGTGGATGACTTACTGATTGATACGTTTCTGACGTCGTGTAGATAGAATGCCTAGCATTGTGCTGTAGCAGTTTGATGGATGGTGTCCGGCATGATGCTCTGGTAACAATGATGTGGTCGGCTTTTTTGTCTAATATCTGTTAGGAAGACCTGGTATCGTGCCGTGGCAGCCTTGTGACTGGGGTCCAGCATTGTGATCTGGTGACGCTGATAATCGATGTCTGGCAGCATTGGATCTGCTTCTGTTCCACAAGGTGCGTTGACATTGTTTTTAGAATGGTGAAGTTCTGACGTCCTATAGGTTGGATGTTCGGCATCGCACTGTGATAAGCCAATGATCGATGTCCAGCATGATGCTCTGGCGACGTGATGATTGACGCTTGGCATAATCTGCGATGCGACGGTGCGTGTTCAACATACTAACACAATCTTAGTACCCCTTGTAGGTTGAGTGTTCGGTAAGGTGCTGTGGCAGCGCTTGACATATTCGATGCTCCAGACGAAACAGTACGTGATGAATTTACTAACCCAATCTTGGAATTGTTTTGTAGGTTGAAAACTCGACATCCTGGTTGCCGACGTACGGTGTTTCTGGTGGCCCCCTGCGATTGGTGGATGGTATTATAAGCTCCTTGCTAAGGCTTAGATCGTGCGTCATATAATTGTCATAATTGGCCTCTTGTGGTGGTATGATACGGGGGCCAGCCATGGAGGATGTGTACGATGCACTTTTGGGTGGGGTTCATTTCCTTGTAGGAATACACAGACTGTAGGTCTTTTGATTGGTGTTTTTCATTGTAGTCTGGTGGCTTCGATGATTAACACATGTGTGGCAGTTATTTGTCTGAATCACAAGGTATGGTGAGTTACATGTCTGAATCACGAGGTATGATCTTTGGCCTTGGCATATACCTTGAATTGGGGTGTAAGCAAGGACAAGTTTTTTCTCCCGGTCGGGTCACCTTGACAAAGTGACCTGTGCTGCGCCCTTGACGTGGGTCAGGAGCTTAGTAGGCTCCATTCTCTGAGTGGAGCTGAAGCTAATAGCATCCCTCTGTCTTCTAATAAATGTTATGTTGATAACTTTTTGTATGTTTTATTAATGAATACTTGTTTTCCCATTTATGCATGTGTGATTAGACTGGACATTGAGCAATTGTTATCAGCACCTCATCACTTGCAAAAGTATGAACAGGTGATAAAATACTGATCAATAATCTTTCAGCAAAGTGCTTGTACTATCGCAGGGGCCTGAACACAATCATATAGTGTACTTGAATTATACCGGATATGACTGCCCGCATGCCTATCTTCTTCTAACAACGCAATGGTTATCGCCTGTTATCCCACCGGTCTGATTGCAGATTCGGCCTCAGGACAAGCAAGGTTTGAAAATTGCATGTGGGGTCAATTTCTCTTCATACCGAAGCCGAACATTATTGGGTAATTACAGTACCTGGACAAGATTGTCACTGTCAACGGCCGTCACGGAGGGCATGGTCTTGGCAGAAGAAACCATGACTTGGTCGCAGGCATTTAGAAAAGGTTCATTGTCCATCTGTTGAGGCTGATGAGCTCGAGGCTGAACTGTGAATAACATATCTTGAGGCTACGAGCTTACATTGCTGGTCAAACTGCCGAGGACACCTGCTAGAGGCGACCACAAGTCGAGATAGCGTGAATGATGGTGTCAAAATAATTCATGTGGCTACCTCCATTATCCGCAATGTAGCAATATAGATGAGAACTGAAGCATGATTCATCTGTCCAGAGAAACACAAGAGTAAATGGAATTATTCCATTCATACTCACACTCGCACGTTGGTTTGGTGTCAACGGTCCCCTCTTCATACTGGTTCGCGAGACGATGCATAAAAGGGTTTGGCGAAGCTCGAAGCCATGACCGCTGAGACTGCCAAAGACGATTCAAGTTGAGTGTATTTTTTTGGAGGGGCAATGTCTTGTTACAAAGTGGCTGTACCGATTTCCTTTGCCCTGACCACGCTATATGAGGCAAGGACATGCACTTGTTCTGAGCAGGACTCTACGTTATGCAATGGCTTGATAGTTTTTGAATCCTGGGTAGTGGTGCTTCTCGCAAAGAAAACAGATGTCCAGTTCCGAGTATGGTGGAGATATGATCTAGTAAGAATATTGAGGGACTTCCCAACGACGTGCCGCAACACCCCAATTTCAATCACTGATTAGTTGTCTCCTGGTCGTGGCGGCAAATAAAACCTTCCAAAGGGTTTTCTGGTTGCCAATTCCTCAAGCAGACAAATGTATGGCTGATCTGTGAAATCCTCATGCTGGCCAATAGTAAACGATTTAGATTCGTCAGGCGAAGTGGGAGACCTGTATATAAAAGACGGTAGCTTTTTTTGCGGACTTTCTCTTTTAATACCTTCTGACGACCCTAGTGCTTGGCATGAAAGACATCTGCTTGCTTCTTTGCTCTATCTCATATGTTGCCTACCGTCCAGAGGAGATTTACAAGATAGGGACCAGAAACGAGCGGTATGGGTGATTGATTACAGGCCTGAACCAGATGCGTCGTCTATTAATTCATACAATTCCAACATCTTGTAGGTCAAAAAAGAGGACCTCCAGGTAAGTATACCCTTGAAAGCAATCCTCTGGTAGTTTTTCGGAGCTACTGGAATACTCGTGGAAAATTACTCTTTTTTCTTAAGGGACAACTTGCTTGTCAAAGGCTTGTTGATCAATAATATTTTATGTGTAATCTCATACCCAAGAGATGCCAGGATGTTCTGAATCTAGCTCGTCCTCTCCCTCCTCGCCCGAAACTCCGGATTTTGTACTGGCATTCTCTCCCTCACTTTCTTCGGCCTCGTCGATTGGACGGTCGCAAGAGCTCCATGTTGGCGGGGGCATACTCGTATTTGAAAACGCGTGCAGCTGTACCGCGGACGAGAAAAATGGTTTTCAGAGTAGATTGTATACGAGTCTCCGGATGGAAGTATGAATGAGACATCCTGAACGCAATATCTAGCTCTCCACATTCATGAACCGTAACGTACAAAGACTTCTAAATTGGCATTCTTGAAACCTTTATTCGTGAGAATCTGCATGATACGCAAAGAATTGCAAGTGGACAATGTGGCTTAGAACTAGGTCACCAAGAACTGGTGGTATCTGAGGTTGCCATCAAGAGATAAAAACAGATCCTTTCAGTAAGGGGTGTTGCAAGTTTGATAATAGACCTTAATACTCAGAATGTGTGCGAGAGGGCGGATGGTAGTGGTGTTGTTATGGTGCTTTAGCTGGCATCCCAGTCTGCCGACGACGATGTAAAAAACAACGGGCCATAAAGTCTGTCCGTATATTGATCAACGTCCAAGTATTGGATGCTAATAAGACTCTCAAGCTGCTTGCCCTTGGCCCAGGAAAACGTATATCCAAAGAACATTCTAAATACTTCTCTCAGCATTGACAGCAGTTAACGATTGCCAATCAAATATTCGCTTCATTGATCATACATTGAAGAGATACGATGTCAAATCTTGCAGATCGCCCTAGGAGGCGGAAGCCATAGGTATGATGGATCCCATTGCACATATACACTCGGACTCGTCAAAGTAAATTCCCACAAGAAGGGCATGCCCAATTGACTCTCAACATGTCCTCCAATGTGAGATTTTGCTCTTCTCGTTTCTCTTTCCCTTTTCCCTTCTTCCGCGGGCCGCCTTTAGATGCATTATCCGATCGCTTCCTCTTCTTTCCTGACATCTGCGACCCGAACTCCTCCACTTCTCTCTGATCGGCGGTTCCGTCATCCATCTCAACGTCTCCATCACCACCCTCTTTTTCAAAAACCACATGATCTGATTTACCGGCACTACCCAGAAACTCATCATCATCAATTAACCCCTCTTCAATTATGATCCCATCGTCTACCTCTACGCTGGGAGGTAACACTTTTTCATCCTCTTTCATTCTCTTTTTCCAGTTATCTATCACCGAAAGTATACATTCTGAGACCTTGAGAAAGTCTTCTGCATCACGCATATCTTGTTGTGCTTCGTCGAGTACATGTTCGTCTTGATGTATGTCACCATCCACAAGATTAGATCTCGCTTTTTGGTTGCGTTCCTTGAGTCCCGGAGCAGTTATACTCGCATTTGAAAACAGCTCGAGTCGACCAACGGCGCTCAATGCCTTCCAAATCAATCTCCTCGCAGCTAGAACTAAGTTCACGTTTCCTGTAGGACCGAGATATGGGATACACTCCGCTCCTCGTATGAGAGGTTGTGAAGCTAAGAGCAATAAATCTTTAGAGTCAACTGCCATATCAAAGGAGGTATCCATAGGGCTCGAGGCTGATTTTGAAGCTGTTCTCGCTGGTGATGTCGGAAGAGTAGGAGCGACAATGTTACTAGATGTATCTGGGGTGAGGGAAGGAAGAGCGCTGGTGGTGAATTGTGAAGATGTAGCAGCCGCATAACTGGGCGGAAAAGGCGAGGGAAGGAGGAACAATGTGGCAAGCAGAGTCACCGGCGTCAAGGGTTCCATATGAAGAAGCTTATCATAAGGAATTGTCATTATTGGAGAAAAAGAAGATTCAACTTGGACTTGCTTCGACTTTTCGTTTTCTGTAGTTTGTGATTGAAGTCGGAGTTTCGGTTTGGATCCTAACTTCGAAAGTGATTTAGATGCCGCAAGTTGGGGCGTTGCATCTCGAAAGTGGCAGGAGCTGCCAATGTTGTCTTTGCCACTTTCACTGACATCTTTATCATCATCGATATCTTCACGAATGCAATTAGCTGCAGAGGTACCACTTTGCAATGACATATCAACGTCAATATCATCGAAATCGTTTTCTGCGACGACCAATAGATCCTCCACCTCCATCCAGCTACCACCAGACATCGTTGGTACAGGATGCATTGGAAGACGCTCAGATGTCATCGACGAACCGCGGTGTCGCTGCCTTTGACGTGCGTAAACACGTTGAAGGAGAGAGATGATCGGGGACGGGGATGCAGTCGGAATTTTTGATTTCCGTCGCTGATTTTTATGAAAAGTAGATGCGTTAATAGTCGGGGAAGGAGAAAGAAAGGACAATAGATCAAGCGAGTCACTTGAGTCGGGTGTGCAGGTTATACGCTGCATTGCGCGTGGTGTTAACCATTGCACACAAGTGAGATCTTCTTTCTCCTCGATTTTTGCCACCCATTTGCCCTCGCTCTTCCCCTGTTGATTCCTATTTCTGCGCCTTCGGTCGGCGATTTGCCCTCTGGTGCTCAACTTTGAAGGTGAATGTTGAGGTGTAGGGATGAAAGCCTCCTGATCGTCAGGTTCCCAAACACTTTTAGCATCTTGTAAACAGCCAACATGGAATGGAGTACGACATGTCTGCCGAGGGCAGAACAACATGACACCTTTGAGGAGAGAGGTCGCGTCGGGTGAATATGGTAGTGAGCAGAGACATGATGACAGCCCTGGTTCAGGCTGTAATAAGGAATCAAATCACAGTCTTGGTCAGATAACACAAAAATTGAATGCTAACGCTGATTTTCTTTTGATCAATGTCAATTGTGTACCTCCAATAGAACATCTCTGGTTCTATAGGTACTTGATCTTCCAATCCTAGTTCCAGTTTGAATTCTCCATCTGCCGCAACGGTGTTCGGGGTGGAAATCGATTCCTTCTCTGTATTCACATGTCGTTCCATACCAAGTGTAAGCCTCTTTGCACCCGATCTCTCGTGCTTTAGGAAAAAGTATAGACGAAGTACATGCATAGGGACAACTTCATTGAAGGAGTGTGGAAGCACAAAGTCCCAGTGAGAAGACAGAAGGCGTTCGAACCTGCCGATGTGAGATGTGTCCCTAACTGAAATTTGAATATCGCCACCCTTTGGTTCTGTAAAGAAAAAGAAAAAGGAAGAGCAAGGCTTACAGAGATTTGACTATGCTAGCGGCTTCTTTGGCATCATAAAACCATTGAACCTTTGCCCATATCTGGGAGGGCAAGTAAGTCTCGTATCATCGTAGCGAAGACACACATACGGTGCGAGAGTCTTCACTCTCAGCATCGGCACGAATCTCAATAATCTTTCCAATCCAATACTCATGTGGTTCGATGTGTTCTCCTGGAGCTTTGTGTCGTGGAAGTATTGTGACTCTGGGGTACATTTTACGTCAGAGACTGTAGGTGCATGCAGAAGAAACGAGACGTACACATCGCCACGCTTGAATTGGTACTTTGTGCCGTCCACATCATCGACTTGATACGCCAGTTCAGACTTTTATGAAGGGATTAGGGTCAGGACCATACCAGTGCAAAGACCATATGGGGTCAGAGTTTTCCATTTTGCGTCGTCTAGCACAGTCACTTTATCCTCATCCTGACGGTAGTTGGAGGTGGCAGTGGTCCGATGGGATTTGCGCATTGTCAGTCTCTGTTTAATTCGTCTTCCCGGCATTTTCCTATGTTTTTGTTAATTTCGGTGCAGGGCAGTGTATTATATTGACCTTGGAACTGTGCAGTTTAGTTCACGCAGAGGCATGTTTCGATTACGTCATCCAGCCATTCATTGAAGGGTTCAACTGCTCCTTATTTGTTTCTGCCATGCTGCTGCTTCTGACTGACAACTACACCACCTAATTGCTATTTTCTTTCTATAGGGAATTGAACATCGTATTGCAAGTGTATCACTCATGTTGTTCTTTCTCACTTCTCGACTAATTAGGTGAGTCATCTCGGCACGAGGTGAGAAAAGCTGAATGATCTCTTGACAAAATAGCTCGATGGTTGCTTTCTTGTATCCTGGTTATGCATCGTATAAAGTCTTGAGTCAACGTCCAGCTTCTGAAGAGGAGTTGGAAAGATGGTTGATGTATTGGACTGTCCTTGGCTTTGTCGTCGGCGTCGAATATGTTGCAGAATGGACAATCTCGTGGTATGCACCTTCATTTCATATCTTCACCCAAAGTGACTCTCTATCGCCTTATAGGATACCGTTTTACTACACACTTAAGACCCTTTTCCTCCTCTACATCGCGCTTCCGCAAACTAAAGGTTCCTCCTACCTATACAAAACACATCTCCAGCCTTTTTTCCGAACACATGAGACCGAAATTGACACTACACTTGCACATTTGAAAGCTCGCTTATACTCATTTTTACGACAACGTGCTAGAATGTTATGGGATCAGGCTGCCGTTGCTATTGGACAAACACCTTCCTATACCACAAATTCCTCAAGGAGAGAACTAGAAGAGGAGGGTGTTGATTCAGAACAATCAAACAGTCTAGGGAATTCATTGGGAGGGCCTATGCAACTCTTCTCGAGTTTATGGGGCAGGCACGGACCGAACATCCTCGCGGGCGGATTAGCACTCATTGGCGTTGCACGTGCTCAAGCACAGTATCAATCTGAATCAGGTGCTGGCACTAATAAACGACCCGACACAAATGTCCTCATTACTCCACCTTCGTCTCGTTCGCGTGCCACAGTCCCGCAAAGCATCCAGAAGAAGCATGACAACTGATCGAAGACACCGACTTGAAGCTGAATCCGATGATGATGAGATCCCTGTGAGGGTGATTGAAGGCCTATCTGGAGGTTCAGTAGTGTCCTCGAGGAGTTCCTCGAATTCGATCGTGCATGCTGTAAGACGAAAAGATCATGTTAGGAGTAGGTCTCCAAGTGGTGGAAGTGCGCGGTTTGAAGAGGTCGAAGTTCCAAGTGATGCTGAGATATATGAAGAGGATCAAGGCAGGAAATTGACTGATACCGTGGTTGGCGGGTGGTTCGGTGGATGGGATTCTGCCGGTGTTGGTGGATAAGACACGAAAATTTCGCGAATGATTTTTTCGTCCCCTTGTTTGCGGCGAATTTGTAGACTGGGTCTAGATCCTTTACTTGGAAATAATAACGAGCTTGGCTATCAATTGACACTTGTTGCTGATAAAAACAACTCAAGATCCAAAAGATCTGCAAAAAAGCTATGAACCTTGCCGCATACCCGAATCAGCTGATGCACTGTTGCTCAGAAAGATGCTTTTTTCACACGGTTTCAAAGAAGTCACGCCCGACAATTTGGATTATCTGATGGAATGGATATGTAGTCATTAAGAGTCATAGGCACCACAAAGCGTTTTCCTCATTCGCTAGTGGAACAATAAGAGGAATGGAACAAGAAGTAGAATGAAATGAGGTACTACATGGTGCCACTAGTTTGATGAAGAACCACAAATGGTAGATGTAATGAGTATCGAGTGGAGTATTTCCAAATTCATCGGCGGCAAGCTATGCCCTTGCTAATCCTTGCTATGTATGCCCTTTGGGCAGGGACCCTCATGCTCCATCAGGGTCCTTCCGGGTCTTATAGGAAATGTTAGTGCGCTAGTTCCTTGACATAATTCATCGTCAATGGGCTAGATGGGAGAATCGGACCTCGACTAGTACTAAAGTTGCATTCCATCTCGGGCTGTCGGTGGTTGTGGGAAATGCATTTTAAGCTTCTATTCATGGGTTGTCATGCGCTTTCTTACGCCGGGTCCGGATTTTCATCAGTTTGAGAAAATCATTTGCACAAGAATGAGGAGCCACTGTACTCTTCAGCTCTGCGGTCATGATTGGTAATGTATCTGGTCTAAATATGGCCGGTCTTGGCATTGAATTTATGTGGCGATGATGTCATTTCGACTTTGTATTGCCCTGATAAATTTATATCATTGCCATACCGAGTAATTTGCCTAACTGGAAGACGAGACTGTACTACCATCAAATAAGAGTTCTGAGCTAAGTGAACTCATGGTTTGTATTCATGAGCTAGGTTTCCGCAAGTATGCAGAAAAATGATGAGCTCCCCGTTCGAGTTCCAATCCTGATCTCGAGTGATGATGGAATCCAGTAATCTGAAATTGAAGTTCTTGAAGATCCTGCAGCCGTTGGACCGTCAATGTTCAGGCCGTGTAGTGATAGTGTTTAAACCATAGTAGTCTAAGATATGCTGGTCGACAGAGCATCCAACTTCAATGTCAATCAAATTCCACTGAAATACTCAAAATACATTTCTCACCGATCGGCTAACATGAGTCGTACCCCGGCTGGATTCTGGGGTGGCACTTGGCTGGTGAGAATTAGCTATGAACCCGACGTCAACTGTCAAAAAGAAATGTGTCAATGTCTCAGTCGACAACCGTAGGATCATCCTGAGATCATGAGGGTATTTTTATATTACAATTAAGCATAATGTACACTCCGCTTTGAGTATAATAATAATACGCACATCCGTTACAGCACTGAGACGCAAATGAAACACGTCCGTACAACGTCAATGAGCATGTGAGACAATTACGTCGACGCAAGTCTACAGAAATTTAATATCATATGTATTAATTCATGTCTTGTACGTCCTAACTATCCTACGCGCAGTGGACTTTAATAACATTATCTCTATTTTAGAAGCGTACATATTCAATCATCTTACACAACAACCAGTATCTTGATCAATCGTGTCCCAGTGTAGCCAGGCCTAAGATCGTCGTCATATATCCATGTCTCAAGAGATGGAAAATCAAAACGTCTTGAGGCGCTCTATTGGTACAAACATGATAACCAGGCCGAGTGTGACGTGTCTGTGACTAATTACACCATGTGCCAACTGTCCCTTATTGCTAGGCTCTCCGGAATCCTGATCATATTAGCAGAACTTGTTGGGTCTAATTTGGTGGCCTCGGCATATCCAAAATAGTTAGAATGTATCTCAACGACCAGGGTTCTGATAGTACTGAACCACATTTGGTCAAAAACTCGCACCAATATCCGGGCAAAATCGATCAGCGCTGAACGAGTGATGTATATTCCATGGTGTAAAACGGATCTCAGTCGGTGGAAATACTGAGGGACTGGTTGTCAGGTCACAACTCGAGGCCAGGCACGTGTCGAGAAGGCGCTTAACCCCAATCGGAGTCTCTACATGCCTCACTACTCTCCCTTTCCAATGCTTCTCTCTTCTTTCCATTCTCTTTGGTTGTGAGCAATCCAACAAACCCTTCTGCCATGCCACCGGTAGGCTCAAGGAAAGATGCTAATACACAGCTCAAGACCTTGGACAAGGAAGCCAAGCGTGCTAGGGGTATGTGGCTCATCATTTCCAATACCCGGTCAACTAATTGTCTCCTAAACGGCCAACAGGTGCACTTTCGTGTGCAGAGTGTAGACGGTTTGTGCTCTCAGTCCAGTTATCGATCATTCGTGCTCAATCAGACGTAGATTAAAATTAAAGTGTGATAAGACTGTGCCCTGTGCCAGGTGAGTTGCTTCCTGGTTTCGGTTCCCAATCGCAATCTCAATTACGCCCCCATATCTACAGCTGCAAGCGACGAGGTTGTGCCGCCATTTGCCCAAATGGGAGCTTGATCACTGGCCAAGGGACCAGGTCTGTTACTACCTCTCTCTGCTGTACCAAGAATTCACTCGATGTTAATAGGTTCGTGTTGGCAGACACAGAAAGGCTCCATCAGAAGATTTCCGAAATGTCTGATCGAATTCGCCAGCTTGAAGATGCTCTTGCAACCCTGCAATCCAGCCTATCGTCTGAGCCACATCCACTCCTTACACGCGACCTCATGAATATTAAGTCTTCCATCGAATTACATGCCGCCATTGAAGAGGATGCCAAAGCCCAACTAGCAAGATTTGAGGCCGATGGGGGAACCAGTACGGCTGGAGACGGAGATGGTGAGAATGTGATTGATGCGTTTGGGACTTTGGCTATCAGCAATGATGGAGCGTCAATGTTCTATGGTAGAAGTGCTGGGTCTGAGGTCAGTAAGCATCTCAGAACAGAGGTCGGACTTATTGACGTAATTTCCTCCTTCACAGAGTTTATTAATTGTGGGTTCCTCTCCCGTCTTCGTTACGTCTCAAATCATCTTGATTGCTGCTTAGGGCGAAAAATCAGAAAACTCCCCCGCCTCTCCAGATATTTACTTATACTCTTCCTCCTCCAACTCGTCTCAGGCACCGTTAGATCCCCCGCGTTCAGTTATAACATCTCTCAATGCATCTTTTCCCTTCAGTCCGAGCACCTTCCGCCGAACTTCCACCGCCCCAATTGACATGGACTACCTTCTAAATTTCCTGCCCAAATGGGAGGAAGCTTGGAAGTTAAGTCAGCTGTATTTAGAACAGGCACCTTGGTTTTTCGGTGCTGTCACCAAGGTGCAACTCTTAGAAGAAATGCTGCCTCTGTGGTATTTTGAGGCAAGGGGACTGGCACCTGATGGTTTCTCAAATGGCGGGTCGCCGCTTGGGTCCGTCGGTCATGTTGATGGTTCAGCTCCAAGCTATATTCAAGGATATGATGGACAGGTAGTGACTGATACTGCATCACCTGGATCCTGCACCAGTTCCTCATCCGCATCCTCTGCCACTATACTTGCCAAGGCATCTCATCAACAGTCATTATCGCGATCAGCGCATGATCTCGCTCTCCTCTTCATGATATTCTGTTTTGGTGCATTGACGGATGTCAACTTACCGCCTGCACCAGAGAACCCTATTTCCGAGGATTTTTTCCAGCTGACGAAAGCGGCATTAGTGTTGGAACCGGTGTTGGAGAGAGCTCCGAGTGTGACCACGGTACAGACATTGTCATTGATGGCGATTTATGAAGGGATTTGTTCAAGAGATGGGAGTGTTGAGAGGACATGGGGCATTTTTGGTCTTGCTGTTAAATTGGCGCAGAGCGTAAGTCACCTTTCTTCCCTGACTAGTCTACCATTTTGAATTCGCTGGACTTCTAGGTGGGCTTGCGTAAGTTATCTTCTATCTCGTTCGTCCGAGTTCGGTGATACAGGTAACGCACATAGATCGTGATTGTGCAAGGTGGAAACTATCTCCTGCAGAAGTACAGAAACGACGGGCGTTGTTCTGGGAGCTGTTCATTTCAGATTGTTGGCAGGTATGCCTTGTATTATGATAATCACCATGCGCTATCTCAATGTTCATTGTTGGTATAGAGTCTGGCTACGGGACGATTAGCAACATTCTCCCTTCCGTTCGTTGACTGCGAGTTACCCCAAGACCCGGATTCATCAATCGCACAAGACGGAAGCATCCAACCCAGCTGTGTGCCTCACGATCTGCTTGTTATAGTACCGTTCACTCACATTGCCTTGTTCAGTCCCCTTTTGGAAAGCGCACTTCGGTGCTGAGTGCGTTTCGGCTGTGGTCCAGGGGACACTAACGTCGCGTGCACCCAAGTATGCCATCATCTGTGACCTGGATCGTAAAGTCCGCAGTATGGAACTACCATCATATGCAAAGCAGGCTCTTACTTCAACCATGAATTCGAACTTGGATATGTCAAGTCTTGATTCAGAGAGCACAGGAGAGGGACTTCGTGCAGGTTTAGGTCTTGCTGAGACAATGAGTCAGTTTATGCCAATTAATTATCGAGAATTGAGTATGTTTTTTTCTTCTTCATATGATCTGAAGGAAGGGTCTGAATGTGATACTGATATGTGGTGTTTCAGCATTATTATATATTCATCGATGTTTCTATGCACATGCAATTGAGACACACCCGGCTGATCCTATGAAGAGTCAGTATGGAGCCAGCTTTTCCGCTGGGTTCAAAAGCGCATGTACAATTCTGCGGTCTGTGACAAAGCAGTTCATGCTGTTTCCTAGACAGATTGTGAGGTTTTGGGTGTTGTGGACACATGGATTTAGTGCTACAGTGAGTACTGTTTGATTTCTTCATGTGAATTCTGGTTCCTGCGCCTGGTGCCTTTGCAATCTCATCTCATCCTTACTCCTGTTCTTTGCCATTTACCAAGTTGTCCCTATTTGACTCCAACTTTTCCCATTCTGATCTCTGATCCCTTTCATCCTTTGTTGTTTGGGTATATTAGCCACAAGCGCATGATGGATTGGCCTCATGTCCACCTACCTTACTTTTTCACTGACTACTTCATATATCACAGGTTATGTTGGCATCAGCTGCAACGCATGTATCCAAGCAATGTCAAGTTGCCCATACTGCCATGGTTGAACTGGATCACGCATGTGAGTTATTTGAGCGTGCAGCCAGCCTGGGGGGTAGGGCTGTAAAATTTCTGGTGAGTCTCTACAGCTTATCTTTGATTGTAATTTTGTTCTAGTTTGATATTCCTTTCTTCTAAATCCCCTGTGAGGTCAAAGTGATCCTTCGATATGTTTATTTTATCTTGATTTTATCTCTTTTTCTTTTGTGATGGACCTAATTGTTTGCTCGTTTCTAGCCGATCCTGAGGAGACTTCAGAAAAAGGCACGAAAGTCGTTCGACGATTATGCGAGAGGTTTGCCGCCGAGCATACCAAATGATATCATGAAACCTTCCAGAACAGACGAAGAAAAGAATGAAATGGAGATTTTCGGAGGGAAAACGCATACAGTCGCAACTTGTTCGCCTAGTGTTCCACAAAATGGTGGACTGAGACGTGTTGCATCAACTGGTATGGATCGCTCTTTTTTTTGGTGTTTTTGACAGATGTAAATCTATTAACTCTTGCAGGGAGTTTGATTTCTTCATCGAGCGCAAGTCCGAATAATATGCGGACGAGTAATCACCAATATTTACAGGTGCCAGGACAAGAATTCGGACATGGTCAACTGAGCCATGATGTATACGGCGGTCCAGCACCCCAAGCTCAGCAGCAAACTCAACAACAACAACAGTCGATCACCCAGCACTATCAGCCGACCGGGAATCCGCCGTTTGAGATTTCGCATCCGAATGGAAGGCATACATTTGAAGGAGATATTAATAACCAGGCTGTACAAGCAGCCATGGACACTTCTATACCGCAACCACCTCAGAGACAGGAGGTTCCTGGGGCATCGGGATACGAGCATTATAACTTGAATGGGATGACTAGAGAGGATGAAGAACGCAGGATGCAGATGCAGATGCAAAATAGGACAGATTCTGTCGAGTATCAGAAGCAAAGCGAGATGGAGTATCAGCGGGAGATGGAGGTGTATCAACGGGAACTGGACTACCAGCAACAGCAGCAACAACATATGCAGATGGAGTACCATCAGATGCAGCAGATAGACTTTGAACAAAGGAGAGAAGAGGAGGAACGAAGGCGCCTGGAACTGGACAGACAGGAAAGGGAGTATGAGAGGTGCCAGCAGACGCAGCAGTATCAGGTGCCTCCTCCAACTCAGGCCGGTTATCCGAGCGCCCAAGCTTCTCAACACCCACAAGCTCAGTATGATGGGTATTGTGACCAAGGGAAGCTGCCTCCACCTGATGTTCAGTCACAACGTTCATCTTTGAGACCGTACACGAGTGGTCATGATGCGATCTATCATCCTAGTCAACCTGCACCACCGCCGCAGGCAGCCGAATATCAACATCAACCGCAAGCAACGATGCACGGCCAAACGTTAAACGTCGTACCGCCGCAACAATATCTTGACCAGAGGGAGACAGTAAATGTGCCTTCGTCTGGAGAACCTATCACACCATATGATGGGCCGGTCAGTGCTTCACAGGTGTCCTATGTTGCACAATCGCATCAAGTTCCACACGAACAGCAACAATCATATACTCCGGCAACATATTCTCAGTATTGGGCGGCTGCGCCTAGTGTCCCGAGCCACGCACTTGATCAGCAACAACACCAATACCATCAACACCAACAACAAGCACAGCAGTATTCCGAAACACAGTATCAACGGCAGTACCAGGGACAGCATCAAGGCCAAGATCATATACGACAGGGATCTCAGCACCAGCCATTTACCCCTGGGATCGTTCTAAGAGACATTGCGGCTGACGATAGTCGTCTGCAGGATACTTGGATGACATACATGTATAATGTAAGTTGTGATTCGAAATCAATTAGGAACTGACATTGATTTGCCTTGTAGGTTGTGCCGCCTCGCCAACTCTGCGAGGATTGACATCCCGATTTCCCGGGGTGCGGACATTCTTTGTCTTCTTTTTTAATCGGGCCTGGAAATTGTCAACGACTAATATCGTGATATTTATCTCTATCTGAATCATCTGGATCGGTGAACTTGTTGCGTTGATTGTGCCGTACATTGCATTTGTCATTTTGAGCGGGTTACGGGTCATATAGTTATATCAATTGCTCTACTTCACTAGCACTCATTTCTCTGCTTACCCCAATTAGTTATGTGTTTTTATGACAAGGAATTGAACGGAGAGTTTTTGGAAAGAGAACGGGCTGATCTGAGAATGTCCCCTGCATTTGAGCTGGACAAGCCCATCTTGGACGGTGGTCACGACTTGCTAGCTGAACGTAACATGATGGCTCGTGCAACTAAGGCCCCTTCCTGATTGACGACCTTCGTTTCTATTGCACCAATAACCAATACATTATATACACAAGACATGGTCCAAAGATGGGGATACAAGAACTTGTTAATATATCTGGAGAAGCTTTGGATATCTCGAAAGAAAAAAGAAGTATATACACCATCAAGACTACCTCTGTACGACTGCTTTCTTTCGCGATTCCGATTTATGTATCTCTCCAAGACCTCGCGTTTTTTTCCAGTAAATCAGTAAGATCTCGCATCAGTGAGCCAAGGCTTTAACCAGGAAATCACACTTGTCTACTACACCCACTGCATTCACATAGAAGCCAGGATTACACAGCAAGTCTTGTAGTTTATGATAGTAATCCCATCCAATATTGGAATCATTCAGGTGTTATGTTGATGTACATAGGCAGGTCTCGATGACGTTTCGTCATGGCGTACTTGCCTCTCAGTCCAAAAGGGAATTGCGTCATCGATGATTCTAATAATGGTCCCTAGAGACACGCTGAGTTTGGCTATCGCGACGAATGTACCTGCCATGCAGTGGTTTCCATACTGACAATTCTTCACAAGCTACCTAAATTTGTCGGACCCAGAATTTCGTGTTGTAATGTAGGCACAGGATGGTTTATGCCGATACCAGATCCATCTTTACAATTATGTATCCTGATGGTTTTTCGAGACCGAAAGTTGGGCGATTGTCATTGGTGAAGCACAAAGCAAGACCAGAGTATAGATACCCAGTCCCAATCGTCGAACAGAAATACGTATAAAAGACACATACAGCATATCCATCGTGGATGCTGCTTCAAGAGGACGAGGCGAAGGTACCAGAATGCTTGTCTCATCAACTTGTTTCGCGTCATTGTTTATGCTTAGATAGTCATTAATAGATCCCAAGAGCCAATGTGTGAGGTGCACAGGGTGTTAGAATAAGCTCAAGGAAGAGGTTTGATGCAGTGGTAGGAGCGGATGAAGAAAACGTGCAAGCAGCGGTGTGTTAAATGTCTGTATGATGGTGATGATGGTGATGATGATGCAATCACGGGATCATTGAAGGCTGCGTCATAATTATTGCTCAGGAGTACTTGCTTCCAATCTACCACCATGTCTAACCAGGACTCAGGGCCCTCAACTTACTCTGTATCCTCACAGAAGAGGCCGATTAATAAATACTCCAAGAATACATGCAGCTCTCCCCAGCGTTCAATGCCACTGCACCACCGTCGGGCATCAGGGTCGGCTCTCACACTACAGACACAGTTCAACAAGCATCATCTAGTGGGCCACTCTTTAACTCATGAATACCCAAGTAATCCAAATTTTTCGTACAAGCTAAACTCAGTGCTTGGGTCGCCGTATCTCACGACCGCAGACGTACAAACATCATCGCATATCAACTCTGACGATAGCGAAGGAGAGGGGGTCGATCCGCATCGACCACGACCTCCATCTCCTGCTCCGACTATAGAATACTCTATTATCGATGTAGAGGACTTAGAAGGTGACGATGCACCTAGCTTACCCATACCAGGTAGCTATCTTTATGCCCATCGTCATTCCATGTCCTCTTCCTTCGGAGGATTTGGCGTACAATCTCCGGCAGCCTGCATGAGCACCAGTGGTTGCACGTACTACACAAGCTCTGGCTTCGGTGGGGCTTCATTCTTGAGTCTCAACCATCCTACAGAATCTATCTCTTTGCCAAATATGAACCAACATTCAAATCCTATCAGGACTCTTCTGCCACGTATCTGGGATGTACTCTCATCTCCGGGAAAAGCATTTTTTGGGAACCTTAGTACTAACTCACCTTCTATACCTTCCCTCGTTTCTATCAATCCTTCTCCCGCCGGTTCTCCAACGGTCTTCTCTCAATCAATCTCCTTGCCGACTCAGCTATTCAACAGTCAATCTCTTTCTGGTCGCCACTCACCTCTTCTTTGGAATGGCAATCGTGGAAAACTCAACAAGGGCAAAAATAGAGCTCAGTCTTCTATTCACATATCAGAATCTGTAGGAGACACCGATGTCAGTGAACTAGCGCCACTGGACGGAGAAGAAGGAGAGCTTATTGATGAAGCTTGCTTCGTCGACGTACGGGCAGTGACTGGTGTTGATATTTTACGATATTTACCACCGGAACTCGCTGTCTACATTCTTCAACTAGTTGCTCCTCCTCCTATATGCCATGATAGACACTTCATGATCGGAGCAGGAGAACTAGATCCTTTGTCGAATGAAACTGAGGGAGAATCTAATATCGCGTTATGCGCTATACTTGCTTGTCTCGCTGTCTCACGCTCGTGGCGGCATCTGGCAAGCAACAATTCTGTCTGGCATACTCTTTTTTTGGGAAGATGGACTATTGACCTCAGAAGGGCGGACCAAACACATCTAAAGCTTGAGGAAGATTTATCAGTTGATTCGCCTGGTCGTCAGTTAAAGCGACATCGGTGGAAACTCATACCTAAGGCTCAGGCACTCAGGTTTGCGGCTTCTTCGAAATACGGTACCTCGGCGAATACATGCACACAGTCATCATCGTTAGTACTTCACTTAGCCCCCAAGGCGCTTTGTCATCCAAAACACAAATTCCCGTTACAATTTGACTGGAAGAAACTTTATATGGACAGACTAGAATTGGAAAGGAGATGGCTAGGGAAGTCCTACACCCAGATTCCCATACTCTTACCAAAAGACCCGCAACGTGGTCGCGAGACAGGTAGGTCTATGTATTCCCGTGGAGGAATTAGATCGAGGTCGCTTTCCCCAGCAGGGCTCTTGAGGGCGGGAAATGACGCTTTCCATTCTACAGCAAGTAGTCCTGTTGTTCACTTGCCCAATTCTGCAACCCTTGAGAGAGCTTTTGGAAAGACATTGAACAGAAGGATAATTCCCGCTTCTCAAACGGAACCTGTGAATATGGACGTCCTGTATAGATCAGAGAGGCGAGAACCCGAAGCACGGGAACTTCGGGGTCATACAGACAGGTATGCCGATTATAAATCTCTGATCTCTTACCAAAAGCTGACTTATCCCTCCAAGCGTCTACTGTGTTGAATTTGATTCCAAAAGAATCATAACTGGCTCACGAGATCGGACCATCATGGCCTGGAGTCTCAAGACAGGAAGGTTATTGGGTACATTTGCAGGCGTTCATTCTGGTAGCGTCTTGTGCCTGAAATTTGAGAAGGATTGGGATCTTGATCCTGTGGGTGCACTAAGTGGACAGATGCAAAAAGATGGGATGTCACCTATACTGTCAACGGGTGTGGAGATGGAGGCGAATCTGAACGGGGTTTCAACCAGGACCGGATTTATGGTTACGGGAAGTAGCGATTGTACGATATGTGTGTGGAGTCTGGGTACAGAAGAGTTTGATGGAATTAGCTTTGAAGGGGAGGATGATCTAGACAGAAGGGTTATCGCGGATCCTATCGCTATCTTGAAAGGGCACACCGGTGGTGTTCTTGATTTGAGGATAGACAGTCAATGGATTGTCAGCTGGTAAAATTGCCTCTGATTTCCTTATCACACCATTGAGCCCTTACAATAACCACAGCTCAAAAGATACTGTCATCCGAATCTGGAATCGGAAGACACTGGAATTATACCGAGTGCTGCGAGGTCACGAGGGACCTGTCAATGCAGTTGGGCTTCAAAACGATCGAGTAGTAGGTTCGTTGCATTGGGAGCCGATCCGATTGTTGAGTAGTTTCTAGGTCAGCGCGAGTGGAGATGGAAAGATGATATTATGGGACATCGAGAGCGGCGAACGCTTGAGGACCTTTGATTGTCATGACCGGGGTTTGGCCTGTATCGACTTCAAGGTAATTTTCGTATCTGCTTGTGCAATGTCTCACAAGATCATTGATTGGTTTGTAGGACAGCCTCATCGTGTCAGGTTCGAATGATTGTAATATCAGGGTATGGAATGCACACACGGGGGAATGCCTGATGGTGCTTGCTGGACATAATGCTCTCGTTCGAGCAATATCATTTGATCCGCAAACTGGGCGTCTGTTGAGTGCTAGCTATGACAAGGTAGTCAAGGTATGGGATCTGTACAGCGGTGGGTGACGAGATCCATTTGACTTCTAATACCTTAAGTTGAAATTATGCCAGGGAGACTCATCCGAGAGTTCAAGTACGCTCATACAAGCCACATATTTGACGTGAAATTCAACCTTGGATGGATTGTGAGGTTGGTACTTGCCCAAAATTTGCATAACCAGTGATTGAACACCAACCACAGTGCGTCCCATGACCAGCGGATCTGTGTGCTTGATTTTACGACTGGGTTGAATGCCTCGGTTTTCATTTGAATGTTGGTCAGTGATGGTATTGGTTAGCGCTCACGTAAGTATCGGATAATTGAGTGGTACTTCATACCTTATCTCGATTAAAATGTACATCAGGTCTCGTATACAATGCGCTGGAATGTGATTGATCAAATGATTATGAAGAGTGGGCAATTCTCAATCTGATTGCACAGACGTCAGCCATTACGTTCATACACTGTAAAATACGGCAAGTTCTCATCTGCTACGAAGATCATAGTAAATACTGCATTGATCAATATATCATAGAGTGGATTGAATAAGAATCCACCTTAAATTCTTGTTGAGGACATCGTGTATTCTATCTTCCATCATTATCAAATTTCAAAACAGGATGAATTCAGGGCAGAAGCTACCAAGGAATTACAATAGATGCTAGATGCGAGGCATTGTGTGGTGTCCAATTGGAAGGTATATTCAGATTCTTACCCATGATTTCAAGGGGCAGGAGCAGGAGTAGGACTTCTAGAGATGATTACCATTGGAATATATGATGCAAGTAGAGCAGAAATGCACAACCTATCTGTGTGTGTGAGACAAGAAATTTCTAATATCAGCGTAACAACTAGGAGACATACATGAGATTTGACCAAATGCTGATTTCACCTTTCGAGCGCACGGGGTGTTGATTAAACATGGAATTTAGAGAGAACATGATAGCAGGCCAAGCAAGAAATCTGGGCAGTAAGAGAAAAGACAGCTCAATCCACCAGCTGAAGATGTGATAAACAACCCAACATACCGGTTACGAGTCACCATGATTAAACCAGAGAAAAGCATTCCAGATGAATTCAAACCATCTGTTGGCAAGAATAACTTGCTTGAGTCGGAGTATAATCATCGGTGTTAGTGGTGTTGACGAACCACTGGACTCTTGATACCAAGTCTTTGGAAAAGTGAGCGCGACTTCTTGAGAGGAGTCACGCGGGTCTTCCTTATTATGAGTAGACATCTGCCAGGAGAATCAATGAGCACCAGAACGACAATATCTTGGAAGTAACAAGTGCGAACCTTGGGGAAACAGTGATGGCGGTCGGAGTCAGCGAATCGAGCAGATTACACAGCCACGAAATATTGTTTCAATTCTATCTGTCTTGTGGCACATGTTTTTTTTGGGTTCAGCATTTCTATTCCGCAACAAGCAGACTAGTACTCAGATGCGGAGGTCAGCCCGTGATGTGTCTACAAGAGGCATGTGGGCGAAGTTTGCTATCGTGAACCACTACCTTCGATGTTGATGACGGGTCACACTGAAATATCTCAGGCCAGTGACGTCTTTATGACTCATGTATTTCCTGAAGAACACTGCCAAGATACAGTCAAAAACTCAGTCTCTAGACGCAGGATTAAAGATCCCTGCATCTTTAGATCTTTGGACTCTGGGCCCCTGTTTAGTGCGAACCTTCTATAATACTAAGCATCAGTGACTGAGTGCAACTTGAATCCAGGGTTATTGTCCATGTTCGGTCATTGTCAGTTATCTATCCATAGACCTCTGTTCTCAAGCATAGACTGCAGATACTAAGTGCAGGTACCTGTCACCAAGCGGCTCCACCAGGCGCACGGGTCTGTGTGATTACATCAGGACAAGCTAAACTAGAAATGGCAGGCTCCCACTAGGCGCACAGGTGCCGCTTGGTCAGTAATGGGATAAGTCTGCAAATCCAACGCGAAATTCCAGTTTAATTCACCAACGAAATATTGTAAAGGGCATGCACTCCAAGTCATCTTATGGCCAATTGTATAATATTTGCTACACATAGGGGCTTGTCTAGTATATTGGGAGGCCAGTGGCTTTGATTGCATGCATAGTAAACAGTTAAGAAGCCATTTTTCTCTCATATTGAGTTGTAAATGTATAGCCTCTTGATTTAGTCCATGCATTATTTGACACATATAGGGTCTCTTGCAACTCGAGATAACCCTCGGGAGGGAGGCAGTCAGCTGGGAAGGCTGTGGCTATAGTTGTGTTATTTGAGTCAAATTTGTTTGTGAATTAAACATTAGACTGCGTTCGAGCACCGTGTAATAAATTGTTGACCCAAAAAAAAAGTGGAATATTGAATTTGGCCTAATAACCAGACTTATCCCAGTACTGATGGATGACTAAGCAGCACAGACCTGGGACCCTAGGGACCCTTGATTATAAAATTCTTCTATTTGGATAAAGGATCAGATCTAAACAGTCTATGTCTGCCTTTACATCAAAATCCATCAGTCATCCAGTACCGCCACCTCCGCAGAAACGATAGCCAATCCTACTCCTGTCATAAATAACAACGGTAGCGAATTCCACTTTGCAAATTCCCACTGCTTCACTCCAATGCTTTTTTGTTTCAATATTGTCACCCATAGTAGTCCAGCGAGACTGGAAGAAAACGTGAAGCTGACAGCACCAATATTACTCGCAACAGCAAGAGCTATTGCTGCAGCTCTTTCAGTTGAGACATCAAAACCAGCTTGATGGATAATCTTGGTCAAGAAGATGGTGGCGCCGATGTTTGTTCCAGCAATGTTACATAGAATGACTCCCCATAATGCCTACAAGCCAAATAGCAGGGAACATTTTGCCACCAGAAGCAATGGCTAACCACCTTCCAAAGATTTCTATCCATCCATTCCTTGTCAATGCTTCGATAAGAATAAATTGCGAGAACGCAAAAGGTATAAGGCCGAGAGGTAGCCGAGGGAGGGCGGTGAAAAATGTAGGAAAATGTCTGGTAAGAGAATTATATCTTTGAGTCATATTGGCGTCTGGGGGTGAGCCTAACGCTGAGGAAGTTTGCTGAGCCTCAGAGGTATAGTCTGGATGAAGTGTTAATGATGAACTGCTTCGGTTTTGGGGTTCCAATGTTCTGCGAGTATTAGAGGATTCTGTCATAGGGGATGAAGGGACAATCAGGAATTTCCGGACATCTGTGACCAGATTGGTCATGTGGCAACCCTGTACTCGAGCTGACACATTCAAGTGCGTGCTCCACTGTGTCCTCCTCGGACGCTGTGGCAACTCCTGATAACTTCCCATTCCTATACCGATAATGATCCCAGGCCATGTCAAAGCAGAACTTGAATCCAGCGAACGGAAGAGTAATCTTCCATACGTCAATATGGAGGAAGCTAAGAACCAGAACAACGATTAAGCAACTGCAAAGAATGATGCTTCCAACAGTTGCACCAACGGGATCTCGGAGGACCTCACGGACATTGAGTTGCCCTATGATATTGAGTTTGCGCGGGACATACTTCGAATCCTTGAATTGGAGTGCAAGGGCAACGAAGCAGAAAATGTTGCAAACAACAAAAGGTAGGATCGTGTAGGCAGTGAAAGCGGCGTTATTGATGCCAAAACCTTCGCAAATAACAACATTTGTGGGGTTTCCCAACGAACAGCACCATGCTAGCAGTATTGGCTGCTGCAAACTCGGACATGAGCCATGGAAGAGGCTCCAAGCATGTAGCGCCAGTGTAATATACGAGAAAAACGGTCCCTGAAAGGATGACCGGATCATTTCCAATAATCATGCTTATGAGAGTAAGCATCATGTAGAAATATAGGTAGAGCTTGTATCCGTTGCTGCTGCCACGATTGCTCACCCAGATGGCGGCGGCCTGGAGTATTCCCGTTATATCTAGAGTTATCGCCATATATGCCCGGCAAATAAAGAGGATTAAGATGTTGTAAGGCTTGATCCCGTCTATGATGAAAATGTCGGTAACGTGGAGACCAAATATTCAAGTCCATACCTGTACCCAACAATACCATCACGAATTTGCTGGGGACCCAGACACTGTGATGCCCAAAGGATGGCAATGGCGAGAATGGGTGCAGTATTGAGATCAATGGGAACGTGTCGCTGTCCAAAATAGGGGAGTCGTATTGGAATTTTGAGTGGTTGAATAACGAAAACTGTCGACAGAAAGAAAAACACAAACGTCGCAATGGAAAACCGGTCGATGTCCGTCATCAAGAAAGGGAGTGTATTGGTCCATAAGAGTCCATGTCGAGCCAATTTATATATTTGCTATCTCACACTACAAAATACCAAAACAGTAAAGTGCACAGCTTGAAAAAATAGAAGAATAAGAAGAATCACTAATCATTGCTATCTTTATGCCCAGGCACTGTGATGCCCAAAGGATGGCAATGGCGAGAATGGGTGCAGTATTGAAATCAATGGGAACGTATAGCTGTTTAGAATACTGGTTAGAATTGGGGAGTCGTATTGGAATTTTGAGTGGCTGAATAACAAAAAATGTCGACAGAAAAAAAACACAAGCGTCACAATGGAAAACTGGTCGATGCCTGCCATCAAGAAAGGGATATTGAACACTCTAGTTTCAGCAGGCGAGCATTGGTTCATAAGAGTCGATGTCAAGAACAATTGATTTCTTTGCTGTCTTCAGTCACACGCTACAGAGGTTGGAATAGAGCATACCGAAAAGCGAGGAGAATGGGAAAAACCAAGAAGCGTGAAAAAAGAAGCTCCGCGCTGGGCCGAAGTCAGACGCCAGTCAGACAGGGCATGACGTGGTCATGGTTGTAGTGTTCCCATGTCATATTACGGCCGCATTCCACATCCTCCTTATCGTCATGCAGCGCCTTCTGCTCCCTGGCCCTGGCTAGATATAAGCGATGGTCGGTATTCCCCTACTCCAATACCAGTTTTACTTAACAGTGATTAAACAGTGCAACATTATGGTCATTGTGGCGTCTTATTTTCAGGCGCAACAGAGGTGATGGTACAATCTGACTGCCCCCCGCTCCTTCTTTTGTGATTGCCCATCCATTATATGCCAACAATTCCCCAACGTATTATGGACCCAGAGTCAAAAGCGTAGGAGCCCAGGAATTCTGACCATGAACGACAAAATGTTAACGCTGTACGACCACACTCTCTTTAGCAGAGCCCATGTTCTCCAGCCCCGCCTATGCTGAACTCTCTCGCCCCTCTCTCGTAAGTGCGGGCAGCCACACAGATGTTTCCTTCCAGAATACCGAGCGTGGTGACCGCAATTGTCAGCTTGACGCTCTCAGACAACAAGAAAATTGCCTTTGGCCATCGTCAGTGGTCCTATCGCAGCCATGTAGCTAACTTGATTGGAAGGGGAATGCTCGAGTGGGCATGATGCCGTCAAGTGCGTCTGCGGAGAGTTTCACTCAGGCTCATTTGATCTATTTTTTTCTACACCTTCAGCAATGGGAAACTTCCCTCAGTAGGACACCTCTGGCGGGGACAGTCACTCCTTGGCTGTGAGAATGATATGCGTGAATCAGGCCTCGCACTCTTCAAACATGGGACCTTGGGACGGAAATCAATTATTGGTACACATGAGTCAGCATCCCCTTTGCCAGACAGAAAGTGAAGTTGTTGGAAGGGCCCTGGACCCAGTGACCCATGGATGGTCTACTGCTACATCATTACGATCTGGGTTCTGACGTTTCTCATGTGTCAATGTTGTGGGCTATGTTGTCGTTGTTATCAGTCATCCCATCTTGACAATTCTCTCGCTTTAGGTCTTCACAGTCTAGAGCAGCGAAGACGGGCCTTCTCAGTCTTATCCTCACTTTAATGGCAGGCGCTAGTTTCTTGACTTTCGGTTTCACTGAGGCTGTGCATGCGACACCCGCAAAACAAGATTTCATGGTGTCCCCAGCTCATGGGACGGTGCCTCGGATATGAGCCGTTCAATCTTCCCCTCGCTCACCCGATATGTTTGGTCACCGCCTATTCCGAATCGTTGAGAGTCTTCACACTGCTCTTGACTCTTCAACAGCGACAGATTACCCAAACAGCCACAAGCTTGTTCTGATGGAATGACCAAGAGCGCCGGAAATACATTGACAATTTGTTTGTCCATGATGACTGACTTCGTTGTCGCTGCTCAAGGCATTGAACTTCACTCATTGCAGATGGCCAAAGGTTTTACGATTATGATGACCCTTCGGGGCTCTGCGGGAGCGTGATGTTAATCGTGAGCATTAGAGTAAGCCATAAGTCACTGGCACAACTGAAACTGGGCGTAACCAGTGGATATGATGCGCCTCTTCCATGTCGGGGGTGCCATAATAAATCTGTGTACCCCCATTCTCTCTGGTGGAAGCACAATTATCTGCAGCGGGTTTGATGCACTCGAGTTCTGGACCGTAGCACAACAGCTTAGTGTAACTCTCAATGCACCCCTCATTCTCATATTCTCCCGCTCCTCTGCACAAGAAATCCCACTCAATAATCCTCGATACCTTCCTTGCCAATGATGCGGCGGCCGTCCATGTACAGGTGTAATGTTCTCCAAGGCATTTCTTACTGAAAAGTAGATGCAAAATGCCTTTTCGCTTTCCTGTTAGCACTTTCAGATACAGAATTGGGGCGTAGACACGAATGCCGAGGTAGATGACATGTCGTTTGTGCCAAGGCAGAGAACAGAGGAGAGGTTTCCTGGTTGAAGGATGATATTCAAGTTACTTTTGTTGTCCAACAAAGCGAGGCAGAGTCTCTTTGAAGTGCCGTCTCTTTCATCATGGTTATTTGTTCGCTCTCAGTTGACAATCATGTGATCCGGCAACATTTGACGTATATTGTCATTTTGTGCCATCACAAGCCAACCCCCGTTTAGGGGGTTCTTTGTTGTACCAAAAAAAGCATAAAACAATACGCTTACAGACTCGACTTGATCATTTCTACTATATGCTCATCGTCAAAAAACAAGTGCATTCTCGTGAGATATGGTTTTGGATATGTAATTGAATGGAACTATTTCAGGGTAAGGTATGCCTGTTTTTTGCAGGGGTTGGATTTGGATTCTATACCATCATATCATACCGTTTTTACGACTCCGAAAATATCGTAAGAACCTGAAGCAACTAGTGAGTTTGTTCGCACAAAACTGGGTGTAAAATCGACATTTGCCTTGGTACACATTCATCGTTTTTTACTAAGAGCGCGCTTGATTTTCTGCTTACGCTCTGGGCAGTGCTGGTCTCTCTTGCAGGCACTATCATCAGGTCGATAGAACTCTGCTTTACAATGACCATGCACCTTATCCTTTCACCAGCCCAAAGTTCTTTCGCAAGATCATTCATATCTCAACCCTCTCAAAACTTGCACAGCATATCCCTCTCACACAAATTGTTGTTCCCACCATATCTGTTCCAAAATAGTCGTCGTCTGTCTGTCTGATTTCGCAGGGAGAACCTTAAATGTGGAGACGAAATTACTCTTTCACTTCCGACCAGGTCAAGTGTTTTTGAAGTACCTTTGGAAGAGCTGATGGGGCCCATGGCCCTAGTAGATCCCTTTAGAGAAAGGTACGCAGGTAACTCAGGATCGATGTGGACTATTATTTCGGTCGAAGGACCGAGAAGGTTAGTAATGATAACGGTAACGATATATTCGCTCGTCTCTCCATTATCTAATGGTGGATTCTCAATGATCTGACCCGTGGTGAGCCAAATGAGAGCTTGAGGACCCATGAGTCCTCAGAAAAGGTAAAAATAAACTTCGTCCGGAAGGCGATCAACAGGAATATCCGCCGCAGTCAGATGATTGTGATGCCCCCTAGAACCGCTGGTGCTAGATGTCGAGCTCGTAATGGCAAGGGGTAAGGGTTGAACAGCACCTTCGGAATTGAGAACGAGAGAATATTTAATCATGGTTCGAGAACGGGCAAAATGGTCATTATATTGCATAGCTTTCACGGCAAGGTGTTCCGAAAATGCTGAAACAGCCGAGTACCCCGACTTGTAGTATTTGACCATATCAACGGTAGCTTTGAGGGCTCACTCATGTACAGAGGGTGGAAAAGGAGGGGATTGGTCGAATCCTAAAGGGATTCCAATATCAAGGAACTGGTCCTCAGAGATGGCCAGCTCTTGCTTGTGTAATTGCTCGTTTTGACGCATGTTGGAAAGTTGGTGGGCAGGCGGTAAAGTCGAGTTGAGTGATGACTTTGTCCACACCAGGATAGAGCATCGTTTCTGTAGGGCCATAAATGGAGTGAATGTAAGCCTTGAAATGGCATAGGAGATAGATTAACTATGGGATATGAGATCAATATCTTCCTGGATGTTAAGTGTTTGTAGATAACAGACCTGGGCCTGAGCAACATATGGTGCAATGATAAACTCGACATTTCTGTTTCTGAAAATCCTCAGCACCATGCGTCATAAATCCAACTGGGCGAGTCCATGTCGGTCTTCAAAAAGCTTGGTTGCTGCATCCTCTTGACCATTCTCATACTTTGTCCATGCGTCTCTCTGATCTCTACATACCTCTGTGTACTCACAGTGGTGACTTTGGCGCCAGTACTCCGAGGAAGAAGTATACCTAGGACCGAGAAGGAAAGGTTAGTCCCAGGGTAGGCTAGCTTGAGTACTGAAGTCGTAACCATGTAAGAGTGGAAGAAAACGTCTCTGGAGCTATCGTAGTAAGAATAAAAATAATGATAATGATGACATAGCTTGAAGCGAAGGTGACGAAATGCATAATGCAATCCCATCAGATCTAAAAAGATGTCTACCTCTACATCAGCATCAAAATCTATTAGTCATATAGCACTGCCATCTCCGCAGAAACGATAGCCAATCCTACTCCTGTCATAAATAACAACGGTAGCGAATTCCACTTTGCAAATTCCCACTGCTTCACTCCAATGCTTTTTTGTTTCAATATTGTCACCCATAGTAGTCCAGCGAGACTGGAAGAAAACGTGAAGCTGACAGCACCAATATTACTCGCAACAGCAAGAGCTATTGCTGCAGCTCTTTCAGTTGAGACATCAAAACCAGCTTGATGGATAATCTTGGTCAAGAAGATGGTGGCGCCGATGTTTGTTCCAGCAATGTTACATAGAATGACTCCCATAATGCCTACAAGCCAAATAGCAGGGAACATTTTGCCACCAGAAGCAATGGCTAACCACCTTCCAAAGATTTCTATCCATCCATTCCTTGTCAATGCTTCGATAAGAATAAATTGCGAGAACGCAAAAGGTATAAGGCCGAGAGGTAGCCGAGGGAGGGCGGTGAAAAATGTAGGAAAATGTCTGGTAAGAGAATTATATCTTTGAGTCATATTGGCGTCTGGGGGTAAGCCTAACGCTGAGGAAGTTCGTTGAGTCTCAGAGGTATAGATGAAGTGCTGATGACGAACTGCTTTGGTTCTGGGGTTCCACTGTTCCGCGAGTATTAGAGAATTCTGTATTCATAGGGGATGAAGAGTCAATCGGGGATTTTTGGACATCTGTGACCAGTGCAATTCCTCTCTCCTGGTCATGTGGCAACCCTGTAGTCGAGGTGACACGTTTGAGTGCATATTTCACTGCCTCTTCCTCGGATGCTGTGGCAACTCCTGATAACTTCCCATTCCTATACCGATAATGATCCCAGGCCATGTCAAAGCAGAACTTGAATCCAGCGAACGGAAGAGTAATCTTCCATACGTCAATATGGAGGAAGCTAAGAACCAGAACAACGATTAAAGCAACTGCAAAGAATGATGCTTCCAACAGTTGCACCAACGGGATCTCGGAGGACCTCACGGACATTGAGTTGCCCTATGATATTGAGTTTGCGCGGGACATACTTCGAATCCTTGAATTGGAGTGCAAGGGCAACGAAGCAGAAAATGTTGCAAACAACAAAAGGTAGGATCGTGTAGGCAGTGAAAGCGGCGTTATTGATGCCAAAACCTTCGCAGATAACAACATTTGTGGGGTTCCCAACGAACAGCACCATGCTAGCAGTATTGGCTGCTGCAAACTCGGACATGAGCCATGGAAGAGGCTCCAAGCATGTAGCGCCAGTGTAATATACGAGAAAAACGGTCCCTGAAAGGATGACCGGATCATTTCCAATAATCATGCTTATGAGGGTAAGCATCATGTAGAAATATAGGTAGAGCTTGTATCCGTTGCTGCTGCCACGATTGCTCACCCAGAAGGCAGCGGCCTGGAGTATTCCTGTTATGTCTAGAGTTATCGCCATATATGCCAGGGAAATAAAGAGAATTAAGATGTTGTAAGGCTTGATGCCCGTCTATGATGAACATGTCGGTAACATAGAGACCAGATATTCAAGTTCATACCTGTACCAATGATGCCATCACGAATTTGCTGGGGACCCAGACACTGTGATGCCCAAAGGATGGCAATGGCGAGAATGGGTGCGGTATGGAGGTCAATTGGAACGTGTCGCTGTCTAAGATAGGGGAGTCGTATATAGGGGAGTCGTATTGGAATTTTGAGTGGTTGAATAACGAAAACTGTCGACAGGAAGAAAAACACAAGCGTCACAATGGAAAGCCGGTCGATGTCCGTCATTAAGAAAGGGATGTCGAGCACTGGTTTATAAGAGTCCAGAAATGCACAGCACACAACACACAACACAGCGATGATCATCGTGGACTACAAAGTTGACACCACGTGATTTCGGCCACTCGGAGCGAGGGCATCAGGAAGGTAACCCTCATGCACGGCGGACAATCAGCTGTCCACTCGTGATGCTGTCAACTGATTGTCCGCCGTGTCATTAACACCAACTTATCGCGGAATTTTGTCATTGTCATGAAGTGACATTGAGTTGTCTTGGAAACTCCATTTACCGGAGCATTTGTTTCGGATATTTACATATATAAATGGGAATGTAGTTGCAATGTAAATAAGTCTTTCTGTCTCTTCCCCTGCGCGCAAATTATTTTGCTGCGTCACAATTTCGGCTATGTCTGGGGCATGGGAGTCAGATGATGTGCCAAGTGATGCGAGCAAAATGCCATTGTGTCAGCAGCAATATACCAAACATGACCTGAATGACATATAACCTGGAGAATGTCCATTCCGGAATCCGGTGCTGGCAAAAGGGCTGTCCGCTGTGACCATCTATCTCCTCACATCCGCCATCCGATATGCTGTTCATACCAGTCCAATTACCAGTCCGGGATATTCTTTCCAGTCCCCGAAATCTATTCTATATGATGGTTTTAGCCAGTCACATCCAGTTATGCCTAGGAAGGAACAGCTTAGGCAACTCAAACTCCCCATGAGAATCGACACAGCGATGAAATCAGTCCTTCTCGGAAGGCAGCAAGTCAAGTACACAACTATATAGATGCATGTGATAGTGGTATGCTGTAGTATACACTTCTTCTGCTGTGAGCAGTTGCCACTACCCGGATACTCTATAGAGACCATTCATAGCCTCCTGAATTATATTCCGGGTCTTCACATGGTAGGCATTTAACTGTTAAGTCCCCATTTGGGTGCAAGTGACCTGTCAAGACAATCAAAAGTCACATGTATGACATTTTTCAAAACTTTAATTTCAACAACTTTTAACACGGTGTACGTACACAGTCCATAGTAGTCTACTGACTACGGAGGCTCAGTGCCTCTAATAAATACACAAAACAAGTCAAATGAAAGAGACAAACACAGAACAGAACAGAAGCGGAAGTAAGGCAGCACAGGGCTGGAGACGAGGTGGGTAGCAGGGCATTGTCAAGTGAGCACATATGGAGTTCCATGCATCAGGGTTTGTGTTCGAAGAGAGAGTTCGTTCCCAGTGTCTTTGACTGATGTTGGAGGCTATGGGAGCTCTCTGGAGTGTGAAAGCAGATGCTGTGCGGTTGGATGTAAGAAACTTAATGAGGTCGCCTACGCATGGAGAGTGTCACTCGGTTTTCAGTAAACCTTGGACATTCTGTAAGTATATGAGTTCTGGTCTCGAGGTCTTCGCCACATGGGCATGCAACTGGCTCTTGGGATGAAATCTTTCCCTATACTCGCCAATAGGGGCATGGTTTAGAGTGACTGAAAAGGGATAGCCATGGCTATCCCCCCTTTTGCGTACGTTGGTCGGGATTCGTTGTGTTTATTCATCCTGGTAGTCATAAGCATTTTGGAAGGCAGATTATTTCTGGTTCAACTGAAATGGATGCCATGGCAGTTTGTATATCATGGGATACAGAATAATGGAATGGAGAGCATAAAATGCAGTCAATAATCAAATCAATGAACTTGAGTGTACGTGAAGTTGCTTCACGACTCAACAAGGTACAGCCAGGCAGCAAGATGGCATCTGCTTCTCTTCTATTCTGTGTTTGTCCCTTTCATTTGACTTGTTTTGTGTATTTATTAGAGGCACTGAGCCTCCGTAGTCAGTAGACTACTATGGACTGTGTGCGCACACCGCGTTAAAAATTGTTGAATTTAAAAAATATCACGCATGTGACTTTTGATTGACTTGACAGATCAGGTAACAGATGACTTGACAGGTCACTTGACAGTTGCACCCAAATGGGGACTGGATAGTTAAATGCCCGCCGTGTCAGTAGCCTGTCACTTGCGTCGAGCCTAGTGAGCCAGGGGCATACTCGATGTGTTGATTGGGATCAACGAAACTGAAACTCAGACACGGTGGCAAAGCGTGGCGTTGGTCAGCTCCCTGCCCAAATTGGGTGATGAGAGTGGATTGTACAAGATCGTCGTCCTGAAGCACAAATTGCTAGGTATTTTTACATATTCAACTGTAGAATACACCATAGAGTATATGTATATAATCATCGTTCTCAGAAGTGACTTCTGCGCTTCAAATGTTGTTATCTTCAAAAGTGGCCAAAACACCGATAGTATGCAGGACCCTGAAAGTGGCTAAAATGGGATAATAGGCCGATAACACAGTGCCGAAGACATTGGACTATCTTACCTCTTGAGCCGGGGTCTGTAGATAGTCATTTGTGCCTGGGGTCTGTCTATATACATAGCTCGCCGCGTCTTGGGTGCCCCCTGACGCGGTTGATAAATACTGAAATCACCCACACACAAACAAAATTTTCGCGCTGTGCCGATGTTAGACGCCGACATGGTTGCAGTTAGCACAAGCGCTGAAGCGCTGTTCTCATGCCATCTTATCTTTAATCCATCTCTATGTCTGAAACATCACATGCTCAGAGGACCGTTTCATTTGACAATAACGGCCGCATTCCAAATCCTTCTTATCGTCATGCAGCGCCTTCTGCTCCCTGGCCCTGGCTAGATATAAGCGATGGTCGGTATTCCCCGACTCCATTACCAGTTTGTACATCGACTGAAAACCACAGCGGTAGACCCAGTCGAACATGATCCAGAGCTTCAGCAGGTCCCTGAATGTGACCATGTAAATTGTGGCAACACATGTTGGGAGCGATACCCTATATCTTGCTTCCCCTAATTGGACAGAATTACAGGTCAAGAAGAGCAAAATACTCAACGCGGTAGAATGCTATGACCCGCCCATCGATCGTGTACGTTACTATATGTAGATGTCGATGACAAGGGCAGTTCAGACGTGCGAAGGAGACGGTTATTACGGAAAATGAGGTTGACCAGAGCTGGCAGGTCGTTAAGGCCGATGGGGTGTGTTCGAACTATTATCTCTCCGAAAACTTGACTATTGAATGTCCACCGTGCGATAGCGATCCCCTGAGCTTATGGTCAGGGCAATCTTTCTCGAAGATCTGTCAGGCCCCGTCCTACAAATGCTCGGAACAAAGTAAGTCGTTTTGTTTGGAAAAGGTTACTGCCTCGACCACCTTCGGACGGGTAGTTCATAATTCTCAGAAGCTGTTATCAGTATCTGATCAATGAAGTAGGTATAATATAGAACCCTTCTTCTGGTCCTCGTCACTAAATTGGATCCCAACTTGCTACCAAGAAGACCCCCAGGTCGGCAAGGGCGATCGTCAGTTTTATCTATTTTCCCCAAGATTTGGACAAATTAACACCGCTATGCTTCAGATGTTACCATATGTTTGACATTTTTGCGCTCTATGCCAAGGGCACCGACGCAGTCTGTATGGACGCTGCTCTTGGTTCAAACGGACCAACATCGAGTATATACTTTTTTTCGTCACGTTCCTGGTATGAACATGAGATTTTATATAGGTCAAATGATGATCGATACCCAGACGCCCTTGCGCCTATCATCTAGTCGGTGACCCTTGGTGACCTACTAAAATTTGATAATATTAATTTTATGCCAGGTGGACGGCTTCTAGTTCTTGACCTCCTTTCTGTACACCTTATTCGAGATATCAATGGCAGTACAATTATTTCTTACCATCCTAGTCTGCCCCAACCGACGACGACAGCAAAAGACCTTCATCGGCGTATCCTGCTTGCTGGTAAGTCATTTTTCTATCAATACTACACAGCGAGATGATTTTTATCTTGGAAAGGTCGGAGTGTCTACTGGCACAAGGTGTTCAAGCAGATGTCAGATCCGACATTTGTGCTACTGATTTTTCTTTGGCATGCTTTGTATGCCTGGGACGAATCTTTGGAGAACTTGTATGCTCATATACGTACCCTCGTTCGTCTGCTTCAACCATGTTCACTGAGACTGATCTCTTGACATTCTCATTTGGTCAGGAGGCAGAGGCTATTGAGAAGAGCCGCATAGATCTAATGAAAGAGGTACACGCTATCCGGGCTCATCTATTACACTACACTTCTCTGTTACAAAGGTTCACGGAGACCGTTGAGTTCATTCGAGATACCGAAAATCCTGCACTGGAGTCTGTGGTGGAGGAGAAGGAACCATTTCAGGAGAATAATGTGGCGGGAATGCCACATGCTCTTCAATGAGATTAGAAAGATTGGAATCGAGCAAAAGCATGCAAGACGAGAGATTGAAGAATGTCCTGAACATGGTATACTCACTTCCATTGCTCTGCGTAAAGATCATTAACTAATCTACCCATTAAGGTATTTAGCCGTATCGATTTCAGGATAGTCGGAAATGAAAAAGATGACTGCAGCTGCCATGGAAATAGTAGAGGTATGCTTTGATTTCCTCCTGGATGACCGAATCCTGATTCATCAATGTTATGCTCCAGTTGTATGTAGCTGTCTGTCATGAGAAAGCCAACCTAACCTGACTTACTATATCCTTAGATGAAACAAATTGCGCTCCTTACCATGATTTTCCTTCCGGCCTCTTTGTCGCCGTACGTTAACCTTACATCTTTACCCTCTGACTTCTCGCTAACGCAAATTAACAGGCTGCCTTCGGAATGAACATCAGAGAAATTTGCCCCTGGCACGAACGGTACACTCCAACATTACATTGGCGCTACGTCTGCTTTGACACTCCCGACGATTTGGATCATCATGACATTCCAATCACGATATCGCCTTCACAGAAGTATTCGTTTTTTCCAACGCCTTGGGTGGCCCGTGCTACTGACAATGAAAAGGCTTGGTCGGATATTACTGGACCCTGGGGTGCATGTTACCTATGATTCGGCAGAGCAACATGACAGTGTTGGTAGTATTCCCCTGGAGCCTAGAAATGAGGAAGTGGCTCCTGGAGCCAATGGAGCCAGTGAAAATGATACAGGGGCCCTTCAAATATGTCAAGCAAAGATCATGATATTTTGCGCTGGAAATTCTTGGAAAGATGAACCTTGATAAAGCGAGTACATGATATGTGGCTAACCTGCTGTGGCCAACCATGCTGCGGCTTTCGAAAGCTGTACAATCTTGAAATATGTTAACATAAATGTCAGTTGTTTATACTGTGATAGCAAAATTTCTTTCAACAATAGCGCAATCTTCAACGCCTCTTCAATGACAAAGGGCTTGACAGATCATCTGGTTGAAGCACACTTTCAACTAAATCGTAGCCATGTTAGGAATTTATAGTGTAATACATTAGCTCTAGCGCAGAGTGATGCTACAACAGCATATACTATACCCAGCTACCAATGATGGAATTCAATTGTTTTTCTAGTCCATTTCCTTGGTCTATTTCATTCAATATATAATGTTTTACGGTAGTATCAGTATGTAAGTATATTACGTCGCCCTGCAGAAACCAAATTTACAAAAAGAGTCTTTGAATTTTCTGTTGCCCCAGCTCCAAAAAAGTCCAGGCCATTTGAATGTTTGAAAACAAGCAAGCATTTGAGTACATCAAGAGATGCAGGTAATAGTCTAAAGGAAGAGTAGATTAATGTATCAACCAGTTGACAAGCTCTTCTTACAATATTGAGATGTTGACTTTGCATCAATTTTGAGCTGGACTAACTTCAACTAAATACTAAATAAAATGATCTCAGACGTCACCCGGTGGTAGACGACTGAGCAAGACTACAGATGTTAACTATTTATACTGAAGTGATGTCTCGATCAAATAAAAATAATGGAAAAGAAAGACAAGTCATAAAGATGATTAAGTTCCGTTCGATAATTCACAGTGGCATAATCAGCACGTTACGCTAAACAACGACAGCGAGGTAACTATAAATAAGGAAAAAAATTTTTATCTGGGCAAAATTCAAAATTGAGATGGCAATGCCTAACAATCATAGTACTGACACCCCTTTGATCGTACTGTGGCCAACAGAACTCTTCTGGCAATAAACCTTGCCGACATCGCATTAAAGGGCGCCACGTGGTCCTAGAACTTCGGCTGAATTGGAGAGCCGACAAGGAAGTTCAGAGATGCATCGCCTCATGTGGATACGCTGTCTACATGATCAAGGTCTTATTTAGGGTCAGCGTGTTATTACACGGTGCGCGGTCGCAGTCGTTCAAGGTCTTATTTACATCACCAAAACATGTCTGTCAAAAATTCCATGACCTAGGTATACATCATGTTTTATACCATGATGGCTGTATTCCCACGTAATTTTTGAGCCTAGCCCAGAGCTCATGGCCTAAAAATTGCTATGGTGAAATTAATCTCGCAGAAGTTTTGTTGTGATCTCACATGTGTGCTCACATACACTCACTGGTCCCTGTCAGGTGTCTCATCTTACCTAGCATTGGTAGTTCGATGGACCCCGGCGCAACCATGTCTGAGGTTACAATTACTCTGTACCGACTTCGGTAGCATTGCTGCCCTTTCTTTCAGCTGCAATGTTGGGCGGTTGCTGATTTCTTGGAAGTCCGGAAGCAGGTTTCAAGTCTCACGCCATATTACAGGTGACTCGAGGCAACTGTCCCTCGACTGGCGCCTGGAACACGTATCCAATAACGGCACATCATCAAACCTTGACTATCGGGGTGAGTATCAGTCAATTCTCCCCAGGGGTCCTTATGACCGCTGGCGTCTATACAAACAGATAAGAACACCCTTGTCGATCGGCATTTTAGCTCTCCTCTCCTCTGACACCCAACTATCTGATGTGTGACACCCCCCAAAATCATTTACCCGCGCGTGGAAACGAAAGGTAGTGGCGGAAAAAAGACATGCCTTCCGCCTCCTACCGCCATGCAGCGCCTTGTGCGCCTTGGCCCTGGGTCGACCTTGACGACAGTACGTAGAATTCTTTAATGTAATACATCTATGCCCTGACTAAACACTCAGATCTCAACCCAGAACAAATCAATCTCATGAATGGTGGTGGGCCGCCCATTCCTGATCTTTGTCGATCATGAGAACTGTGACAACTGCTGGAAAAACTACCCACAGTCGCGTTACCCGAACTGGACCACTGCACAAGTGAAAAGTGCAAGATTGCTGATGCAATCGAGCGAACGCAGTCAAAGCCATGCATTTCCCATTATGTTGATGTCGATGACAAAGGGCATTTCATCAATATAGAGAAGTTTGAAGCTAGGCCTGGGGAAGCAGAAAGTACCTGGGAAAAGCTTATTAGCCATCGTTGTGAGTTTATCTTTCTTTATTAAGCGAGAGGTTGTTAATCCATCACCGTCAAGCGCTCATCCTCGTCACGGACAAGAGCTGTCTTTATTGAGAAACTTTCTGGGTCCCATGCTCCAGATGCTGGGGACCAAGTGCGTCTGCACAGTGCCAAAATTTAGAAATTCTCATCTCTCACATGATAGATTTGACATTGAGCCTTTCTTCTTTTCTTCGTTCCTCAATTGGATTCCTTCTCGGTTTCAAGCTGATCTCAAACCAGAAGTTGGAGATAGTACGGATGTTCTGCCTTCTCAATACTTCTTTCGCTGAATGTCATATCCACGATAGGTCTCACAATCACTCTTACATTTCTGCGCTCCGTCTCTATTGAAGAAATGTCAGATTATAAAGCCTCCACTCGACCATATTCTGGTCACGATCCCATCAATTTGCGGGACTCTATTGACACCAACTTGACACTATGTTCGTGACTCCCTTGCTCAGTGTGTCTACGACTGCACGTTCTGATCAAATATTTTAGTCGATGAAACCATCGACACGAAAGCGCCCCTAAAACTCAAATGCTGTGAGATTCTGTCAGAGTTTCCATCCCAACATTCATCATTGATTATATATATGTCAGTGAACCGCTACCTGTGCCTGGACCTGCTCTCTGTACATGTCATCCGTCATATTAACGGAAACACTATTATCTCCTTGCATCCGGATCAGGACCTACCCACAACGGGAGCAGAAAAAACTTCATGACAGGATTCGGTTCGCAGGTTAGTCTCTCATCCAAAATGATGTAGCTAAGATGCAGCTAACGTTCTTCATCGTCACATGCAGGTCAAAGCGTGTATTGACAAAAAATGTTTGACCAATCGCATGATCCTACCCTACTACTCCTCACTTTCATCTGGCATACAATGTATTCATGGGATCAAGCACTAGAGCACTTGTACTACCATATATGTGAACTGGTCTGATATATCGTTTCATTTGTTTCGATGGATATCGTTGATTCTGCAAAAACACAAGGAATCCAAAGTGATTGATACTGGGAAACGGAAGATCAATCAGGATCTCCATATTATTCGAGCGAATCAACTGTACTATACATCGCTCCTCGATGACGCCAGGAAGACGGTTGAATTCATTCGCAAACACAAGAATCCAGCGATGGATTCAGATAAACTGGCGTCGGAGAAAGAACTCAATGACATGTTCCTGGAACGCGAATGTGACCATTTGATTCTTGAGATCGACCGGTTGACCAAGGATTTGGGAATGCAACAGTCTCGTTTGAAGAATGTGATGAATTTGGTATGTTCAATTCGTATTTGAGAGGTATGGGGAGGAGAGAATCTAGATATAACCAGTTGTAATTTAGGTATTCTGCAGTGTGAATATTTCTGATAACAGTCAGATGAGAGAGATGACTGGGGCAGCTATGAGGGACAGTTCCGCTGTCAGTGTCTCTCCTCCCTCCCTCACCCCTTCTGACTATTTTTTTTCAGATGAAGCAAATTGCATACCTTAGTATGATCTTTCTTCCTCCCACATTTGTGACTGTAAACCATTCCCTTTTCTATCTTTATCCACATGACTGATATCTTTTTTTCCCTAAAAAGGGCATATTCGGGATGAACGCCAAGGAGATCAATCCTGGCTCAAACGGAACCATACCCCTCTTTGTGGCACTCGCAGCGCCTCTCACGATCGTGACTATCTGGGTCATCATCGCCTTTCAAAGTCGGTATCTTCTGAAAGGTAAACCGTTTGTGCAACGGCTGGCTTGGCCTGTGTTGTTGTTGCATCAATGGTGGTATAAGCAGGATGACAAAGACAAAGACAAGAGAAGACCGATAGATCGGTCGATGAGAGACGATTATGAAGAAGAGATAAAACCGAATGATAGTTGGGTGTAAAAAAAAAGGATGATTATTTGACGTTTTTTCTTAATGAGCTGACGTTTTTCCACTGTCATTTGACGCCTTTGACATACATCTATTACACATTCGATTGCAAAATGACCTTGGGGGCATATGAACTCTTTTTCTCTTCTCCTTCTCCTTCTCCTTCTCCTTCTCCTACTTCTCTTCTCCTCTTCTCCTTCTTCTTCTCTCGCTCTCTTCTTCTCTCACTCATTCTCCTCCCCACATATTCTTGCAATCACATCACCGGAAACTCGCTGATTCTCAGCTTGGTCGTCTGTTATGCATTTTTGTTAAACCTATTCTGCTGAAACAAATTTTTTTAAACTTACACCAAGAGGAGTAAGAGACAACGTCGTATTGGCGCCTGTACACGACGGATTCGTCGGTGGAGACGCCGCAAACGTACTACCAGCCGTCATCCACTGAATAGGACAAGCCGTGACACTGATACTCAAAGGCAATTGACCGGAATCAAAGACGGGACTCGGAAGAGGCGAAGACGGATCGGGAAGATGGACTTGCAGCGTCTTGGGATCGATGGCGTATTGCCATTCACCCGTTGCGTCGAATTCGAGGTCAACGGCGAGAGGTTGTTGTGCGTTTTGGGCGAGGACTTTTTGACTTCTTGGAACTTGTGAAAGGAAAAAAAAATTGAATGGATGAAGGGTACTTTGATCACGCAAATAAGAAAAAAAACTTACTGTCAAATGCAAAATTGAAAGGACCGCGATGTACAGCAATCGAGCCATTCGGTCGGTTTTCTTACCAAGAAAACGCATTTCAGAAAGAGGTGTCCTTATAGCTTCTCCTCCCCCTCCCCCTCACACATACGCACCTGTAACGATGTTGGCAGGCAAATTGAGGACAATCTGAGTTGTACCAGCAGAGACCGAAATAGCCAAAAGCCCATTACCCAGAAGGCTGAACCGCTTTTTCCGATCCCCCTGTTGATGGAGATGGTCCCTCCAACGACCCAACCCGGAATTCGAACGTAGTATTGGAACGCGGAAGAAGCGGTGATGGTCGTGGTCAATGTGTCGCTGAAAGGGTAGATGGTATCGACATGGACAGAAACGAGGTTACCTTTTTGAATTCACAAGTCAGAAGGTGCAAGTTTTTTTTAAGCGAGATAATGATTGACCTGATGCAAGGGTGGTCGAGACCGAGTAAGGTCCAAGATACAGATGGACGAGTGATTTCTGGTCTGGCGTTGTCAGGAAAGCGTTCGTGATGAATTTTGGCCATCCTTGAGGGAAATTGACCGTGCAACATCTATTGAAAAAGAAAAAAAGGCCAGATATCAGGCTTGTGACTGAATCACAAAAAAAGCTTTCTTACGGATAATTAGGTTCGAGTCCAAAAACATTTGAATAAGCGCTTTTGTAAAGGCAAGCATCAACGCTGACAGCCTTTCTTTTTTCTAACCATGACCCATCGACTTACCCATCGTTCGGGAATGGATTTCTTGGAGAGACAACGGATCAACTTTTTTTTCATCATCATCATTGAACTGTGATCACGTACGGATCCATGTTTTGAGCGCCGATTTGATTTTGTTGTTGGAGGTATTGTCGACTCCACATATCTAACCAATCGTTTTTTAGAGACAGACGGAACTCGGTAAGAGTGAAAGCTAACACACTCACTTCCGGTCAAGGCCGCTGGAAGAGCATTATAAGTGATTTTCTCGACCTTTTTTAGAAAATTTTTGATAAGGTTTGCGGCTAGCAAAAAAAAAGGTTTTTGTGAGACCCACTCGATCGGCGAATTTGGGATCTCCAGTAATTTGATAGAGATATGATCCGCTGATGTAGTTTTTGAGTCAACTTTGCTGGACAAGATAAATTGAATGCGGGCTTACGAGAACATGGTTTCCTTTCAGATTCAGTCGAGCTTTAGCTTTGAAAAGGATGAGATCGGTAAAACGTACCACCACGAGACACGTTTCCGTCCTGGCGAAACAAACGCCTTTAATCAAAGATGAGATCGAAAACAGGCTCCGCACCCTCTGATTGCCTCGAGACCGGCTAGGTACTCGTCGGCAGCATAGATACCAGATGGTCTGCCGTGGTACTGGAATAACAAATCCCAGCCTTGGCTCGCAACGTCGAGGTCTAGTGAAATGAGCTTCTGTATGTCAACACCATGATAGGCAAACACTGACCAGTTTGGTTAAATGTGAAGCGATAAGTACTCGGTAGAGCCTTGAGACCCTCTGCCATGTTGACACCATGCCACTAGGTAGGGAACTTCACTTGAGTGGCCTGCCATGTATATATGAAATGAGAAAATTTACCGTTAGAGGGAGATTGAATGGATTCTGTGTGATTGAGTGAAATCGCTCATTTGGGATACAAAGGCACGTACTGGTGTGTGTTCAACTGAGGTAGCGTAAGTATTAAGGAATAATCACGAGACTACTACTGCTACTCACCGGCCGTTGTCGGGAAAATACTGAAAAGTTAAATGTCAGAGAGGAATCTTATCGGAGAAATTCATCAACGGTTACCTGTTGAGAGAACACCTTCTCCCAAGGAACTCCGGTCCATTTCAATAGCTTCATGGTCTCCAATAAGAGATCCTCGTTCCCGTTGGGGTGATTGTCATATAACCTATCACGGATTTCATTCACAAGGATCAATAGATACCACCGCGTGCCGTACCATTGGAGGGTTATCACAAAGTCTTCCCAACGGGTAGCGGTCCAGGCTTCAACACCCTCACCATTGTTCTTGAGCATTGTGTTTGCCAAGGTAACGAACTTGTATAGGGCGGAGACGACTTTGTCGGTTAGATCAGGATAGACTTCTGTCATTTGAATGGCACCGAAGAAGAAGGGGTATCTAGGGAAACGGTGAGAAAAAAGAACACTGTGAGAGAGAGAACTAACCTTCCCCACAAGTAACGCGGCTTAGTAGTGCCTACCTCGGGACCGAGCCAGCCAGTTGAGTCTTGGTGGTCCAGGACGTAGTTTAAAAAGTCCATGGTTTTCTGGTTTATGACCGTGTGATTGACGAGCACACCATTTGGTACCATGGCATTCTGTAGAGGTCAGGTGGTTGGAAATCGTCAGACTGAGTTGGACTCACAAACCAATAGCTCCCAGCTAAGTTGAGTCAAAGTCTGCGGAGATGATTGAAACTGGCGACGCACCTTCTTCCAAGTTGGAGTAAGCTTGGGTTCCGCCGGTCCAGTCGGTGTCTGAAACCCTGTACACTTGTCAGTCTGGTCTGGAGTGAGGAGTAGGGTGTTATTACCAGTGATAGAACTCGTGTTCATGGCCTGCAAGGCCGTCTGTCTGAACTTGTAACTAGTCCAAGATCGTCAGAAGCAGGGTGGTTACCGAGCAAAAAAAATACCTGGTCTAGAAGCCAACCAACGGGTCGCACCTGACCAAGGGGAAGTGTAAGGAACTTCTTTGGAGCGACTATAAAATAATGACAAGAGGTTCATGGAATCAAGAAATTGCTTACGTCCAGATTGTCCGTAGACAGCTGCGGAGAAAAGCAAAGAAACGGCAAAACGGATAAACGCATTGTCGTAATGAAAGAGAAGTGGAGAGCATGGGATAGTATATATACACGAAAAGCGGGCCGGTGGAGCAGACGAGATTCTTGGGTTGAATTTCGGAGGAGAGATGGAAAAACTATATATAGGGGGTGTTTTGTAGTGCTTGTTTGTGAGGGTGATGATGTGGTAGTGTGTGCTTTGATCTTGTCTCCATCAACAAGGTAGCTATTAATAGAAAAACTAGTGGTATATTCAAAATTGGGATGGCACTGCCTGTCAATCATAGTGTTGGCACCCCCCTTTGTATTTTGCTGTGGCCAACAGAACTCTTTCCGGCGATAAACCTAAAATCACGTGGCACCCTTATGCGATGTCTGTAAGAGAACCAACGAGGAAGCTCAGACGTGCGTTGCCTCATTACTGCCGAGTTACGGTGTACATGATCAACATTGTCTGCGAAAATTCTCAGGATGCCTATCAAATAAGTATTCCCACGTGCACACATTCTGATGTCAAGTGACCTGTCAGTATCATGTCACCTCACCTGTCAAGCTACACACAGTCACACTCTGCTATTGCAGCTATGCTGCCACCCCACCAGGTTGTCTGTAGCTGCACTAATTGCCATTGTCACACCTTTAACACATCCAATGGCCAACACATCCATGGAAAACTGGTGTCGCCCAATACTCGCACAACACATTCACGGAGAGATGTGGTAATATTATCACATATCAGGTTGTCATTAAACTAATTTATTCTTCATTGCAGTCCCGAGATGAAGTCTTCTTACCCACAACAACTGACATAAAACCAGAGATTGCAGATCAGGAGGGAAGAGAGGGTACTGGAGCGGCGATCAATAGGATAGGAGCTAATGATCTTGGTGTGGATAATCCAGGTGTGTTTTCTAGTAATTTCCTTCTTTCATCACTAAAGCCAACTGTTAGGGTATCGAACAACACACTCATCCCTTTATATGCTTGTCTGTATCTTTGCTGCTTGGCTGCATCTTACATGTGGAGTAAGCTGGAATACAACTGCTCGAGTTCTCAAGTTTTTCGATATCGTCTTAAATACTGCTGACACAACTGCTGATACACCACCCCACCCATTGAATTTCCCACGTCCGATGGCTTCAAATCGCTCATTTTTGCTCCCACATGATGTTTGTACTGCTATGAGAGCCTTGTCTATTGAGCCTCAAATTATACGATATATATGCTGTCCTAAATGCTTTTGCCATCATTCACTCAAGGAGCTTGCTGAAGCTTGTACCTGGTGTGAGACTCCCCGAAGCAAGCCATGAAAGGGTCTTAGCAGCCATATTGGTCAATTCTGGAGCCAGTCCTATAGTGCAATCAGGAGTCAATTCTGGGCTTATAGTGGAAGGCCTGGGTGCTTTTTTTGGTCAGCTTCAAGGTGGCATACTCTTGGGAGTTTCACTCATAGGTTCTGGCTGGTTGGTGGAAGCTAATATATATCTTGTTGAGTGGTAAAGCATTGCAGGTAGAGATCTGGGCCTGTGTACTATGCTCAAAGTCAGACTTTATTATTAGTAGACTCATATGCATACCTTTGCTGGGGACCTGAGTGCATTTGTGCATTAGCCAGCTGTTGTCACAAATCCTCAACCTGATTTTCAAGCACTGCTTCTCAAGCCTTCCTTTCTTGAGCCCAGTTTGCCTTCTCAACGGCTAACTGCTGTTGAACAGCTTTCTCCATCTCTAATATCCGGACTTGAAGCAAATTCTCCAGCAATAGGGAAGCTGAATCATTCATCTGATGTCACAAGTGCTGTGACATGAGATATAGTACAGAAACCTGGTCTTAACCATTCAGCCATGTTGAAAAAAATCTATGTATATTCAATATGGGAATAAAATTATAGCAAAGTCTAATGCAGAGAATCAGTGGTGAAATAGGTCCCTTTCAATGTCTAGTGGCATAACTGGAAGAGTGTGACTGTGTGACAAGTCTAGACGACTTGACAGGTAAGGTGACATGACACGATACTGACAGGTCACTTGACATCCCAATTGATGTGGCGACTCGACATCAGAATGTGCGCCGTGTCATGAAACAGCTCATGATCTAAAAATTGCTACGGTGAAAATATCATTATGTAGTGTATGTGTTACTTCAGCACTTATGACTGCTGGCGTCTATACAAACAGATAAGAACACCTTTATCAGTCAGCATTCTAGCTCTCCTCTCCTCTGACATCCAATGCGTGGCGTTGGATACATACCTTCCGCCTCCTACCGCCATGAAGCTCCTTATGCCCCTTGGCCCTGGGTCGACCTTGATGACAGCATGTAGAATTTTTTGAATGTAATACATCTGTGTCCTGACGCAACACTCAGATCTCAATCGAGAACAGATTAAACTCATGGAAGGTGGTGGGCCGCCCATTCCTGATCTTTGCGTCATGAAAACTGTGACAACTGCTGGCGAAATTACCCACAGTCGTGTTACCCGAACTGGACCGCTGCACAAGTGAAAAAGTCCAAGATTGCTGATGCAATCAGGTCAACGCAGTCAAAACCATGCGTTTCCCATTATGTTGATGTTGATGACAAAGGACATTTCATCAATGTAGAAAAGTTTAAAGCTAAGCCTGAGGAAGAAGAAAGTACTTGGAGAAGCTTATTAGCCATCAAGGTGAGTTTATCTTTCTTTATTATGCGAAAGGTTGTTGATCTATTGCCGTCAAGCGCCCATCCTCGTCACAGACAACAGCCATCTTTATTGAAAGACTTTCTGGGCCCATGCTCCAGATGTTGGGGACCAAGTGCGTCTTTCGGCCCGCACAGTGCCGAATTCTAGAGATTCTCATCTCTCTCATGATAGGTTTGACATCGAGCCTTTCTTCTTTTCTTCGTTCCTCAATCGGATTCCTTCCCGGTTTGCAGACTGATCTCAAACCAGAAGTCGGAGATAGTATGGATGTTTCTGCCCTTCTCAGTACTCGTTTCGCTGAACGTCATATCCACGATAGGTCTCACAATCACTCTTACATTTCTGCGTTCCGTTTCTAGCAAAGAAATGTCAGATCATAAAGCCACCACTCGACCATATTCTCGTCAAGAGCCCGTCATTGTTGAGAGTGGGAAAATCACCGACATGATACTATGTTCGCGGTTTCCCTTGCTCAGTGTATCTACGACTGCACGTTCTGATCAAATATTAGTCGAAGAAATTATCGACACGAAAGCACCTCTAAAACTCGAGTACTGTGAGATTCTGTCAGAGTTTCATCCCGACATTCATCATTAATTGTATATATGTCAGCGGGCCGCTACCTGTGCCTGGACTTGCTCTCTGTACATGTCATCCGTCATATTAACGGAAACACTATTATCTCCTTGCATCCGGATCAGGACCTACCCACAACGGGAGCAAAAAAACTTCATGACAGGATTCGAGTTCGCCGGTCAGTCTCTGATCCAGAATGATTTGGCCAAGATGCAGTTAACGTTCTTCATCGTCACATGCAGGTCAAAGCATGTATTGGCAAAAAATGTTTCACCAATCGCATGATCCTACCCTCCTACTCCTCACCTTCATCTGGCACACAATGTATTCATGGGATCATGCACTGGAGCACTTGTACCACCATGTTCATTGAACTGGTCTGATATATCGTTTATTTGTTTCGATGGACATCGCTGATTTTGCAAAAACACAAGGAATCCAGAACGATCGATACTGGGAGATGGGAAGATCAATCGGGACCTCCATACTGTTCGAGCGCATCAACTCTATTATACATCGCTCCTCGATGACGTCAGGAAGACGGTTGAATTCGTTCGCAAACACAAGAATCCAGCGATGGATTCAGTGAGACTGGCGTCAGAGAAAGAGCTCAATGATGTGTTCCTGGAACGAGAATGTGACCATTTGATTCTCGCAGATTGACCGATTGACCAAGGATTTAGGAATGCAGCAGTTCCCGTTTGAAGAATGTGAAGATTTGGTATGTTCAGTTTGTAGTGAGAACGTAGATATAACTAGTTGCATTCAGATAATCATCAGCTATGAACATTTATGATAACAGTGCAGATGAGAGAGATGGCTAAGGCAACTATGAAGGATAGTGTACGCTGTCAGTGTCTCTTTTCCCCTACTCCCCCTCACACGCTTCTGACTATTTTACTAGATGAAGCAAGTTGCATACCTTAGCGTGATCTTTCTTCCTCCCACATGTTGATAACTGTAAATCATGTCCTTTATACAAGTCACCGCAATGGAAATGACTAACATTGTTTTTTTCAACAAGGGCGTATTCGGGAATGAACACCAAGGAAATCAATCCTGGCTCGAAAGTGGTACCATACCCCTCTTTGTGGCACTCACAGCGCTTCTCATGATCGTAACTGTTTGGATTCTCGTCGCCTTTCGACGTCCCATCTCTTCGTGGTCGACCGTTTGTGCAACGGCTGGCTTGGCCGGTGTTCTGGTTGTATCAATGGTATAAGCAGGATGACAAAGACAAAGACAAGGCGAGAAGAAGACCGATAGATCGGACGATGAAAGACGATTATGAAGAGATGAAGCCGAATGATAGTTGGTTGTAAAAAAGGATGATCATAGGCCGTTTTTCTCTTGTCATTTGACGCCTTTGACATACATCTATTATACATTCGATCCCAAAACGACTTTAGGGGGGGCATATGAATTCCTTCTTCTTCTTCTTTCACTCTCTTCCCCATGTATTAATCACATCACCATCATCACCGGAAACTCGCTAATTTTTAACTTGGTGATCTGTCCATGTGTTTTTGTTTTTGTTTGTAAATCCATTCAGCTGAAAAAAAAATCTAAAACGCCAAGAGGTGTGAGAGACAATGTTGAACGTCGTGTTAGTGCCCATACACGAAGGATTCGTCGGTGGAGACGCAACAAATGTGCTACCGGCCGTCATCCAATGGACAGGGCAAGAGTGATGGTCAAACGCGATTGACCACAGTCAAAGTGGTGCAAGGGTAGTCTAGACCGAGTAAAATCCAAGATACAGATGGACGAGTTTGACCGTGCAACATCGAGCTTGTAACCACCTGACTGAAACCAAGCTACCTTTCTCACGGACAATAAGTCCAAGAACAATCGAATATGGAATCAAGTGTTTCCTTACGTCTACATTGTCAATAGACAGCTGTGGAGATAAGCAAGGATGGCAAAGCGGATAACAATGGATAAGAAGCGGAGTATATATACATGAGAAGCGGGCCAGTGGAATTCTTGGGCTGGATTTTGGAGATGTTATAGATAGGAAGTGTATTGTGGTATTTGTAGATAATTGTTTGTGAGAGTGATGAAGTGGGTGTCTCAGTGGGCCTGAATGTACATTAGAATAAGGAAGCTTCAAATCATTCATCTGATGTCACAAATGCTGTGACATGAGATATAGTACAGAAACCTGGTCTTAACCATTCAGCCATGTTCAAAAAAATCTATGTATATTAGACTTGGGATACAATTATAGCTAAGCCAGAGAATCAGTGGTGAGAGGAAGAGTGTGACTGTGTGACAGATCTAGACGACTCAAGGTGACACTGACAGGTCACTTGACAATTGATGGGGCGACTCAGAATGTGCGCCGTGTCATGAACTAAAAATTGCTATGGTGAAAATAACATTATATAGTGTATGTGTTACTCCAGCACTTACGACTGCTGGCGTCTATACAAACAGATAAGAAAGAACATCTCTATCAATCAGCATTCTAGCTCTCCTCTCCTCTGACATCCAATGCGTGGCGTTGGATACATACCTTCCGCCTCCTACCGCCATGAAGCTCCTTATGCCCCTTGGCCCTGGGTCGACCTTGATGACAGTACGTAGAATTTTTGAATGTAATACATTTGTGTCCCGACGCAACACTTAGATCTCGATCGAGAACAGATTAAAATCATGAATCGTGTTGGGCCGCCCATTCCTGATCATAAAGACTGTGACAACTGCTGGAAAAACTACCCACAGTCGCGTTACCCGAACTGGACAACTGTACAAGTGAAAAAGTGCAACATTGCTGAAGCAATCGGGCGCCCGCAGTCAAAACCATGCGTTTCCCATTTTGTTGATGTCGATGACCAAGGACATTTCATCGATGTAGAGAAGTTTGAAGCTAGGCCTGGGAAAGAAGAAAGTACTTGGGAAAGCTTATTAGCCATCGAGGTAAGTTTATCTTTCTTCATTAAACGATAGGTTGTTGATCCATCGCCGTCAAGCGCTCACCCTCGTCATGGACAAGAGCCATCTTTATTGAAAAACTTTCTGGGCCCATGCTTCAGATGCTGGGGACCAAGTGCGTCTTTCGGCCCGCACAGTGCCGAATTCTAGAGATTCTCATCTCTTTCATGATAGGTTTGACATCGAGCCTTTCTTCTTTTCTTCGTTCCTCAATTGGATTCCTTCCCAATTTCAAGCTGATCTCAAACCAGGAGTCGGAGATAGTATGGATATTCTCCCTTCTCAGTACTTGTTTCGCTGAACGTCATATCCACGATAGGTCTCACAATCACTCTTACATTTCTGCGTTCCGTTTCTAGCAAAGAAATGTCAGATCATAAAGCCACCACTCGACCATATTCTCGTCAAGAGCCCGTCATTGTTGAGAGTGGGAAGATCACCGACATGATACTATGTTCGTGGCTCCCTTGCTCAGCGTATCTGCACGTTCTGATCAAATATTAGTCGAAGAAATTATCGACACGAAAGCACCTCTAAAACTCGAATACTGTGAGATTCTGTCAGAGTTTCCATTCATCATTAATCATATATATGTCAGCGGGCCGCTACCTGTGCCTGGACCTGCTCTCTGTACATGTCATCCGTCATATTAACGGAAACACTATTATCTCCTTGCATCCGGATCAGGACCTACCCACAACGGGAGCAGAAAAACTTCATGACAGGATTCAGTTCGCCGGTCAGTCTCTCATCTAGAATGATTTGGCCAAGATGCAGTTAACGTTCTTTATCGTGACATGCAGGTCAAAACATGTATTGGTAAAAAATGTTTCACCAATCGCATGATCCTACTCTCCTACTCCTCATCTTCATCTGGCACGCAATATATTCATGGGATCAGGCGTTAGAGCACTTGTCCTACCATTCATGTGAACTGGTCTGATATAGTGTTTATTTGTTTTGATGGACATCGCTGATTTTGCAAAAACACAACGAATCCAGAGTGATCGATACTGGGAAACGGAAAATCAATCAGGATCTCCATATTATTCAAGCACATCAACTCTATTATACGTCGCTCCTCGATGACGTCAGGAAGACGGTTGAATTCATTCGCAAACACAAGAATCCAGCGATGGATTCAGATAAACTGGCATCAGAGAAAGGGCTCAATGATGTGTTCCTGGAACGCAAATGTGACCATTTGATTCTCGCAATTGATCGATTGTTCAAGGATTTAGGAATGCAGCAGTCCCGTTTGAAGAATATGAAAGATCTGGTATGTTCAGTTTGTAGTGAGAACGTAGATATAACTAGTTGCATTCAGGTAGTCAACAGCTTGAACATTTCTGGTACCAGTGCGACGAGAGATTTGGCTTTTGCAACTCTGAAGGATAGTGTCGTCGTCAGTGTCTTTTTTCCCCTACTTCCCCCCTTCAAACATGGCTTCTGACTAATTTTTTTTACTAGATGAAGCAAGTTGCATACCTTGGCATGGTCTTTCTTCCTCCCACATTTATGACTGTAAATCATTCCCTTTATACAAGTCACCACAATGGAATGACTAACATTGTTTTTTTTAAAAGGGCGTGTTCGGAATGAACGCCAAGGAAATTAATCCTGGCTCGAATGGTACCATACCCCTCTTTGTAGCACTCGCAGCGCCTCTCACGATCGTGACCATCTGGATCTTCATCGCCTTTCGAAGTCAGCATCATCTTCAAGGTAAATCGTTATCATTTGTGCAACGGCTGGCTTGGCCTGTGTTGTTGCGTAATTGGTATAAGAAGGATGACAAAGACAAAGACAAGAGAAGAAGACCGATAGATCGGACGATGAGAGACGATTACAAAGAAGAGATGGAAGAGATGGTGCCGAACAATAGTTGGGTGTAAAAAAAAAGGATGATCATATGACTCTTATCTTTCTTTCTTTCTTAATGAGCTGACGTTTTTCCACTGTCATTTGACGCCTTTGACATACATCTTTGGGGGGCATATGAACTTCTTTTTGTTTTTTGTTTGTAAATCCATTCAGCTGAAAGAGGAGTGAGAGACAACTTGTTGGTGCCTATACTCGGGCCGGAGATGTTATAGATAGAAGTGTATTGTTGTATTTGTAGATGATTGTTTGTGAGGGTGATGAAATGGGTGTGTGGGTGTGTGGAGGTTGTTGTGATGTCGGGCAAGGCTCCTCCGACTGGGCCCCGGGCTCTGCGAGTCAATGCCCAAGACCAGCGCCAACCCCGCACAACACCCGTCCCCACCGCACCCCGCAGCCTCCGCCCCCGTCCCCCCCCGGATCCCCCGCCACAGCAACCCCCAAAGATATCCATCTCCCTCCTCCCAAAACAGCCCCCGCCTCCCGACTCTGACCCTCCGCCACCCCCACCACCCCCGCCTCAGGAGCCGCACGGGCCATGGAAGAAAATCTCAGAGTCTCTTGCAGTCACCTTTGACACGTCGATGTCATCTCTACCGAGTTTCAGAGTAGATTTACACCCACCACCACCATTGAGTTTTAAAGTAGATTTACACCCTCCACCATCGCAGATTCTCAAAGTGCATCCACCGCAGACTCTCAAAGTAGATTTACAACCTCCTCCGCCTCCACCACAGGTAGATTTACAGCCTCCTCCCCCTCCACCTCAGACCAAGGTAATACAGCCGCCACCTCCACCACAGACCAAAGAACCATCCCCACCCCCTCAACCAAAATTATACTCCCTCCCACCCTTACCTTCATGGCCACCACCTCGATCAGAGTATCCTTCCAACTACAAGGACTACAGGCTCCTGTGGGACGGCACCGCAGAATGTCTGCCTTACTCTTCTTCACACCACCCCTCGTCCTCTTCATGGCAAAGAGCAAATTACTTCAAAAGTCTCATCGAGCACGCTAAAAAGAATCCCGATAGCCAGTACAAAGAACGCGTACTCAAACTCGCTGGTGACAGGAAAGAAGGCTTTGTGAGGTACCAGGGCCATACCTGGAGCGACCGTGTCGCCCTCGTTGGCACGTCCAGTATCCTCTCCGGCATCACCGGCAAAGACGCAGATCAAGTCAAGACGATCAAGGAAGACGAGGTCGGTCACGTCAGGGATCCCAGAAACTCGGACGCCGTCATCAACAAGGAAGAGCACGGCGCTCGGAGCTCAAAAGGGCCTTCAGCCATGCAACTCATCCAAACACGTCTATCAAAAGCTTCAAAAAAAGAATTCATCGACGTCCGTTATGAGGTACGTCATCACAACAAGTATTTTTTCCAACTTAACCGATCTATTTTAGTTTGACCACAACTCTCGAGGCCCACCGCCACCGACTTCAATCCTCATCCTCAACATACCTCCGCTCACTCCCAACTCTGCTATCCGTCGTCACTATTCCAATTATGGCCCTATCGTCTCTTTTGAGCCTCAAATCGACAAAGAAAACGGTTCGGCGCTCGGTATCGTTTTCATCAAATACCATACGCACGAAGAAGCAAAGAGGTGCCTCGAAAAAGAGAACGGGCGAAAGGGCGGTTTACCGGGCGTCATCATTCCTTCGGTTGGTCTCAGTGTAAAGAGCGGTGGTGCTGGAGAAGCTGACACAGGGGGAGCGGCAGGAGAAGAAGAAGAGGTGATCAGAGTTGTCTATGATGACGAAGGGCTGATTCTGACCGCTTTGATGCGCGAAATGGAACAGAGAAAGAAGAGGGATAAGAAGAAGAGAGAGTCCTTGACCATCGCGAATGCACGTGTGGTGACGCCTATGACAGCTACACAACAACAGCAACAGAAGAAAGTGGCGGTGGCGCCTGCACTATCTACTTCTACTATACCAACACCACTCACGATAGCAACGTCGACACCAGTTTTGGGGGATGCCAGTAGAAGGATATTCAACCCTCCGCCGAATGTAGCATCGCCCTCGACGGCGACAACCATGGAAATCCAGAGTCCGACACGAGCTGTTTCGTCGGATTCTACTGTTGTTACGAACACTCATTGTGGTTCGTCGTCGGGGAATACAAGTGTCAACTCTGTTGTTCCGTCGTCTACCGCTGCCACGGCCATGGCTAACATCATGACATCTGTTCCTGCTCCTGCTCCTGTTGCTCCTGCCACCACACCAAGTTCAATGACACCGACACTAAAGCTCCCACCCGGTCTTCCTCAACGACCGTCCGTACCTCTCGTCGATTCTCCTTCTTCGACACATCAAAATGCGATTATCAAAGCGAGTAGGATATCGAATGTGACGCCGGGTGGGTACAAGGCCAGGTCGAGTTTGGGTGCGGGTGGTGGGGAGGCTAGAGTTGGTCCTATGGTAGATGGGATGACACCTGGTTCTGGGGATCATGAACGCGAGAGGGAGCGGGAAAGAGAAAGGGAAAGAGAAAGAGAAAGAGAGAAGGAGAGGGATAGAGAACGTGATCGAGGTCGAAGAGAAAGAGAAAGAGAAAGATATGGTTATGGTGGGAATAGCTATCTCTCGAGAAGAGGCGATCATTATCAACCTTCGCCTTATAATAACTCTTCGAGGTCGCCTTCGCCGTATTCGTCGTATTCTTCGTATACGTGGCGTGATAGGGAGAGGGAACGAGACCGCGATCGAAACTGGGACAGGGACAGGGACAGAGACAGGGACAGAGACAGGGACAGAGAACGAGACAGGGAGAGAGAACGAGACCGGGACTTTCGTGAGCGCGACGACGATCGCGTTTTCAGTGGTAGTATCAGTAGTCGAAGCGGAATCAAGAAAACAAACTATGAACTCGAACAGGAGAGAGAAGATCGGAGGCACGAGACGTTGAAGCGCTTATTCGACAATGGATTTGATTATGTGAAGATTGCAAAAGAAGGAGGGGGTGGGTTGAGCGCCAATTTGGTAGGGAATGTGAGAGATGAGGAGGTTTATGATTATTTTGAGGGGTTTTATCCTGACCAGGTAAATGAATTTTGTTTTTTTGATTATGGTTTTGGGATGATGTTGACTTCTTTTTTTTCTTTTTCGTTTTTCGTTTTTCTTTGATCTTGTTTCCGTTTTTGTTTTTTTTGTGTGGGTGGTGGTAGGTTTTAAGAGATCATACAGGTCTCTATGTTACGTTTAACAATCCTGGTTCAGCACGACGCGCTCAACGTGTTGTTTCGATTCAAAACAAACCATTAGCTTATCAGTCGGTTTCATTAACGGTTCATCCCGCCGTGAAATCGATTCCGAAAACGGGACATCATGGTTCTACGACGATAACAGGAACGACGACGACGCTATCATCAACAACGGCGACGACTTCGACTTTGACAACAACGACCACAGCGACTCTGACAACGACCACAACCGCTTCTTCTCACCCGAATCCTGAACAATGGATCGAACAAGCGCGGATTCGGATAGGACGTGAATTGCGAATGGGATTGGAGAAGGATGTTTTGGCAAAAGTGGTTGGACCTGAACTTTTGAGGTTGGTGGTGGAGATGAAGAGGAGGAATATGGAAGCGAGGGCGAGTGCGGGTGGTGGTATTAAGGCTGGTTTTTTGAAAGGGTTGTCGTTTAAGAAGCAGAGGCAGGTTGTTGATTTGCCTGAGATGGTGGTGGTTGGGAGTGAGCGGGAGGTGAAGGGTGAATGTGAAGTGGAGAAACGGGAGGGAGAGGAAGCAGAAGAAGAGGAGGAGGAGGAGGAAGAGGAAGAGGAAGAGGACGTGGTCGAACGACCACCGAAGAAGAAACCGAGAATTGTTTCGCGACAACGACGACCTTCTATTGTAGTCAAGCGTTCAAAGAAGATTGTAGAAGATGAGGAAATCGAGTCAGAGGAAGAGGATCGGGAGATATGATCAAGTTGGCGGAGATGACGGGTGATGTTGTACATCATTATCATCATCACCATCATCACCACCGACATAAACGGTCCATGTCAAGGGAAGTCGAAGAGGGCGAACAGCCGTTGAGGAAGAGATTGAAGCTGGATAAAGGGCTGAAATCGAACAAGGGAGCGAAGAGGAGACCGAGAAAGGTGATGATGATGGTCATGGAGGAGGAGCAAGTGCAAATACCTGTTACGCCCTCCGAGTCACGGTCGCCTTCCCCTGTACCTCGCAAGCAGACCAAACGCAGTAAACCTCGTGTTGTGACGCCACCTCCTACGCCACCTCCACCTGATCCTATGAAATCTGGGTTGTGTGAGGATGATGAAGATTTGTATTATTCAAAGTTGGTGTTGTCGGGGTATAAGCCTTCACCGTCGTCGTCGTCGTCGCCATCTTCACCTTCTTCGTCTCATTTGCCCTTGGAGGAGGAGGAGGGGGAGGAAGAGGGGGAGGAGGATGGTGTTTCGAGAGTGTCGTTGTTGGTGACACCACCTGAACAAGAGAACATGGATACGCCACGGCATGCCAAGTTTAGGACACATGACACTGGGTCTGCTCGAACGGAAGGGTATTACAAGATTACACACGCTGAAAAGGCGGAATATGTGGCACAGTATCAACAGACGACGCGAGCGACGAATGCGAGCAGTACGCCTGTTGTGGAAGATTTCCCGTCTCGCCAACGACAAGGGCAAATTTCGTCTTCGCGATCGAATCGCGCAACGGCACGACGACGAGCGCAAGGGTTAGAGGAGATGAAAGAGCTTCAGCATGCGATTTTGTTGTCTAAAGGGGAGATGGCGAGTGCGCATGATTTGATGTTTAAGTTTAATCAGTTGCAGACGAGGAAGAAGCATTTGAGGTTTGCGAAGAGTCCGATACATGATTGGGGGTTGTATGCCATGGAGAGGGTGTCGAGGGGGGAGATGGTGATTGAGTATGTGGGGGAGGTGATACGGGCTGCTGTTGCGGATAAGAGAGAGAAGGCGTATGAGAGGCAGGGGATAGGGAGTAGTTATTTGTTTAGGATTGATGAGGATTTGGTGGTGGATGCGACGAAGAAGGGGAATCTTGGGTGAGTTGGACCGAAGTTTTTTTTTGTGTGTGCGATTTTTTTGATGGATTGAAACATTAGACGGTTGATTAATCACTCGTGTGACCCGAATTGTACGGCCAAGATTATAACGATTAATGGGGAGAAGAAGATTGTGATATATGCGAAACAGGATATTGAGTTGGGTGATGAGATTACATATGGTATGTTTTTTTGCGGTTTTCTTTTGGTGTATGAGACTGACTATTGTTTTTTTTTGAAGATTATCATTTTCCGTTTGAGCAAGACAAGATTCCTTGTTTGTGTGGCTCTGTCAAGTGTCGTGGGTTCTTGAACTAGTCGTGTTGTAAGCCCTTGCGTTGTGTTTTTTTTTCGTCGTTGTTTGTTCTCTTTCATGAACTCTTAACATATTTTATTTTCTTACATACGCACCTGCGCACACACACGCTCTCTCTCTCTCTCTCTGGCTCTGGGTTTCTGTTCATGTTTAATACTATCATGATTCACATGAATTGCTTTTTCTTTCTCGCTACCTCTCTCTTTCCTGCATTTTTGTTTTCTAATGGTTGTATGCTGAAGTGAATTAGTGATGTAGTGTTTGCCTAATGAGTCTGGCTTTCCTGTGTTATGAAATTTAAGAATATATCTATATTTCGGGTATTTTTATGCATGTATAGTTTGGCGGTGATTGCAAAGAGGTTTGAGATTTGAGTTTGCGTTGAATCTCTCTTCCTTCCTCTCTCTCTTCCCTTCTTCCTGTGGTGTCTCTTTCTTTTGTTATGAACCTCATCTAGGTCAGTCTTGCCTGCTTGTGTGTATTGTGTACTTGGTGATTATCCTCTATTGTCGATGCATATCCAACATTTGCAAACCTAATACTCTTAGAAGTTGTTTTTTTTTGCCATTTGAGGTCAAGGGGAGGAAGGTAGACTGATAATTGCCACCTTGCTGCTTCTCGATGTTGTCTGAGGGGATTTTTCCCTTGTGCAAGCTTTTGCCAGTGCGTTGCCCACAACATCACAACCATATACCCCTTTTTGTAATACGTTGTGTCTGATATGGGGAAGACCTTACCAGCGCGTGTACGTATGGTATTTAGGTGTAAAGCAGTCCACCCATCATCTTCCCTGAACCTGTTGGACATCCTTTGTCAGGCTCTCGACCCAAGAGTCCACTTGGGGTATCCTTTTTTTCGATAGGCATTGTGATTTGGACGCGTTACCTTCATGACAGATAAATGGCACGCCAAGAGTCTGATTAAGATTGATGAAATCCAAGATCATTCAGTAGTTGACGATTTGAACGTGGTTTCTCGGAGTTATTTTGTTCCTCCTCTGTGAAACCTTGATCTCAGAGGTAACACCGGACCACGTGAGGGCAAAAGTGGCCCTACATCAGCCCCATGGAGGACTTGTGGAAAGAGGAAGAGGGGTGGGGTGACCTTGACAGCAGAACAAGAATAAAAGTAACAACCATCAAAATGACCTCAAATGGGGGTTCCTCTCTTTGGCAGGCTTCAATCTGTGCTTCAGATGAGACCAAGTAATGGGGTGATGGACTTGATCACATCCTGCCCATTTAAGAAGACTAGATTTTCTTTGAAAAAGCACGTCAGGTGTGTGGACTGCCTGAGTTTCGATGAACCTCATGATTTTCAGTTATAACGCACCACAGATGAACCAATTCTGATTTCCTATCCAAGCTCGTCTAGCCGAATGTTGCTACTCCGACAACTTCCCTCCAATCTCCAGTACTGAAGTTCGTCAAGCTATATTGGTACATTTCGGATAGATATGAAATAAACTGACCTGCAGTCGGAACTGGGCTTCAACATGATTGGATACAAAGGCGATATTCCCATGATCAACATATGGCGTCAAAAACAGTCCAGTACAACGTTGTTTTCGACACAATGATCATCCCATTGCATGAAAATCCAGAAAAAACAATCAGTATCAAGTACTGGTATACCTAGAAAATAGAACAATCTGAGACATGCCACGTACGGCACACAAGCTCGCTCAAATTACCTATCCTCAAGATAATAAAGTTCATTCGGGTTCTCTTATCCCGCAGCATTCAGTTTTTTGTCTCGCGTTTTTCCTGGAGCTTTTGACTGGGTCGCAATGCGATACTTCGTGTGTGACTAATCCATTTCTAGATAAACTTACCTGTTTTTGGACAACGTTGTATTTGTATCAAATCACCTAGGATTGTATTGGGGCCCTATTTTCATCTCACACGGTGCCTACCTCGATATCACCTTCTGGCCACTCTATTAAACTTTATTAAACTTTGAAATTTCGGCAATGACATCCAAGGCTAGGCAACAGATCGGACCAAGTTTCATGCAACAAGATATATCACAAGCAACATAGATAGTGACCTTCGATCCACCAGGAATACACGATCATGGTGTAGATTCTCCCCGTCTCCCAATCAAGAATCAATTTCTAGTCATTCGTGTCAATGTCACAGCTCATAAACGCCATATCGACCCTCCGGCGTGCGCTCAACCACTTCCCCAGTCTTGACGTTGATGCTTATTCGTCGTGCGTGACACTGCAATTTCCTCTTACGTGGGTGATGTTCCTGGTGATGTTCACCTGCATCTGCTTCGACGGGATCCTGGCTACTTGTAGGCTCTATCTCGACTTTGCACTGAGCAATCTGGTGTAAGGGAGTATCAGGTGGCTTGAGCTCTGACTTGATTCCGCTACTAGCGAATATGGGCTCTACATGATGATGAGACTTGGCATCCTCAGTCAGCACCGAATGCATATTTTGTGCGTGTGCACCAGGAGATGGTGACGGAGGTGACAGCTCGTTTGCACATGCTTGTTCAAGAGATGGTGACTCTACACAAAACTGGTGAGTGCAATGAACGGGGGGTGGTGACAAGGAAGTGGGGATCATTGTGCCGGGAAGGGAATATGACAAGGGAGGAATGGTGATGGGAACAGCGATAGGGGCATTTTGCGAGTAATCATGGTTTGGGTCCGTTAAAGAAGCCTCATGTGGGAGTGGGAAGTATGTCGTGCCATTCACCTCGACAGGATTAGGGTTGAGAGTTGTAATACCGGGCTGGGTGTACGCGACAGGGGCGGGAGGCTGTGGTAGGGAAGGGTAGAAGATGGGCAGAGCTGGCAGAGCAACCTCTTGAGACTGTGATGGTAAAGCATCACAATGTTTAAATGGACAGGTACTCCGTCGATCGCAGAGGACCCAAAGCCGGACACGGCGTATATTTGATGTCTTCGGCAAAGCTGATGAACACAACGTCTCGCGGCATAATAGAACTTACAGGGTTGAATATCTGCAGGGTGGAAATGTGGACAATTTCGTGCACCACAAAACCCCTGCACATGTGCCCAGCAATGTGAGGTAGCTTTGTGGTTTCCGCTAGGTCCGGAGTATGACTCGGCAGTTCTCTTGATAATTTCTTGATTCCACATAGTACTGTAGACCAATTGCCAATCGTGAATGCTGCCATCGGCATTAGACTACCCAATCCATGACGGACGGTACTATGCACACATCATGATACGTACAAGTTACACGCATCCCCAAGTGGACACCAGCCGTTATTTTTCACGAAATGTTTACAGGGCGTCGTTTTCCAAGCAATTATTGAGCGTATCTTTTTTGGATCTATGTAATCATGCGGAGCAAATTGCTGAAGCTTGGTAGCATGTGAAACTGCATTTCCTAGCGGTCGGCTTGGCATCGGATATGGGTATTCGAGACGGAAGACATCACTGTTCTGTCCCTCGAAATATCTCCCTTCTGCAGAAGATATCCAGATCTCCTCCCCATATTCCCCCTGTGGGTACAGTGGAGGCGGTTGCAGCCATTGGGGATCTCCAGCTGATGGGTGGTCGTATTTGCACCTGTTCCCGTAATTGCAATAGCCTTGGACGTACTGGCGGCAAATTATCTCTATTATTGTGTCCAAGGCACACATGTCTAGCCGGCAAAACCTGAAATATACATCAAATGAACTTACTGCCTCGCCAAAGATGATCTGGGTGGGTATTTGGACGAATGCAATCTAATTGAAGCATATGAAACTTTGAGGAGAAGGGAGGTATTGGAGACGTTGAAAAAAAGTTGTCGGAATTCGGTATAAACGTCCTCAATAATGATACACGTGTAGTGCACGCGGATTAAGATGTAGCTCGAAGGCGGTGGTGAATCCCGGGAATGCGAGTTGAAACCGCGAGGATCATCCCAGACTTATTATATGCTCGATTCCTTTCCAGCACTTCATTTGCTGTCTTTCTTGAGCACCTTCGTGAATATAACATAGGGACATTTGAGTGCAACAGCCTTGTAAACGCTTACTTCCGCACCACCACCCAATTACTAATGGTTAGCACATGTGCAATCATAATAACGAATTTGAGGAGGTAATGGCAAAAATTTGGAGACCTTTCATGCTCTCGAGAAATCATCACCGTCGGCTATCACTACCTCGTTGCAGACACGTGAGACGATGAACCATACCACAAATAACCATATACTCATACGTGATGAATGAGAAGCACTCTGTCCACATCTTGAGGTAGGAGACAGCTACATTGTGAGGGTCTGAGCTGCATGCAAGGAGAAGTGTAATCATGAGGGAAAAATAGGTGTTAGGCAGCGTGTGATGCTACCAGGCACAAATGATTGATATTTTTGTATTCTACGCTAAAATGTGGAGAATCTACACTACACCAAATCGAGGTGCTGAAAGGACTCACGGCAGGCCGATGGTGGTATTGACGAGTGAAAGGTACAAAATTGTTAATTACTATCACTTATATCAGATTGTTCTAATTCAACAATTTATTTCACGGAGCGTGATGGCAGGCCGTGCCACTTATATCGATTCTAAAGCTAAGAAATGCTTAGTTGAAGATTCAAAAGTTTTCCAATCAAAAAACAAAATCTCAAATTTCAAGTATGGGGAAGCAGGAGAAATTGTAGCCAATGAAAGAGAGATATAGGCGGCTGATAAGACTAGACCGAAAATGGACATGAGCATGAATAAGTGTTTTCTGCAGGTAAGTCTTCCTCATGGTCCTCCTCCGATGTGTCCTCTGAGAATATGTCAATCAGGTTGCAAGGACCGCACCCGAATTGGCCTATACAAACGATCTGGTCAGGAATCTTGAGGGGTTTTCATCTCGTCTTGAGATAGAGGAAGTGTCACTTCATTCATGTAGAATCAGCTTCCATACCCATGGCAGGTACAGTATTTATAGGAGCCAGAGTCGGGAGTTGGGGACTGACAGGAAGTCTGAGAGTACTTTTTTCCAGGTCCAGGTCCAGGCTCAGACCCATATGTACTGTGATTAGGTAACCGAGTGGCACGATGGAAACCGCTTGTCTGCTCTGTCACCATTTGGGGAGGAGCTAGTGATGTTTCGGTCAAGAATCATGACAGTGATGGCAGACGAGATTCTGTTTTCCAGGCCTTGTCATTTCTACCTGTAATTTCGCCCTTCCATGAATTTCCATCTTCCAAAACTACGAGTGATATACTTCATGGCAAGAGTTCCTGAAACGTATATGCATATATGGTCAGTCATGATTGAAACTTAATACAGGGCACTTTCTGGGAGTGCTGGCTAAGATTTTTCCGAGCCCAATTCTGTATCTTCCTTGGCTGACCCTAGCAATAAAAAAGGCAATGTCATTGTTAATTCAACAGGCAGAGGCCAGCGCCGAAACTGAGATGAGCATTCACAATAACTTCTATAATACAAGGGGTATGCCATCAATGGTCAGTAATCGTCAATAGAATACATGTATTAGTGATGCTTGAAATTTAGTATTCATCCCTGATGATCGTCTAAACCTGCTAGAATGTGAATTCACCAACGGAGAAGGTCTACACAAGTCAGGATGAGAATGTCATGTTGGCTGGTTGCAGGCCTGGATTACTCATAACATCAAATCCAGGTATTAAGGGATGTAACCGCTTGCGCGAAGGTAAAGATGAAAGGTCCTGTTCTGCTCATGAAGAAGAGAAAATGACCATTTGATATGTTGCACATTACCTCGCATGCATATTGGCCATCTGTCGTGAGCTTTTGATCAGCGATGATATTAAGATGAAATGAGGCGACGTCACCTGGGATTTGAGCGGGGGGATCCCAGCTTCTTTTTCTAGATCGGCCAGATGGATCCTACGAACAGGGAGGACGTCACAATCACAATAGACGACCAGAAAAAAAGCTCCCCGCACCTCGATATGGTTTGTCACATCACTGGTGGGATACATTCCTTGATTTGTATTCTGTTCTGGCCATGGATCCATAGATTTAGGTTGTCCGCGTGTATCAATGAAGTTCGATCGGTTGTCCTGGAACTAGGAAGATGATGTCGGAAATCTAATTCATGGGAAAGATGCTTACTTCTGCGTGATACCGCGAGGGGCTTCCTTGTTCATCCCCAGAGAGGGAGGAGTTTCTGGATCGCGAGTCTTTTGTGAAATCTATATAGGAAAGATATCAAGAATGTCAGGTACCGCAAGGAAAAGGTCCTCAGACAAACCTCCTGCAGGGGGTTGGCTTCTTGCTAAGAGGACACCCACTTTCATTCATTCATTTACCAAAGGTGCAAGATAGATTTCAGTGACACATACTAATATCATCGCGACGCTTTTCAGCAGTCGTGACTGTTTGTCTTGTCTGCCTCTCAACATCTAGACAAGCGGTGTAGCGCATGAAAGCGTCTTGAGTTTCTTTTTGTGCCCGAATCAATGTCATTCGTGCAACCTGTAGTGCTTGCTCTAAGACAAATCAGATAAAGATATGGCTTTCCAGAAATTCAGTATATTTACTTGACGACACGGCTTCCTGAAGTAAAGCCTCTGAGTTCATCAAAGACGGGGATACTGATGTCCGTGAGTCAAGGTCAAGTAAGGAATTATCAAACACACGGTCTACATATGATGAGATCAGTGGCATTAACACCGTACCAACAAGACTTACGACTTCTCGAGTCCAAAAAGCATTGTTCAGAAGGTTCAGGTGTAAGAGATTCAACAGAGTGATCCACATGAGCATAGTAAGTCCCATCTTGAATAGCTGCCCGAAGCCTGGGATTATGAGGTATACCGGCAGCCTGTCGTTCGATGAATTTGCGAAGGAAGGTTAGCTCGATGTTGTCCGGCATGGTGTATGGCGGGCCTTGAATATCTCCTTTCTGCATCAACAACTCCAAATAGGACATCGTCTTGTCCTTCAGCTGCTGCAGCCACTCATGCAATTCCATGTGGTCTTGGTCCGCTCTGGCATCGTAATCCTGCCGTCTCCTTGCTTTCCTCCAATATGTTTTTGTAAGCTTGAGCGCTCGATTAACTTCATTATCCAGAACGTGATACCATTCTGAAGCTAATCGATTAAGCCGTACAGCGAGTACACCGGGTTGCACTCGAAGCTGAAGGATACAACGCCCATCTCGATCAGGAGGCCCTACAACTCCCTTCTGTCCTTGGTTGCCTCGAGTAGCGCCACGAGAAACATTCCCTAGTTCTGGCCAGGGCAGGTCATCAGGAGTCGACATGTTGAGATGAAAGATGAAGACAAGGACAACAAGAACAAGAACAAGTAAAGATAGAAAGAATCCGCAGGCCCGTCAATAAATGGTTGGATCGGCGATATACAGTGGGCTTAGCGGAGTTGTACTAGTGACGCACAAGTAGAATATAACTGAAGCACAGTAGCCCCAGTCCACACTCCATTATAGAAAGCCACAAAACCCACACGGGTATACCCCCATTTGGACCCACTATGATCTTTTCCCATTCGCTTAAACTGATGGAGGAAGCCGCAGTTTCAATGTAAGAGTAGACGATAACAAAAAAATCACACTGTCAAACTTGCCGAATAATTGAAGAATCGAAAAATTTTCCAAGCGACATGGAATGAACCAGCTGGGCCCTTATCAGATCTGAGATTGAGATTGAAGTGTGATGTCCCAATTCAATAAGCTGTCAGGCAGGCCCCGAAGTTTGATGCATCCGTGTGAACCGGGTTAGTTTATGACTTTCGATGTGATTATGCAGCCCCTTACATCAATACACTGTGAAGGAATAAGTCATATTCGATTTATCTGTATTTTGGACACAGCATCACCAGACACCTATGTAAAGAACTTAACTTAACTCCTTGTGCCAGCGGCGCTTGGTCTGAGAAATTGACTGCAGGGTAGTGACACAGTGTGAGCTCAACATCTGGGTAGGCTATACAAAAACATACGCGTGCAGGCGCTCCAACGGACGTATTGCTTCCAAGCATCACCTCCCGACTCACGTCCCCTACAATCTGAGGGTCAACAAGGGTTGTTTAATTATATAAGGGAAATTTACCATCCAGTGCTCTGCTCATCAAACTATGTGAGTCAATGGTAGAGCAGAAAGAGCTTGTACAGACCTTGTTACCACCAAAAGCGGCTCCTATTTCGGCACCACTTGTACCCACGTTCACCTATAATGTCCCATATTTGACACTGGTAGCAAAAGAACTAAGGGAGCGTCTACATACATTCACAATACCAGTGTCAGAACCTCCTGGACCTATCCATTTGCCCACATTCCTAATGTCCCGGGTCCACAAACTGCTCGATAAACCCTTTTCCAAAGATGATATTGATAGTGACAATGCAGGGATGGAGCTCACCTGGGGAACAGCATTATTCCATTCGATCGCCTGATCAAGTTCGTCGAAGATGCCAACATTCAGGATAGGAGCAAAGACTTCAGTTGTCCATATGCTATCAGATACATTGATCGATTTAAGGACAGATATGGTAGGCTCGACAAAATTGCCAACATCGAAGGGCACATGATCAAACTGCTTGCCACCAACCAATATATCTGAACCGACTTTTTTGAGATGCTTAATCGTGTCACTATATGTTTCGCATGCGGCACGAGTGTGCAGAGGTCCGAGTAAGGTCTTCTGATCTAGTGGATCACCGGGCTTGACAGACTGATAGAACTTCTGAAGACGCTCCAAGAATTCAGAAGCAATAGAACGGTGGAGGTATAATCGCCGCGTGGACGTACACCTTTGACCAGCAGTGCCTATGGCACCAAAACCGACTGCTGGAATGGTGAGGGACATATTTGCATCAGGCATTACTATTGATGCTAGCATGGCCATGTCAATCAAGCTCATCATAAGAGTCAAGTCAAACACACCATTATTGCCACCAAGCTCTAGGATCGTTTTCCCAAAGCGTGACATTACAGCTTGTCCGACAATCCGGCCAACACGTTCACTCCCAGTAAAAGATACTATTCAATACCATTGACGCATGTTTGCTCGAGAACCTCTAAGAACCTACCAAGTTCGATACCAGGATTGTTCACCAAAGCTTCGCCAATTTCTTGTCCACCGGTCACCAGGCAGGCAATAGCACCCGGAAGCCCGTTAGCCTCCAGAATACCAGAAATTATTTGTGTCGCTGCAATGGAGCATAAAGGTGTTGTTGGAGATGGTTTCCAGATTGTTGCATTTCCTGCTGCCATGGAGAGAGCCAAGTTCCTATGAAACTGTGTTAGGAGCGACAAAGAAAATAAGGAGGAAACACACCAGCCATAAACTGCGACGGGGAAATTGAATGCTGAAAGCACAGCAACAATGCCTAAGGGGTTAGGAACTAACCAATCCAAGACATCAACAAAGGGTTCGTCGGATGCTCTTTCATACCTTCTAGAATAGAATGCTCTGGCCTTTCCGATGCGATGACCCTCCCGTTCATCATTCTGGATAAGCCAATTGCATAATCACACTACAAGACATCACCACAACATCCTGACAGACCGGGATGTCACTTACGATATCAATAAATTCCTGGACTTCTCCAACACCTTCTGTCCTGATTTTTCCCATTTCTAGTGTAACAAGAGCTCCAAGAGCTTCCCTCTTTGATAAGTTGAGTTTGAGATGGCACTGTCGTCGGTGATCGCTTTGAACCTCACCTTGGCAGCGAGGGCTTCGCGAATTTGCCTCACTACTTCACCGCGTTTAGGTGCAGGGACATCTATGGTACAGGAAAGTGCTGATCAAATTTATCTTGCTGAACACTTACTTCGGAAGATATGGTATGCTTCCCGTGCTCGTTCTAGTAGTTCACACAGCTCTGGTACAGAGGCCGTTCTGACGCGAGCAAGCTCTTCTCCTGTAGTAGGGCACGTGGAAGCCACAACCTCTCCAGAACCATGCCATCGGCCGTCGTATACGCCATGAATCTCACCGTCAGAGTTGAGCCCCAATTGGGAAAGAATGTTTGAGGCTCGGACAGAGATAGCACGAGTCAAAGCGATTCGATTCTGAGCCCTCATGAGATTTCTCGAAATAAGAAACATATTGAAGTGTCCTTTGTCAATATAGGTGTGTTTATCAAAGGGTCCAGGGCAGTCGCAGTGGCCGAATCGCTTAATATCCGGGCGCTAATATACTGCAAGTCTGTATGGCACGTGCCAGGCCGGCAGTTTCCCATATTATTGCATCGCTATAACTCAAAGCTTCAAACCCCTGATTGAGAATCAAGAAAGAGAGCTTAAGCAAGTCTAAGTCGTGAAGTACTTTCTACTTCTATCTATAGATTAATATTTCCCACCCCTTTCTCATACCGGTTCAACTTGCAGAGCAGGCCGGCCTGCTCAATATAAGGTGGTTCATGGTTCGCGAACTACGTTCCACACGGTTGACGAAACACCGGAACAACTGTACACCTGGTTGCAACTGCATCCATTCTACCTCTAACACCGCCGATCAGATCCTTGAAGGTTCACCTTAGCGCGCCTCAAGTACTGCCCAGGTCTAAGTAGGCATAGATTTATGCCGGCCGACTCCTCAGGTAATTAGATTAGGTTTTCACTGTAGATAGTATTGTCGTCTAATTGAATAGAATTGAATGAATCAAGGTATGAGGGCTTGACAGTATATCAACTAATCCGTGAGTAACATGTGGAGGGAGATAGCTTCTCGTGATAGAGATTGATGATAATAATGGATTGACAATACAGAAAATCAACGGCTGAACTGGAAGCTGGATCTATTTGACGGCCATTACAAGTCTCCAAAAAATGATGAATCCTCAACGACCACAGCATTTTTCCTTGTTCTTTCCAAATGGCTCTCCTGCTTCCGTTTCTGATGAGTAGAAAATTGAGGTTCCGACCTCCGGCCGTCATTTAAACTTTCTTCATCATTCACATTAATCCTGGTTGCGGATGTTATGTGGTACACTAAACCATTGTTAACATCACTGCTAGTGTCAGCATCCATGGAACTTGGCCCTTCACTGCCATAGAGAAAGGCCCCCAAGTCACTCAATGTGAATCCATCTTCTTGACCCACACTTCCCACCCACCAACGTCCACCGGGGCAATTATCATCACTGTTGTCGAGGCCGTCCACAGTTATTCTCCCCTCCCACGTTCCAATTCCATGCCACTCTTCGTCGTCATCACCCACCTCTTGTGGATCAAGAGTTAGTGTGCTAGTTCCACCGCCCACAGCGATCCTCTCCACAGGCCAATCTCTATGATCAGCAACAACTCCCAGCATTTTTGTAGGTAATAATTGAACTGCACGAACATACCCATCAGAGGAACCCGTCAGAATTGTACTTGCGGCATCAATTCCTGGAAGATCTGATGGCAGATTGCATAGTGTATCAACCGATAGAGGGTGTCTAGTGCCAAACCACCTGGTCAATTTTCTTTTATTTATCAAGATTATGAACCAGCTGTACCCAGGGATACGATCGACACAGTCACCCCAGCCATTATTACGGTTAAAAACCGATAGCATCCCAAGCTGCGTTCCCACAACGACCTTGGAGTCTCTAAATCAGAATATTAGCTCCTAGTCCACATGATGGTACGTCAGAAAAGACAACAGGAATATCCCCTTGCCCTGAAAGCAATGTTTTAGGGCAATGCTATTGCAACAAACTGAAAACCGTGCCAAGTCCCTGGGAGATCGTTCCTGCAGAAAATTGCAGATAATACCGGTTACGAGAACAGGGGGTTTGGATAGTCTACATAACAATGGAAAACTCACCCCTTTATTGCAACAAGTGATAGCAATTCATCTTCTTGATCCTCAGATTGGGCAAATGGCTTCGGTTTTTTAGAGCGAACATCCATGACAGAAAGAGTCCTATCTGCACTGTATACAAATTATCCAAGTCATAAATGGAAACGCCATAAATATGAATCATGCGAGAGAAACCATCAGTGCACACCTTGTGGCTACTAGTTGTCTTTTATCTTCCAACCATAGAAAATCACTGATATAATCAAAATGATGAGTGTATGTCCGAATTACTTCCTTCTGGCGTGGATCCCATAACTGTTGAATAAGATATGAACAAGTCAGACTCCCCGTTCGAAATCGCGAGGTAGTAATTAGTACATCACCTTGATTACACCTTCGTCATCACCGGTAGTCAGTAACCATGAAGTCAAATTCTTCACGCGGTTTATGGGTGATCTTTTATATTCTAATGATGTTAGGTTCCGTTGAATTCTGACAGCTGACTGACTCATGAGCAGGTGCTCGGGTCTCAATCTGTTCAGTCCTCGTGTCTATGATACTGACCCGAAGTGTTAACTTCAGATATCTCCGAGCGAAAAACTTGGCTTACTATAATGCTTTCGACTTTCCAGCAGCGTATAGTTTAGAGCCATTTTCGTTGATACTCAGCCCTCGACATGATCTCTTTGATGGGCGGAGTGAAAAGACGTTTTTGTGGTTTCCTTGTTGGTCATAGGCAAAAGCTTCCACATGTCCAGTAAGGAGCCCTGTATATACCGTGGAAAAGGTTGGATGAAAGACAAGGTCAAAGATTTGCGCATCAACAGGTATTTCTGGCATGGTTCTGAAGTAAGATGCAGAAATTAATGCTACGCCATATTTGGCATTTATCTTCATCATGTGATTTCTTTTTTTAGATGAAATCTAGATCCATTGAGTGTGTGTGAGTAAATCCAGCGAAAGAGGAAGGGGGTACGTGATGCCCGTTTTGTTGCAATCAGCAGTCACCAAAACCTCGACAATTGCTTTATTGTTACTATAAACTGGGACTTTGTAGATAATAGCTACAATTTAGCGTGATATTATAGGACATCAAATCATCCGAGTAAACATGCGTAAACAAGTGATCCGTGTTACGAACTCATTGGGATTTTCACGTAACTGGGATTCTCTGGACAATTTCGGTATCTCTTTCATAGATAGGATGGCACCATTATTGATCCAAAAAAGGAGCGATAGGAAATACAATAGACCGAATCATAAATCAGGATTCACCGAATTTCTCTGGAATATTTTTGTATCTCGGCATGGTCCGATGGGATAGTCACTTAGCAGTCGACGTCAAACCTTGGCGGATCAGTTGATTTGTCCATAAGGGGTATTCGCGGTGTACGCGGTAGCCTGCTGACTATTGAGGCTTGTGACTTCGCTAAAATACACAAATTGATAATAGAAAGAAAGGGAAAAAAGAAAAGGGGACTGCGGGGAGACACGATGGATCTTTGACGAGCAATCGTTTGGTAGTGTGAATAGAATTTATCCAACGGGTCTTCCCTGGGTGTTTCGTACTTTGAGGGTGGATGGGTTGTATCTGCCCTGATTTGAATATCTTATGGAGGTTCACTGTAAGGAAGGCGAATGCAGATGGATTAGATGTGAGGAACTTGTCATGCACGGTGTTGGGAGTGTTACACGGTCCTTGTATCTGGGGCACTCCGTTAGGATGTGCTGTCTTGTTCTTAGGTTCGTCTCTCCGCGAGGGCACGCTACCTGTTCATTGGAGAAGAATCTTGCCTGTACTCGCCGGTGGGTACATGACAAAATATGGCTCTCATGGCTGTAGCGCATAGGGTGATGGAGTGTCATGTGATAGCTACGTCCTGACCATCGTATACGATGGGGAGGCCTCGTCTCGCTCGTTTGTCTTTGTGCTGTGGCCTCGGTTTTCGCCTTTTCAGAATTCCGCTCTCTACTCATCGAGTCGTGTTTTTCACTGTTCCCCAGGGTGTCGTAGGATGTGTGCATGTTTTCCTCAGCCGGGTAGCGGGCCCTTCTTGCTTCGTCATGTACTTTAGCTTGTATGAACCATTTTGTGTCACTGAGGCAGTCTCAGAAATGGATCCTGCCTTCTGGGTGGGTCGTGAAGTGGGACCTCAAGAGTCTGGACACTGCAAGAGAATGGTTTTGTCTCGAGTGGACTATCGTGTCTATTGCCCTTCTGGCAGCCGGGAGGTTATCGTTGAAAACAATAGTATTTCTGTGGCTATGGCTTTGATTTACGGCCAGTCGGATGGCGAAGAGTTCGGCGTCTGTGGATGTGGCTTTGACCGAGGGGTATTCGCTTCCTGTCTCTCAAGATGATGTGACATGTGATGCACGGCAAAGACCTTGTTGATCACTTGACAGTGTCTGCTGCCATAAGATTTTCAACACTCTACACACTTTCCTGTAGCTCCTCGCTGTAAACTTCGTTAATGATACCAATGTGTAGCGACGATTTTGAACCTCAACAAACCTGGACTAACAATATCTGGCGTCCGGAAGATAAGGTCAAGCCAGCACCTCAGGATCCCTGTCTCGAACGCATCCACAGACCTGAAGTCCTTCAAACCATCGAAGAGAGGATTCATGAACTAAGTGAAGAGCTCAGAGCCTTGAGCTTGGATATTCATGGTCGGTGGCTACTTGTTTTTTCACATCGCTCCTGCTGAATTGAGACGTGGCATTCGAACGACATAGGGCATCCAGAACTCGGCTTTGAAGAACAGTAAATGAGGTTGCAGATTCCATGCTGTCCGAAATTGATTGCAGTGCATCTGTAGCTATGCCCACGACGCTTATACTGAGTTCATGAAGAAACATGGATGGAACGTCAAGAGGAACCACTATCTCGACACGGCGTGGGAAGCCACGTTTGAATACGGCCAGGGAGGAAGAGTCATTGGAGTCAATTCTGAGGAAAGTCTCAATGATTTGACAATTAATGAAATATCATTATAATCTGTGACTTAGATGGACGCCCTCAAGGGGATTGGTCACGCTTGCGGTCATAATTTAATTGGAATAGCGGGTGCGAAGCTCCTTCGTGATGAAGATATCAATGATTGACATTTGACCTCAAGGTGTCGCCGTGTCCTTAGGCTTGCGTACAGTGCTAGAGAAATACAGCATACCTGGAAAGATTATACTGTTGGGAACGCCAGGTTTGTCCTTGCTTGAGAAAGTTTCAAATAGTTTTCTCAAAATTCTCGGTCAAGCCGAGGAAGGGGGCGATGGTAAAGTTATCTTACTCGAAAAGGGTGCCTATGAGGGCATGGATGTTTGTTTGATGTAACGCTTTCTTTGTTCATAAATTCCACTTCTGACATGGGTGAAGGTGCCACCCCGCCCCTGGTCCCATAGGTTCCATCAGTTTGACCAGCTGTCTTGCTCTTCAGAGGATTACCGTCGATTATAGTGGTCATACGTCTGTTCATCTGCAAAAATGAACACGGAGAAAAAACATCTAATGTAGTTTTACCCAGTGCACACGCAGCTCTCTCGCCGTGGGAAGGCAAAAATGCTCTCGACGCTGCTGTACTTGGGTACAACAACATTTCTGCTCTTCGTCAGCAGCTAAAACCTACCCACCGCGTGCATGGTATCTTTGAAGGAAAAGACTGGGCTACCAACAGTAGGTTCACTCGGTCTTATGACAATGATGTCTAATCCGTCCTCCAGTCATTCCAGATAAATCTAGATTCATGTATATAATTTTTCCTATGGCTCACGCAGAGAATATTCAATGAGCTGATAGTTGTTACGTTCGCGCCCCTACTCGCTCAGAGATGCAGGACACTGTCAACCGTGTCATACCCTGCTTCCAGTATGTGATTTGAATTACTTGATGATTTAGGTCTTCAATGTGATTGAATAATCTGCTCTAGCGCTGCAGGAATGGCTACAGGATGCCAAGTTGATGTCCAGCCCTATGGTCAAGTGTTTGATCTGCGACAGAACAAGGCACTAGGTGCGACTGCGTCGTTTCCTGATGGCTCTCATCTAATAGCTTTATACATCCGTTCGACTGTAGGTGACGAAGTTGCAAATATCGTCCTCAGCAAATTTGGTTCCATTGACTATGAATGGGGTATAAAGAGCGCTTCCACCGATTTTGTAAGACTCTACCCTCAGTCCAAATCCATGCTGAATACTCGAAAATTTGCAGGGAAACGTTACCTACGGTGCGATTCGCCAAATCGGCGCCGTGTGATTGTCTGATTAACATTTGCTGTCATGTAGCATTACCATCTCTTCACCCAGGTTTCTCCATTCCCACTTTTTCAGACGGTGGAAATCATACTCGCGAATTTGCTGAACAAGCTGCAACAATTGAAGCACACAAACAATGTTTAATAATGTCGATCGTTCTCGCCGCAGTGGGCGCACGTGTTCTCACGGATGATGCTTTCTTTGCCGAGGTCAGCTGTTGTAGTGCTCGTATACCTTGAGGATGCTGATTTCATTTGTCATTTCTAGGTGAAGAAAACCTATCAAGAAGATGAGGAGATCAAGAAATACCGAGTGACAAAGTAGGAATTTCGTCCTGCATCAGTGTGATGGCAAGCTTGGAACAACTAGTAGTTCGAAGTTTTGTGCGTAGTCATGATGGTGAATATATTAACTCTGTCGCCTCACAGAGCAGCAGATGATCTGCTGAGCACAACAACTTATCATAACCTGATCTAGTTCTTGTTGGAAGAAATAGCCTGTGATGCAAGTACGGTTATTAAGATAATGGTCCTCTACAATACATCTCCACAGAATAGTATGATGTTGGATATAGCTACGATAAGGCTAGACCACGGCAAACGCGTATGTAACATTTCGGTACTGTATATAGTGTTGGAATATCGAACGTTACACTAAAATTAGTCTCATGTCTTAGACTGTTTCTCTCTGCAAATGAGTTCCCCTGTTATTGCGTTGCTTGCCCTCAACTCAACACATAGTATTTACAGAACAATAGCTACGTCCCCCATTGTTCTAATATCATAAAAAAACATGACAACTAAGAATACAACAAACTAATTTTAGTGTAAGATAAGGGCATAGTGTCTTTCTAACACTGTCCATTGTCTAGGGTCAGGGATAGGATGTACCCCCAGGGTATTGGGATGCACATATAACAGGCACAAACTGAGGTGAATCATCAAGGTGTACATAAGCAATGGGCCTAAAACTCATCAATGCGTTTCATATTACAGAGAAACTGGAAACGTGTTCCATCCTCACCTCTGCTCTTGCTTCAGCGTTCTCATATGACTTGCTCAGTTACAGTCCCATATACTGTGCCAAATGACTGGTACACAGCAGAAGGCTGTGAGCATCATTATGCCATTCATCCCCTTCCCTGACTTTCAATTAGACACAGCTGTTCCCTCAGAGGAGGAAATCTTGCGGTGAGATCTGCGCAGGATAAGACCTGAAACTCTGGGGCTATTCTCAACTGGTGTGAATATGAACGCTCTTGCGTATGCGGTGTCACAAGCCCTCTCTACTTCCGAAGTACCAACCATTGGGTTTGTAGATAGTGGTGACTACAATACCCTATATAAATTTGGATTTCAAGATGGGAAGAAGGTTATCGCACGGATTCCCTCCAAAAGATCGCCGGAAAAGTCCTATATTGAGTCCTCCGTTGCCACCATGTGTTTCGCTCGCTATGTTCGCAACATTCCGACACCAGAAGTCTTCGCGTGGAATGCCACTCACGATCACATAATTGGCGTGCCGTTCATCATCCAGGAGTACGTGGGCAACGTTGCAAAGGCTTGGCAAGGTTGGGAGTCCATCACAGAGGACCAGCGTTCCTGCTTGTTTAATGAACTGGCAAAATATCATAGCGCTTTACTCGCTCCGCTTCCATATCCACTGCACGGAGTTGGGAATCTTGTTTTCGCACCCAGTCTCCCAACCAATTCTGCACTTTCTGATCCAAGGAGCTACATGGTGCGGCCGTTGCGCTTGTTGGCATCAGAGTTGCTACCAGTACCATTTGTGGCTTCTTCAGTATCTCTTTCTGACCTCTGGCAACAGTTGTGGTCACATCACAATGAACTTAGTTTATGTGATTCAGGTTCATGCATAAACCGCGAGATACTCGATCTCGATGACGACGAAGAGTGCGACATAACAATGTTTACGACAGCTGTTAAGGCTATGGAACTCCTTGACTAACTCAGTCGCGTGTTCCAGTTCAGATGCTTCCAACCAGGAGAATTCTTCTGCTGTCCCTTCATAGCCTGCCCATTGCACGTAGTATAGGAGGGGCTCTCTCCTTTGGCGATGGAACTTAGAGTCGAGGATGCGGGACAACTCAAATTCCATCTGTCCATCGACTTCAATTGGTGGCAGGAGTTCATTTGTGTGCTGAGGGATGGAGCTGGCTGTTGCCGGTTCGAGCTGAGATATGTGGAACATGGGGTGGATGGAATGGAGGTGGGCTGGCAGTTTAATCTGGTAAGACTGATTACTCAGCTTGCCGGTGATTTCGAAAGGGCCAAGGTATTTCTCCGATAATTTTTTTGATAGCCAAGTGGTTCTAATGAATTTTGCTAGGACAAATACCAGGTCCCCTACCTTTAACTCAGGTGGGGCTAAATGTTGTGCGTCAGCAGGTCCTTGGTAGTGTTGCTGGGCCTTGCTGATGTTGAGTTTTAATTCGGTGTGTATTGTCTCGAGTTCAGCAGTATACGATCTCACCGTCTCTGATAAGCCTTCCTGATTTAGCTGTATGCTGAACCGTGTAAGGGCAACGTCAGACTCAAGGCCAGAGGTCATACTGGAAAGCTAGTAAGAGTCTGGGAAGCTAGGGTGATATTCAAGTAAGGGTAGATCTACCAATACAGGCTCCTATATATACTACTGGAGGCAGTCTGTGCACAATCACATGAGCACTAACACAACAATACCAAATATTCCTAATATAGTTACAGGCTATTGTCTGAGTACAAACCAGACCAAAAGGAGACAAGGAAGAATAGACATGTACTAAGAGATCCAAACCCTAGATAAGAATAGATCTATCAACACTTACTAAGCATGCTCCCAGGGTGTCCCCTTACAAGCTGGGGGTGATACCCCTTGTTTGCAAAGAAGAAGGATACTTCTATCATTGTCAAATGTCATAATGCAGCCA
>JAHTMQ010000005.1:0-171935 GCA_019327925.1 Leucocoprinus sp. KB1807203 | reverse complement strand
AGTAGGGCTGCAATCCAACGAAGAACTCCATTGAGTTCTTCTTGAACATCTACCTAGGGTGATCGCTAAGGACATTCACTGTTCACCAATAACATAAGAACTCGATACCACATCCGAGCACTGTTCACCTCAAACCTGCTCAAAAAATCACTTAAAGGCACAGTTGGCTTCATGCCAGCCCGCGAGTGATTTTCCCCATCATATTTACTCCACACTCTTCCTTGCTAGGGAGCACAGCGCTCTCAAGCCTCTTGGATAGCGGGCCCTAGCTGTAAAGGGGACTTCACTGTTAGTTAGAGACAGTGGGTAAACAGCCTGGACAAAGCTTGTGTCCTGCCTGAGACCTGACCTCCATATTGAGTGGGCTTGTAATTAGTTCTTCGCTATCAGCTCCATACTACCAATCCATTGTGATCGGTCTATGCAGGGGAACGACGGAAAACCTCTTAAAGGTCCATCTAGTTTTGAGATTCCCTTCTTAGGGATAATATTGTTTCACCTTTCTTAGTTGGTAGTTAGCCATAAGTACAGACGAAGAAGACCATTCGTCCTCCTACGAGGAAACATCACATCAACATTACCATCACCATTACCATCACTCATCATCAATGTCTTGTCAACAACAACAGCAATAGGGGGAACACCCTTCAGCACCTGCCCCCCCCAAACCAGAGAGGAGCACTCTCACCATGATTGCAACCCTGCAGCAGCAGGTCAATACCATGCTCCTCCAACAGCAAGGGAGCAGAGTAGAGGTTGCAAGACCTCAAGTTTTCAATGGAAGGATGGAAGAGGTGAGCGCGTTCATTAACACGGTCGCCTATACATTAGGATAAAGATGACAGAGGAAGCAGCAGCAACCCAGGTGGCCTGGGTATTATCATACGTGCAGGGGGGAATAGCAGAAGCATGGAAGGATAATCTGTTGGATAAGTTGGCAAAAGGAGAGTCAGAGGTGGAATCAGCAGAGCAGTTATTTGCAAAAATAAGGAACGACTTTAGGGAGACATCGGAGGAGGAGAGAAAAATAGAGCAACTAAGGACGATTGAGCAGGGAGGGAGAACCTGCGACGAATATGTACAGGAATTCAAAAAGGTTGCCAGAGGAAGCAGCTATGAGGGAAGACCCCTCATTGAGGAATTTAAAAGAGGACTAAATGGGGCCATCAGGAGGAAGTTAGCAGAAGCAGAGGAACCACCAACCACCATTGGGGAGTGGCAAGAAAGAGCAGTGAGACTGGATAGAAACCAGAGACAAGCAGGGCAGAAGAAAGAGTATTGGGGAGGAACACAGCATGCCCAGGGGGAATGCGCAGCTAGAGGGAGAGGATTGTATGGGGGAAGAGGGGGGCAGATAACATGGAGAACAGGAGGAGGATACAAAGGGGGAGGAGGAGGAAATGCGTCTAATAGAGGAGAAGCTCAAACGGGTCCAAGGAGAGACTCCAATGCAATGGACATGGACAGAGGAAGGGGAGGAGACAGGACATGCTATGTGTGTGGAAAGTAGGGCCATATGCCAAAAACTGCTGGGAAAGACAAAGGGAAGGGTAGTAGAAATACTGCAGGAGTTGGCAAAGAAAATGGAGGACAGTGAGCTCTCGGCTGGCCTCCAATAATGTATACAGTGTATTGCACCAGAAAAATTAGGCAATAAATGAACTCCATCAATACGACTGAGAGAGTAAGGGATGTACGACGCACACTACAACCATTAAGGGAAGTTTGGTTGAAAGTAGGGTTAGAGAAGTTGGAAAGTCATGAAGGAATAGCAGTGAAAGCGTTACTAGACAGCGGGGCAACAGGTCTGTTCATGGACACGACCTTTGCAAAGGAAAAGGGTTTAAAATGGAGAAGTTGAAAAAACCCCTCTTAGTTAGGAATGTGGATGGAACAGCAAATGCAGGGGGGGCTATAACACACCAGGTTGAGTGCAATATGTTCTTTAAGGGACATATGGAAAGAGCCAGAATGGATGTATGCAACTTAGGGAAGACGAATTAATACTGGGAATGCCATGGTTAGCAGCCCATAATCCAGAAATAGATTGGGAGAAAGGAGAAGTGAAGATGACATGTTGCCCACCTATATGTGGAAGAAGAAAGCAAGAAGTAAAGGAGAAGGAAGTAAGAAAGACAGAAAGGGATGAGGATGAGAAAGGGTTAAAAAGGCTGGTGCCCAGGAGATTTTGGAAGTGGAAGAAAACGTTTGGAAAAAAGGAGTTGGAAAGAATGCAGTATGAAAAACCTAGGGACCATGCCATAGAATTAAAGAAGGGATTTACGCCAAGAAAGGGGAAAGTATATTCACTATCGAGAGAGGAAAGAGAGGAAGTACAGGCATTTGTGGAAGACCAGTTGAGGAAGGGATATATCCAACCCTCAAGTCACCCCAGACATCACCAGTACACTTTGTGGCGAAGAAAGATGGCACATGGAGAATGGTACAAGACTATGACACATAAACCAGTAGACGATAAAAAATGGGTACCCTTTACCCCTCATTGCAGATATATTGGATGGAGTAGGAAAGAGAAAGGTGTTTACAAAGTTGGATTTGAGATGGGGATACAATAACGTCAGAATCAGGGAGGGAACGAATAGAAGGCAGCGTTCACAACACACATTGGAGCATATGAACCCACAGTCATGTATTTTGGGTGACAAAACTCCCCGCCACCTTCCAAGCAATGATAAACGACCTGTTCAGGGACCTCATAAACCAAGGGGACACAGCGACCTTCATTGACGATATTTTAGTAGCACAGATACGGAAGAGGGACATGATAGTTGGTAGAGGAAGTCTAAAGAGATTGGAAGAGAACGATCTGTTTGTGAAACCAGAGAAATGCAAATGGAAAGTAGAGAAGTAGAGTTCCTGGGAGTAGTAATCAGTCAAAAGGAGTGGAGATGCAAAAGGAGAAGGTGGAAGGAGTCCTGAACTGGCTGGCACCTAGGAATGTCAAAGATAGTAAAAAAATTCCTAGGCCTCGCCAATCTCTACAGGAGGTTTATAAAGGACTTTGCTAGGATAGCAGGCACGCTACAGTGCTAGTCAGAAAAGAACAAAAGTGGAATGGGAGAAGGAACAGGGGAAGCGTTTGAAAACCTTAAAGCAGGTTCACCACAGAGTCCTGTTTGGCCATCCCGGACATTGATAAGGAAATGAGAGTGGAAGCAGATGCCTCAGACTATGCGACAGGAGGAGTGTTGTGACAAAGTGTGAAGTGTGGAAGTGGAGGCTGGTGGCTTCATTTCTAAATTGCTGAATACACAGAACGAAATATGAAATTCATGATAGAAGAATGCTGGCAGTTATAAGGTATGCCTAGAAGTGTGGAGGCACTACTTAGAGGGAGCAAAACTGAATTTGAAATCTGGACAGACCATAAGAATCTTAGTATTTTATGACGAGTCAGAAAAGTTAGAACCGCAGACTAGCAGATGGGCCCGAGACCTTATCACGATTTAGTATCGTTTATGTTATACCACATTCCAGGCTCTCTAAAAAGGCTTTGTCGCTATGGGAATGAACCGGCTGTTGTATGTGAGTTATAAGCAGCTGAGACCAGACTGGCGAGTGGTGAGAAAGTCAGAGAGGTAACAAAGACACAGAACGCTCGAGTGAAAACCAGAGTGGATTAGTGGGAGTGACGAGAATGTAGCTCGGGGAAGATAGAGATATCCTAGTGAGAGAGAAGATCACAGAATAGAATAGGAGACGGAGTGCACTGAGAGGATAGCGATGTAGAAAAAGCAGTAGCAGGAGTGTGAAACAGGGCGCGGAATATGAAAGCACGATAATAAGATGAATGAGTGGAAAGCATAGGAAGGTGATGAGTTAGAAGAAGGAAGAATATAACATTACTGGAAGGAGACTCTCCGGAGAGAAGAGAATAGTTACACGACGATTGACTACTAAGTACACCCTCGTAGAGAGGATAGGGGCGGTGGAATAAACGACAGAATTAATTGTCAGGAACTACTGGTGGCCAGGAGTAACGTAAGGACGGTGGAAGATATGTAGATGGAGGTGATGCCTGTCAAAGATAAAGATCGAAGCGAAGCACAGTGGGACAAACTAATGCCCAATGCAATCGCAGAATAGCCATGGAGCTACATCTTGGCAGATATACAGCACACTAACTGGCACGTAGCCCTAGGGATATGATGCAATCTTAGTAGTCTACGAAACCGCTTTAGCAGAATGGCACATTTATAGCCACAACGGAAAAGATACATCGCGAGAGGACTTGCAGCTTGTTTCGGAGAACCCACATATGGAAATTGCATGGACTTCTGATGAGCAATATATCAGACAGAGGAGTGCAGTTTCAGTGGGAATAATGAAGGAGCTAAAATAAACCTGCTGGGAATTCAGACAAAGACTTCAACAGCTATCACCCTCAAACAGAATAGTGGGAAACGAGAGGGAGGATAGACAGAGATCGAGCAATATCTAAGGGTCTTTATTGATTCATAGACAAGAGCAGCTAGTGGCTGGATGGTTAGGAATGGCAGACGTACACATATAACTCAACAAATCCGATGCGGCTACAGAAAACATTGCACATTCATAGCAACATTACGTCAAGAAGTTCACAAAGCATCCAAATGCGGATAGGGAATTGAGGGAGAGAGAAAGGGATGAATGAGAGCAGCAGGCGAAAATTTCAATAGAAAAGATAAAGATAAATCCCGGAGGCAGGCAAAGCAGCATATGGAACGAGCACAGGAGGAAATGAAACGGTTTGGGCAGCACAGAAACGAGGAAAGGGAGAGGCGTACCGAAAGTAGGGACTTAGTGCCTGCATTAAATACACAGGGACCTAAAATGCTCAGTATGAAGGAGAAGGTCGGAAAAGTGAGAACCGAACACTTTGTAGGCCTTAGCAAAGTAATAGGGACTTGTCATCACGTATAGGCGATTCGGAATTAGAGCTGCACATTCTACTCAATAATAACACCCTGTAGTCTCAATGTAAGTAGAGTACAAACTTACATAAATCACAGTTACCGGCAACGAAGATACACACAAAGCGAAGTTATCATCGAGGGGAAGAGGAAACTTTGAAGTGGAAAAGAAATCTTAAACACAAAGGACGGTTAGAGGAAGGAAAAGTTCCACTGGTGATGGTGGAAAGGTACTTACGCGCACGAGAGGATACCGTGGGAACAATAGATATATCCAAAAAACTGGAAATGCAGAAGGAGCTAGGTAGAAGAGTATGCGAGGAGCACGGAATGAGGCGAAGAATCTAAGGCGACAGGAGCAAGGAGAGAGAAAAGGAGTTCAATCGGGAATTACTAGGGAATTCACAGCAAACCTACTATATGGTGTGAGAAGAAGGTACAAAGAGAGAGTGGAAAAGAGATGGGACGAAAATTGGTAATGATGAAAAATTCCTTGGGACGCAGAACTGAAGGGAGGGCCATGTTATGAGAGCCGCCCCAAACAGGAAAGGTTTCCTGCATGTGAACACTTAATCCAAAACTCAAAGCTCATACAATGGAGTAGAGGATATAAAAAGGTGGGGCTCAAATATGTGATTGAGGGACTTTAGGGTACAGCACTGTCAGTAGTAGTTAAGTAGGGCTGCATCCAACGCAAGAGACTCATTGAGTTCTTCTTGAGCAATCCACTAGTGTGATCGCGTAAGGACATTCACTGTGTTCACGTATAACATCCTCAATTTTATTTGCATATGATACAGATCTTTACTCCATGGATTATCATCTGTTACTTGATAGACAAAGACTGCCCTAAAATAGTTGGATTATCTCATATTTCAAGAATAATGGCACGTCCTATAATAGAAAAATAGGTAATGATCATGTGATAGGCTGTCCTAGTGCACAGACCACCACATCATATATATTAAGAAACGGTATGTCTAAGATAAACCCTCAGACGTAACCACATCTTTTGCTACTGTTAACTTTGTCTTTTTGAGCGCTTTTGATTATTCAAATCATCAACTCACAAATCAGTATCAGAGGCATCTGTGATCAACAATATAGTTCTTAGTAGCTGGTGATGTATGCCAAGGTTAGTTATGGTGATGAACTGAGGTATATAGCATGTCACAGCATGTCACAGGTGTGGGACAAGACAGAGAAAGGAGTTAACATCAGAAAAGTGATAAATGAGAACAGATAAGAAGAAATAAGAGACAGAAGAAAATTGAACTCATTTATCAGTGATAACAATGAAGGATACGCGTGCTGAGCTACACACCTAAAATAGGCCTATACCTTTGGGTTGTGAAGACAAGTCTGAACTACCATATAATGGGGAACTACACTAACTGATACTCTGACACACTGTAAGCTCCTTCTAAGTAGTGGGAGGACACAAGGTAGAGGCAAACAGTGTCCTATGTTATGGACTTAGATTCCCTCCATATTGGTGCTTAGCAGTAAGCTAGGCCCCACTGATCATGAGTTGAGATGGTATGCACTGGTCACATATACATCAAGGTGAGACTATAGTAAGGAGAGAAGGTGTTATATGTCTAGATGTTCTCAGCATGCACTCGAGGGAAGTGAGCCCATGGAGGCATGGTGTGTGGTCTAGCGGACAGAAAAGGAATGGCATCGGACCCTATTCGGGACCTCGTCTAAGCTTGTGCAGAATCGCCAAAGCAAAGATGTTATGAGATCGGCTCGCGTGGCACGTGATGAGAACGCTGATGTCAACAAGACTGAGTGCATCGATCGCGTAGACAACGGTAACCGCTTCTTACTTCCTATTGCCATCTCCCCACACCTATCATCCAAATGCCTCGCAAGCTGCTGCTGCTTCCTGAGAGACTGGCGGGCACGGACCATCTAGAGCCTCGTCGTTCCTCTGTATCAAGACTTACCTAGGCCGGTACCTGTTACGAGTGGGAAAAGCTCCAGCCAGTCCAGAGCCAAAGAGCTGATAAGAAAAAACACTGGGAGGCGAAGATGACGAGACGAGAGGAACTGGATCGTTTGCTCGCGGACGAGTCAACGTAAGGAACAGATACGCTGAGGGAACGGTGCGGCTCCTGAGAGATGAGATGAAACCTGCCGCCTCACAAGCAAGGTTAGTATCCTTATCGCACGTTGGATATCACAATGACATATTCACAGGCTACGCTCATCTTCTAGAACGACTGATAAACCCGCTCGGCGATCAAAACTAATACATGCGCAAGCACTGGAAAGCTTCCTCAAAGCAAGTGCTGTACCTGCCTCAACGCGAGCGCCAAACCTGCTTTCAAGGCCAGAAGCGGAGATGCTCTAAACTCCTTGGAGCTAGCCTCAGATAAATCTGCATCAAGGTCGCATCAATCAACGTTCGCTTTAGTTGTGTCTTTAATACTGTTGGACTGCCATCCTTTGTGGAAAATCGACTCACAAGCAGCCTCATCAGTCGAAGCCAAGAGCACGTCGATAGGAATACAATCTTAACTTCCAAACTATTGCGGACGCACTGAGGTATGGTGGTCAGCCTACGACTGAAGGAGCCAAGCCAGAAGAGCCACTGTATGTGTCAATACATCTTTCTTTCTCTCCCCTTGTGAATTGTGTTCCCTAGCCAGAGAACTTGAAGTTTCATGAGTCAGCCTCGATATCCGGTTTTGCAATTTTCACTGTTGGTTGGACGAAGTGACCCATTCATGGCTGTCTCCTGGCCTCCGCTTCGCGCCTGGGGACATGTACCAACTGGAACACTGTTGAGCTCTTGCGTCTGTGGACGTACCGACTAGCTAAGCTTTTGTTTCTCTCTTTCTCTTCGTCTTGTGATTCCTTTTGATGTGGTGATCTGACTGCTTTATTTCATTTCAGTCGTGTGGTGTTTGGGAGATACTCTATCATTCATATCTGAATTGTGTAGTGTGTAGTGTGTTGGTTTTCATCATCTTGTATTTCCTCAATTCTACGTTGTCACTGGCTCTGACTGATCGCGTATATGCTTGACATTGTATCTCAAGGGTTTCCTATGATATGTACTCTTTGGTTTTCCTGTATCTCGAGAGAGGCAGCTTGTATGTGATACTATGATACTAGACGACAGCATACAATGATTTCGATGAGGTAAACACGAAAATGGATTTATTGGATCCTGAGGGAAAGTAGCGAGCAATTCAGATCAGCATGTGTCCTCTATATAAAACTGTGTCGATAAACTGAGCACATGACAAAAATCATTAAGCATGGTGGCAGCAGTCATTTCCGGCTTGAAGAAGTCCGCATCGAAGCCAGGTGGAGTTCCCCGCAATTCAGAGGGAGTTGTCGTAGGATTGTATCAGAGCAATGTATGCATCAACGAGCTGTGTCAACAATTTTCAACACCCAACTCCCTTCCACATTTCCGGCTCTCTATCACACCCTCTATAACGCGACACCGTTGATCCTCCCCTCACACTGTGACCCGACTCCAAGCGTCCGGCTAGTCCGTGAGTCGGTGTAGTCCGCGTTTTTCCTCAATCATACGCGTCTCCCCGATGAGCGTTGGATACAGGCGTATTGTTGTGTGATTCAGAGCGCTCCTGTCTTCGGATCAAGGGGCTTAGGGTTTAGCGAGATATTCGGGGACGCTAGAGGACGACAGTATGAGATGCTAAGCTCATGAAGACATATCTGGAATCTACATTAGTAGCAAGCTCTTACAATGATCATTCTAATCAATCTTGCTTGTAAGTGGACCATCATGGTCTCAGGAAGCTTGTCAGAATTCTCAGACGTCGCTTCGTGCTGTGCACCGCACACGCCCGATGCGCCTCAACGACGAGCTGTGTGAGCAGGTATCTCAGTGAATGACTGTGGCATCATTCCCCAGTGGCGGAAATAGTCGAGTTTCTCGCTGAAGCCATACGGAGAGAAAGCGTCCACAAGAGGAAGAGCAATCAAAGAGTGTGAAGGGCAAACTCGACTGCACGTTATATGATACGCGCTTACATCTTGCTGCTCAGAACATACCCTACTCGATGGATTCACTCTCTTTAAGTCCTCTTTTGTTCTATAGCTTGTGGATCACGAGTTTGACACAAATCATGAGCGGCTAGTGATTGTTTCTCGAGGCCGTCTTCGGTCTCTCGCGTCTGTCACTTCAGCTAGAGCTCTGCACTCCGTCGTCAGTTCCGTTCATGCCCTCAATCAAACATGGCTTCCCAAGACAGATGTGAATGCTTGTCCGTTCGCTCTTCATCTGTCATTTCTTTATCGCCGCTAGCGCGCAGAGTTAGGCGATGATGCTCAGTTTTGCTTCAATCGCATTGCCATTTGTAATACCTTTACTAGTTCTGTACCAGTTCTTTTGCAAGCTCTCGAGTTAAATCGTCCCGCAGTTCATCTTCGATCGGGTCAGTTTCTTACTCTTTAGTAACTGGTAATTTGCCGGCCGCGGTGCCGGTGGTGGAGATCGGCAGGATTGCATATCAGACACGGTATATTTCTGAGTCAGGTTCCATTTGTCGTTCGTAAGTTTATGTCGTTGACTTTCTGTGAGGTGTGGACAGGAAGGTATACAGCAGTGCGGGCCCACGGTCGCAGAATTCTCGCCAAGAGACGTCTGCACGCAGGGATAGTGAAGTCTATGGATGTAGTATTTTGGTGATGGAGATCTTACCATCCAGTTCGTCAAATTCGTCGTCGTCATATCATACCTGAGGATCTCAAATTCCGGTTTAATGTGATCTGTAGACAATTGTAGGAGATTACGATGAAGCGGGAACTAAGTATCACTTGATCTCGTTCACGTGAGGAGCACTCATTTCTTTTCACGTGATGATCTGCTGGAGAGAATTTTGTAATTGTATACACAAGGAGCAGGTGCTAAGGACGCAGTGGGTGAGATACATACGCGGATACACTACTGACTACACCAAGGTTCATGGAGGCCGGCTGAGTTGTTTCGAGTTGGCGTGTAAAGTTGGTGTTGGTGGAGTCTCCGTGGGGAGGCTACGACCATTCTTATTAGAGGCCTATATTAGTCAGGATGGCGATGTGCATAACATTGCGAGTTACAATATGATGATGGCTTGGGAGCAGTATTGTTGGACATGAGTGTAACCATTCTCTCTTTTGAACAAACTCACGACGCGGTACTCGATACAGTCCGCGGTAGCATACAGAATACATACAAGTTTACTACGCAAACACAAGCGAAAATCAGTTTACTCACAACTAATCGAGCCATTTGAAGAAAGGAAAAATAAAGGAAGTTAGAGAGTGTTGGGAGACAACGTTATCAGGTCAAGCAAACAGTGAAGGATCGCTAGACCGAAAAGAGTCTAATTCATCATTCTATCTTCAAATTTTTTATGATATGAGCTCAGTTTCGAAGTCATGATGCCAAAAGTGATTGGCAGTTGCTGGTGGTGGACAAAACAGGTGGGGTGCTAGCAAGTACACTGGCAGATTATGAAGTTAGCTGGCAACTGATGATGCGTATGACTTGTAATTCAGCAATTTATCATGCGGTGTACTAATCACTTGACATCAAGTCTGGCTGAACAATTGACAGCTATTTGATACAGACTATCCAATGAGAAAAAATTGTGTTCATCAGCGTCGGGGATGATTGGTTCTATACATTTGACTAACATCTGCGCGCAGCTTCTCAGTACTGAGCGTACGACTAAGGAGATCATCACTGACTGTTTGAGAGCGAGTGACAAAACCACGAATGCCTTACACACCATATAGGCCAGGAAACTTCATGTCCGGCGCCAAAAATGCGAACGTATGAGACTGTACCAGCGTTCTTGTAAAGGCCTAGCAGATTGTCGGACATGATGAATGTAGCGAGCATATGTTCTCTTGTAGAGTGACGAAAATTCGTATAAGGGCGTCAACATCGCTGCACACATCTGTAATTGAGGATATAATCTAAGCCAGCCTTCAAACACTGAAACATCTGAGACAGAAGAGATTGGAGCTACATGTCACCATCATAAATGATGGTCTCACTTATCGGAAAGAAGTCATCAGGCAAGGAAGAAAATAAGGATGGGATTGAACTCACACAGCGTTGATCACACTCTAAATCTGCTGGAATTCGCATCAAATCACCTGAGCGGATACATTAGCATGGGATCACAACGAGATCAATTCCTTACCTAGCGACCTGAAGTTCTCGTAAATCAACTCATTACTCCAAGTTGATTCAGCTCAATTGTATTGCATCGAATTCAGGTAATTTGTGATGTAGGTGGGTATGGATCGGGATTTTTTGTCAGGAATAATAGCTGTATGAGATATGATATAACGTTTCTGTTTCTTACAGTACGTACATCCCAGTTTTGTAGAGCTCCAGGATATTGCTGTTGCAATATGCTTGAGAGCCTCGCATGTAAAATTATCAGTAGCTGAATAGCAGGACTGTGATCTAGCTGCAAGCGAAAAAAAATCATAGTTGATTATATACATATAATATATTACATACCTGGTCCATGCACGCACGAGACGACTCATGCATTGGTCTACTAGCAGGGAGCAACAGATGAAGATACAAGGGGTGTGATTACGGATTGTCCTGAGATAAGGAAGTAATATTGAGCATACTGAACAAGCGGGTCCTGAAGCACTTTGGTCAAGGATATGAGTGTTCGGATACATAGATCCTCACGGTAAGCCCAGTCACCAATACTCAGGACTTGAGATTCATCTAGACACCTGACGACTGTCCCTGATCGATGGCGTGTTATGGACAGGAAATGACTGCATGTCCCAAGCTCAAAACATAAGCTGGCAGGAAACGGAGTTGCAAAACTCACGAAGCGAAAGGCGGCCATAATGCCGCCATAAACTATCTCATCTTACTAGATATATTCCGTGAGATACTAGTCTATTGCATACGACTTGTCCATATGCTAATTGTGGGTTTGATATTTTGAGAACCGCGGAATCGGAGAGATGAAGTTCTGCATGAATGTTCCAGACATCGCGGCTGCTCTTGAGATGTTGCCGACTGAAGTGGTGTCTCCGTGTGAGAAACCTACACCCGACGGTTGTCAGAATGAACCACGATATTGGCTTCTTATTCCAGAAAAAGGATTTGCGTACAGATTGCTGTCGTGGTGATACGGATGGGCCGAGTTCCTGCAGCAGATCTAACATCATGGAACTACCAGGCTGTCGGAATCCCAGCAGCAGTGACCGCATCTTGTGGAGTAGGAATAGAAACGTACGCACCGTGAACCGAGAGAGCAAGATGCGAATTACCGGGTTCGTTTCGCGGACTCAAGAACCGAACTTAGAGTCATTGCATTGAAAGGATCGAACAAGGCGACAGAACAATGGACTACCGAGACTTTTGAGCGAAAAACATCACATTCCGGATAATTGATTCACACCAGGCCGTTGTTTCTGAACTCTGTCAGAGGTTCTATTTCATTGGAATGCAGTGACTATACCTCAAACACCAGAAGTTGTCCTTGTAGCGAAGATTCAAGGAGTGACTGCCAACGATGGATAAAAGTGGGTTTCGTGCGGGTTGTTCGCTTTTGTGCAGTCCTGACTCGCCAATGACGGTTATGATGGTATCTGACCAGACAGACGTTTGAGGTATAATACGGAATGAAGAATATAGGGTTAGCATGGTTGGGGATGTGAGTGCAGTTCTGTTGTCATAAATAGGCAGTTGGTCAGAGCTTACTGATCGAACGGAATACATGTTGGACTGGCCTTGTGCCGATATATCGGCCGCAAACGAACATAAGAAATTGATCACGATGAAGGTTTAGCAGTGGATGCTTTAGATAAACCAATTTGGATGGACTGAGAGCACTAAGATCAGCGTGAACGGATATTCATATATTGATATAGCTGCTAGAATACCTTAATAGTGAATTGCATTATAGCATAGGGATTCCTGGGATCCCATTATGACGGGATCGGACGGACATATATGAGCGTCCGCAGCTTATGACTTCTGTCCGGGATGTACCGGTATTCAATATTGGAGGAGGAGCCCAATTGTAATGTTGATCATCACTATGATGGGACTTAAATTCAAGCGAGATCGAAGTAAGCCCTGACAGCGCTTAAACAGAACCCTGACGAAAGAGGCTCTATCTTGCACCAGCAAGGAATCACCTAGCAGTGGAGGTAATTACAAAATCAGTAGGCCAAATCATCAATGATAGAAGAACGAAATCGGAACAAGAATGGTAATAACGCAAGGTCAAACACAAAGCCTCACGCGGCCAAGATTCCGCTTGGGAATCGATACAGCATTTCTACAAGTGCAACATTCGGTTTTGGTCGAAATTCTTGGTTAGTATTGCTTTCGTGAGAGGAGGGTTGAGCTGCGTTGGCGTTCTCGATCTGCTATCCGAATATGTGGAGTCGGAGAAGACAGTAAATTTTCTCTGGGCAGGAAGGGGAACGAGTCAACCCAGGATCAATTACAGGCCGCGGACTTCGGGGTCAATCGCCCACATGACGATGACGGCTTTTGGCCCGAAGTGAAGGATTCAGTAAACGAAGATGAGCGGTCGACGGAGTTTGCCAGTTTTTCATCGTCGGTTCCACGGCGATTGAAATGCTATCGACAAAGGCACAGTAATGAAGGAAATGCCTTGTGAGTGTCAAGTGCGGAATCTAGGTGCGCAAAGGGAAAAGAAATCTTGTCAATGGCCAGAGGCAATGATGGAGGGAGTTGGAAAGAGCGATTGCACCGCTTTGTATGTTGAAAAATCCGCGTTTACGAGTGACGAACAAATAGAAGCAAATGTATATACTGAAAGTATATTGTGACCATGTCCACGTCCAAGACGAAATCTAAATTTACCTAGGACTCAAGCTGTTATTTCCTCCTGGATTATCAGGGGGATTCTTCTCTCTTCATGCTGTAGATTGTTTGTGGCCTCAAGACTTTCAAAAGTTACACATTCAGGGGCAGAAATGCGTCGTGTGGCTTCTTGGTTTGCCCTCCTTGGTTCCCAAAATTACCCGGCTTCATTCATTCTATGATATCCTCAATTATATGAGCAGATGTGGCGTTACCCACACACTGCCTATTTTTCCTTCTTCGTGTAGACTACTTTGTAGGACGGGATGCCCTGAAACCACGCTAAGGTTGATGCTTCCGGAGAAGAGTCGATGGTAATTGGACATTTGAATTGGCAGTGTGAAGAAATGGATAGCCTCCAACGGAGGTACTTGGCAGTACAATCGTACACTTCATCACCTATGTGTCAGAGCCCCCGAGAGCATTTGGGAACACGACCCTCCTATAGGCGAGTTAAGAGCAAGATTCATCCCAAACGGAAACCTACGCTTGGATCCTGTGCGAAGCAGCTTAGTAAACACGACTACACTATCTCATGGATGCCCAGATATCACAAAGTTAGATATAACGAGCCAAACACACTCCTCAAGTGCTTGTTCAATTCCTTTGTCCCAATCCACAGCTTTGCATTTCTTCGGTCAGGATACCACCATGAGCTAAGCACTAGAACAAGTGCTCGTCTCCAAGCATGATTGAACTGCTTAAGTCCTGCCTTCTCCCTTAATCATTCATTCGCTCTTGTGTAAATTACACTATTAGCTGTCCTCAATCTTACAAGTTCCTATTTCTCTGTTTTGTTGCGTATTCAAAAGGAGTCCTCGTAATCCAGTAGTCAGTAAGGGGTGTATCGCGGACTGTGTTGTACACGCGTGATCAAATTGATGAATAACCAAAAAGGAAAATTTGGTCAATTTTGGGTGTGGTATAATAGACGTTGATATAGTTTCCAGTCGGTGAGGTTGGTTGAGTGAGCGTGGAACATGAGGCTGAATGCGAAAGTCCCTTGGGACGGATGCAGAGGTTGGGACGTTCAAACCCTCATCTTGACCACTAAATGATTACAACACAAAAATGTTGAAGAAAAAACTAATAAACATAAAAACAAAAACAATTCAACAACTCTGGAAAAAAATACCACAGTCTGAATTGTTTTTGTCATCTAAGTCTCAATCTATATGATCTGCAAGGCAAGTGGCCCATCATAAATCTCTTTAATCATCCTTCTGCTCATCTTCTGCTACACGGACTGGCTTTGTGCGTGGTGGGCAAGTAGGAGCTTTACTATCAGAAACTAAAAAATGCCGAATCAAAATTTCTGTTCGCAGTGCACTGCTCCAATCATCTGAACTTGTAAACGTAGGAGGAAAAATACTTTCTACTTATTTTTTAGAAAGATGAAATAATCTGAGAGGTACTGATATGGAACCTGTCGTTCGATTACTAAAAAGTAGAAAGCAATATTGCTCCTTCGATTCCGATGCGATCTATACTCAATCTACGACGGGCGCTATCTGGCGTCTCGCTTCTTTTTTTTTTCGGATCCAGATTTCTATTCCTCAACAGCAAACTGTACTATAAACCGCGGAGGGCTATGAAGGCCCAATGTCCTGGGGCATATCTATGGGAGAAAGGGCGATGAGACTCAGTGCGGGCGATTCATAAGTTCCTTTCACTTTGTAACAATGTCCAGAGAAATCGGTATCTTTCATTACAAGTGTAAAATCAAACTAAGGACTGTCTTGGTGATGACTCTCAGTTTTGTCTTTCGCTTTTATTTTATCAAAGCTCTGAGAGTTACTTGGTTGAAAGTTGGCGCGAGATAGTAGTTAACGTACTAAAAAGGTATAGGTAATGTAAAGACAGCAGGGCGGACCACGGGCAAGGATCGCCACAAGGTCTGACGTGTAGTAGACGAGTATATAAACTCGTTGTATTGGGGGCAAGACCATTTTGCTTCCTGAGTTGAGTCATCGATGGTATTGCGGGAAGGGCTAGTCCCACAACAAATACGGTTACGGTGACTCTGCGCGCACTGAAGAAATAGTTATATATTTTTTGCAGTCAAGGTACATTTCCAACAGTTGCTTTGCAGTCAGGTACCTTCTCCATTATCCAACAACATAGAGATTACATAGCCGCCTTTCGGCCAAATGGATCCAGTCTGACTACGACTGCCGGTGGTCGTTTACCGTGTGACAGACAGTTCCACAACTTGCCCTATTCCCATCTTGTTTAGGTGGCAGCACAAAAATTGCCCATAATTCACCATCCCTGCCTCGCGCGGTAATCAGGGTCTTTAGGTCTTTTAGGATTATATCATGCTGTAAAGGTGTTATCCATTTCGTCAGTCATTGCCACTCTTCGGAGGACACAGCGCACTGACGCTTTGAAGTCTGCAGCGACTGGCTTGCAGATTTAAAGGCAGCAGAGGCATTCTGAAAACATGGGGCTTGGGGAAGGAGATTGATCTTGGTGCAAGTCTTTGTTTTCTGGTTTCTTTACGGCTCTGATTATAAATCCCACGAACATCTTCGGTGCTGCACAGCCATCATCACAATTGGGTACAAGCTATCTCACAGTACGCCTGCATGGCCTGTCAAGCGCGAGCAGATCAAGGCCATACGTGTACGTGGAAGACACCTCGAAGAACTCCGCCGCAGAGTCGCAATCATTCAACAGCGGCGTATCTGGAGAAACTCAAAAATGGGTCCTGAGCACACGAATCTCGTCAGAGGACGGACATCTCCATCGTTCAGGAGCCGAAATTGGATCCTTGATGTCCGATGTCAAGTCCCAGGAGGTGCTATCGGCGATTTTCACGCGCACGGCAACCAGATCTGGTTGGGCCTAAATTTGGCGTGTTTCTCGTGCGTGTGCGAGAGGGTGCCGTGCGTCGTTACATCACTTTGTTTCTCAACTGACCTTGCTATCATCACCCAGATCGTTGGGTATATGGCAAATTTCGTTGTCGCAGTAAGCCATTTCCTCTCGCTCAATGTTTTGATTCATCGCTATAGGAAGGCAATCCAGAAGACGAAAACTAACTGGTCTCCCCCGAACCCATTAGTGCTTATACGAGAATTGAAACCTTATCGGTGATACTCATGCCAGGTTAATGATGTCCGACTTTCCACAGTCTCTTCGGCCGACAGCCTATTTCAGATTCCACCTCTAATCGAACCCTCTCCTTAGTACACCTTTTTCTGCCACACAGCTATCAGGAGTACCAACACAATCCCGACATTCGTTTCATATTGGAATCACGACAGGCAGGAACCTCCAATATAGGGTCAGGAGGTCCTTGATTCCTGTGGATAATTGCGCTCCCGTCTATCGTTTCCCTCGCGAACCGCTGTATAGGAGCTCGTACCATCTAGCTGCAACTTGGATGACTTGGGTCCAGTTCCGGCCGTGCCGACGTTTTTCAGGCGCGGTGCTGCAGTGTTGGAAGGTTTGCACGTCTTACCGTGAGACCACCCTACTAACTTTGCTTCTGGGCATTGGTACTGGCCACGTATCGGGTTGACTGCATCCCAGCGCGACATGAGTCTTGGTCACTTTTATCTTCTGTCCACTCCATCCACAACGTGAACATTCAGCTCTTCACGATTCGGTAAATCAGGCTTTGGCTTCTACTCTCAGGCCTCTCCACGGTCAGATTCTAGTTGGTCATGAGTATCTGGGTATTGCAAGATTCAAAAGAGAATCGATGCTTGATGACGACGACGAAACTCTTACACAGCACTCCGGGAAGACAGGGATGGTTGAGTAAAGAGGGCAGGCATTCTTACGAGTTGTCTGTGCCGTGATTCACCTTGCTTCGTGGTGTTTCACCGACAGGTCTTTGTGGCTGGAGGTGCAAGGAGTCGTGATCCTGATACGGGGAAGCGGTTTGGCCTTTTTGAGGATGGTGTGATCTCGGATGATGACGATGTCTGAAGCAATATTCAACACTGCTCCCGTTCCCACCCTTCCCTCCGCCAATCAACCGACATCAAGTAAACCCACAAAGTCGCTAATTACATGCGGTACAGGACATGTCCGATTTGGCGTTGTTGCAGATTGATTGCAGTTGCCTCCACTGCTGCTCTGCCCCTGACACTTCTGATTGGACGTTCCCCATGGACGATCGTGGACAGGGGAGGGTGTTGCTTTTGCGAGTGAAGGAGGAGAAGGACATGGGGGTGAGTATTTTTTTGTGAGAGATTGTGCTTTTTAGTGAACTATCTATCATAGATACAACAAGATGATTGGTTATGAGTTCGGAGGAAAAGGCAAAAGTGTTGAAAGTGTGCTGCGAGGGTAGATTGACTCTAGAACTTCAATACAATCTCAGTTCTCAACGTCCTCGAATGCTCGTGATCTGATCACCCTACCCTACTGCATCCATACCCTGCCAATAATACTGTTGGTGAACAGGCTGATGCACCCACATTACGGCTAGAGAAAGTATCGATGTCGATCTTTGGTGACTGGAACTCGAATGTGAATTCTCTGCCCCAATTTGGATAAGCCTGCTGAGTTGTTGCTCTGTGTTACCAGAAGAGAGCCTGTACCCGTTATCCGCCTTCAAAGATGACGAATTGAGGAGACGAGATCGTGGAATTTGAAGGACGGGAGGAAGAGGAGGATGTATAACCGTATGGAGAAAAAACACATACTGTCTAAGCAGCAACGAGAGGAATATTCATGGTCTAATGAGTCTCAGAGTAATGGATATGAGAGGAAGGGGGGAATCGTGCGCGATACATCCATCGTTTATAGACTCGCACGAGATGTATCAGGATAAACCACAGGACCTCAAGTGGAACTCAAATCGTCCAGTTCAGGATGGGTTGGGTATGGAGGAAACAGCAGAACACTTGAGCACGAATGCGCCGTTCATGCGTTCTAGGGCTGGGTGCAACTACGATCCAATTCATCTTGAATGGCAGTGGAGGAGGATGGTAAAAGTTCCCGCGGCAGTGTTCAGAGACTTCGCACGATTAGGATCGGGAGTCCGGTTTCGTTGGGACAGAGTCCAGTATCTCCTGCTGGTGGCGGTGATATCAGTACTAGTTCGACGACGACTGCTGTGCCTGGGTCAGGTAACGGCCTGCAGAAGCAAGAGAGGAAGGAGACGAGAGAGCTGGATGTGAATCAGTATCGGTATATCAATGCGTACGTTGATGCTGGTGGTGATTCTTCTACTTATTATGAGGAGCAACATATGAATGGTGGTGATGCGCAAAGACACGGAGAGGGACAAGGGTATGGACAGGGAAAATTTACGACAAATTTGGAGCACGAGTATGATAATTAATTAAATAGAGGTTTGGGGGTATTTAATATGAGGGCTTTCGCTGTACCTTCGCTACGACTTTGTAAGTAATATGTAGTGATTGCTATACTTTGAATGATTCGAAGTAGTACAACTGTATTTAGTGAATGTTGACCTGGTCTCTTTTAGACATGAATTTTTAATTTTTTAGAAAATTTCTTTGAGACAGCATATCGAGCACTGCTCATCAACTTCATATATCTGGAGCGTTGTTGGTTTGGTGGTTGGTTTGGTGGTTGGTTTAGTGGTTGGTTTAGTGGTTGGTGGCGAACAACTATTAATTAGATTACTGTCTGATTCAACTTCTCCAGATACACAGATGAAGAGGACCTGAGGCACCATGTAGATTACATTTTCGAAAACTGGGCATCAAATTGGATTGACAGTCATGACAGTTGTTGATAATGAGTCAAGTAACTATCTAGTTGATACCATATGGCACGATAAAGGAATGTCTTTGAATAATAGTGAGATAAGATACATGAACACTGCTCTGTATCTGTAGTGATAACATTGCTGGCTAGACAGATACGTTCTTCATGATAAGATACCTAAGATACCTCTCTGAGCTTGGCACAAACCTCTCGAGATAGAGGAAAGAATCGCCTCCATTCTATAGTAAAAATTCATTCTAAATGTGATATGCAGGCTTTGATCCACCTACCTATTCAAGAGAAAAATCGCTGGGAAGGGTCATAAGACTTGAGACGGTTTCATGTTCATTCCCGCATCCCGGCACAAACCATATGGATTTCCAGATCGCTGGCAGCAAGCCATCCATGTTGATTGCTGCATTAGTAGTAAGTTCAAACACATTGTATCACTCCGTCATCACTCTGTCGCGTGATGCATATAGGACTAATTCGAACCGGTTTGCAAACACATTGTACCTCATGCTGCATAACTGACGGCTCAAAAATAGTCACTCTCCAGGCACATACTTCATTTCCTCGAAAAGCCTGGGCGGTTCGGCCTTGAATTGTTCATCAGGACCGTGCATAGAAACTTGCGTAAAATTTTTTGGCGGGGCTTTCCCATCCCGGTAACCCCACGCGGTATCAATCATCGTTATTTATAGCATCATTCCTCCCAAACTCCACACACATGATTCTCATATTCCGGTTCCTGGACAGGTGGGTAGATAAGGCTCGAGCTGTCGTGAACTTGCGTGCGTTCGCCTTCTTCTCTCCCCCTGGATTTCTGGTCCACTGTTACGGCTTCTGCGACCAAGTCATGTCTGTAGTACAACAAGACGACAATGCTATTATGGCCAGCGAGCTCAAGCATGCAGAGACAGAAAAGTCGGGGTTCCATTCCGATTCCGAGCCTGAACAAGACTCGGATGGCGTCTATGATGGGCTCGAATTCCCGACGGAGGAAGAGAAGCAAACATTGAGACGCGTGGCTGATGCCATTCCGTGGGCTGCCTACTGTCAGTAGTTATCAATTTCACTAAACCATGAGCCGCCTAACCTCTTCCAGTGATCGGCGTCATTGAAATGGGAGAACGCTTCTCGGTAAGTACCTCCCAACGAGTGTTTCTGCGGTTATGCTTATAACACATCCTAGTTTTATGGCTGTCAAGTAGTGTTTGTACGTTGAATCCAACAGTCTCTCTAACACTTGAAATATAAGTCCCTTTCCAGACGAATTTCATTCAACGACCCTTGCCTCCAGGTTCACGTACGGGTTCGGCCGGTCTGAATGGACAATCTGGCGCTTTGGGAATGGGACAACGTGCTTCAACAGGTCTTACAACTTTCTTTCAGTTCTGGTAACGTAATTCTCTTTCGTCTAAGATTTGGCACTGAATGTTGCAGGTGCTATATTACACCTCTTTTTGGTGCTTATATCGCAGACACGTATTGGGGTCGTTACAAGACTGTCTGCGTAGCTGTGTTCATCACTCTAATCGGTCACATTCTCCTCGTTATTTCTGCAGTTCCTGGCGTGATTGAGAAATCGAGTGCAATCGGCGCATTTTCTGTTGCGCTCATTGTTATGGGTCTTGGTGAGTAAAGTTTGTGATAGTTATGATTCAAGTCGGTCTCTGAATTTATTACTTCATAGGTACTGGTCTTTTTAAGTCTAACATCTCACCCTTGGTCGCAGAGCAGAATCGCCGCAATAAATTATATGTGGTTACCACGAAGGACGGAGAGCGGGTCATTGTCGATCATACGATGACCATCTCTCGGGTGTACATGGTAATCCAGTTTGTTCTTCCTCCCCATCCTGTGTTAACCTTGATCATCAAAAGTATTACTACCTCTTTATTAATGTTGGTTCTCTCATTGGTCAAATAAGCATGACCTACTCTGAGAAGGTTTGTTGATGCTATTTTTATTTTTGACAATGGTAACTTATAGATTTTGTTAGTTTGTTGGTTTTTACCTCGCCTATACCCTTCCCACTGTGGTCTTCCTTATCTGTCCTCTTGTCCTCTGGATTGGTAACAAAACGCTACCACAAGTCGCCTCCAACTGGCTCAGTTCTTGCAACCGCATTGCGCTTGTTCATCCATGCTGCCAGAGGTCGATGGAGCTGGAACCCATATAGGACTTTCAAGAACATGACTGCTGATGACTTTTGGGAGAATGCTAAACCTAGTAACATCAAAGGGGAGAGACCGACCTGGATGACCTTTGACGACAACTGGGTTGATGAAGTTAGGCGTGGGCTCAAAGCTTGCAGTGTGTTCGGTTGGTTCCCATTGTACTGTATGTGAAATCCGCTGGTGGTCTTTACTGCATACAGAGCTAATCTGGGTTGTAGGGCTCACATACAACCAACTCAACAACAATCTAACTTCTCAGGCTGCTACTATGGCTACCCATGGTCTACCCAATGACGTCCTCTCTAATCTTGACCCCTTCGCACTTATAATCTTCATTCCCTTGTGTGATCTCCTTGTGAGTTCCCTACTTACTTATCACTCCGAGCTGATCCCGACAAACCCTGGAAACAACAGTTCTATCCAGCTCTCCGACGTGCTGGTATCAACTTCAGCGCTCTCAAGAAGATTACCCTCGGTTTCTTTACAGGAGCCTTAGCTATGGTTTGGGCTGCGGTTGTTCAACATTACATTTACAAAACTAGTCCTTGTGGCTACCATGCAAATGATTGTACAGGAACGGACACCTCGCCTTTGAACGTCTGGATTCAGACCGGGTCGTAAGTTTGATTTATCATAGATTGAGCTGTATGACGATGACATCATCATTCCTCTAGCTATGTTCTTATCGCATTCAGTGAAATCTTCGCCTCAATTACAGGTCTCGAATATGCCTACACTAAGGCACCCAAGAATATGAAATCGCTCGTCATGGCCGTTTTCTTGTTCACTTCCGCACTTGCGTCTGCTTTGGGCGAAGCTTTCGTCTGTGAGTTGATTTTTTTGGGCAACTGATTGTCGCTCGATGCTGATACAATCGTCAATAGCTCTTTCAGACGATCCTCTCCTTGTCTGGAATTACGGTGTCATGGGTGTTATTGCATTCGTCACTGGTATTCTCATGTGGCTGTCCATCTGGCGTTTGGATGCCCAAGAGGATAGTCTCAATAACATTGCCGAAGGCAATATGGTGACTCCAAATAGGAAATTATAATATCTACTGTGATGATTTGTCACGAGACCTGTATGTTCAAATATTACGTTTTTTTCATGAGAAATGGTGCAAGGCAAATTCAGCTGATTGATCGAAAAAGATGTTAATCTTCGCATACAATCAAAGGATAATAATTCCTAAAGACCTTCAATGCGCGCAATGTTCACATTTCCCGAGCTTCAGTACTCGGTGCTCGGTGTTCGGTACCCGGTATTTCTTCCCTTCCGGCAGAATCTAAGTCCTCAATTTTTCTATTGCGCTATTCGCTCTGTCATTGATGGACTTTTGACACAGCCTTAAATTTGGTCACCATCGGCATTAGTACAATGCCGCCTGTTGAATCCAAATCAAACGTATAGTTTATCCGACAAGTCAAAAGAATTTTGCGCCTTTCATTGAACCCCTATCAGTCAGTGTGTTGCATGTCACCTTGCTACTTTTTTCAAATCATCAATTAATTAGATGTATATATACACATGAGCGCTCAGACGAGAGATATCCAGTAATCTGGAGTGAAAACGTTACATGGCGATAAAAGGGAATGATCTGCTTGGTAGTCTTGCATACCACACAAGCATGAAATGTAACTGGATGATCTGCTAATGCACATGTGGTGGTTCGCTTTGGCAGTTTAAGATGTCCATACAGTTGCCTCTGAGGTCTCAGAAGTGGAGTGTTGGTGGGAGGAACCGGTTGGCAGAGTGGCCCTGTTGTGGTCAGTTGATCCAGGCTTCTGTGATATGTCCTTGGGTTTGGTGGATCATGTACGCTGTTGTACTACCAGGCTGCTCAGCTGTTGCTTTGGCCATTTCATCGGCTCTTTTGTTTCATACGAGTGACATGGGCACCCAGCAAGCGTAGGACAATGGGTAATCAACTGTTTGAGCTACTTGATTGTGTTGCAGTACAACATGACTACCAGATTCACTCAATGCCCTCCAATCACAACTGATGTTTCATTGGCTTGGAAGTATCCGGCATGATGCTTACACGCCAGCATGTTGAATACTCAATTATGTTCAAGAGAATATTTTATGCAAGTTCTCGCTCGACTGGTCCAGACACCATACTTCTCTGCTAATGATCTCGAAGAAACTGTGAACCACCATTTTACGCCGGATCTTCGGACCCGACACAGATTGGTGCATTTCTCGTTGCCTTACATATTCAAAGGGTGGAATATCGAACAGAATGTCTTTGAGTTGCGGCTGCAGTCCTTCCTGAACGTGCCCTCAAACCCGTTATTGAGGATCTTGACAAGGATTTCGTTGTTGACATTGCTAAATCTGGATAAGATGGGTTTAATCTCTCTAACATCAATACTGCCGCTGGGACCGTTGATGCTGATGCTCGTGCTAGTGCTCGTGTGATCAGGTTGTCATGCAGTCACTTCGATCACATGTGTTGATATCAAACCTAGCATTCGGGTTTCAACATCGTCTTCGGGCTCAGCTGATCTTCTTGAGCCACTCGATTGCCTTTTCACTCCACCGTCATCTGGGACGGCTCTCCCGATCAGGCGTATTCCCTTCGCCTTGGTTCTCATACCTCATTTCGACCGCTTATTGGCAGCGATTGTGCCACACCCAAAAGCACTACCATGCCGCACTATGGTCAACGTCTTGGGTGCTCACATTAATTAGTCCCGCAAGCCCTTGCAGAATGGTCCTTGGAGTCGCTGAAAGAGAGCTAGGCTATACTTTTGCACAATCGCTTAATGAGGGTGGTGTGGAGCGTGCTCTTGCCGTCTGTGGGTATGAGAAGATAGATGCCATTAGGGGTATTGGTCCCACATGAGTTTGGGAGCTATTTGATGGCTAAGTAATAGAAGATATACTCACATGCAAGGACTTTGGATTGAATCGGGATAGCTTGAACAAAGTCGTGGGCGAAAGAAAACGCAGAAACGTTCAGAAGTATGTCCTGTTCGAGAAGCAAAAGATCTCATTCCGGTGTTGGAGTTTGAGCCTGGTAGTTGCTAGAATTGCCAAAGATTAAGGAACGAACCATACTTGCACGTGCAAGTATTCTTTCTGCTTTGTGGAAAAGCTTGGAAACTTTCAAAGATGAAGGAAAGTAAGGTTATCCTTTTTCACATTTGAGAATTGCCACTCCTGGCAGCTCGAAATTAGTAGTACGAAAAAATGAACAAAAATCGAATTGTGCGCCATTTGTCACAGTGTGGCAGAAATCTCACTCGACTTTTGGTATTCTCATCTTCTCTATCCCTGTTCCTAAGTCCCTCGTTGGATCGTTTTTTTATTTCAGATTAGCGATTGTGCCGCAGTCTTTACACTTCCTCAATTCCTCTGTAGTTTGCCAGCGTTCGATGACAGGCTTCAACTGAGATCCTAGGTCAGTGACATGAAATGATTCTTCGTAAATGATAGTAGGTTTGTCGTGGGCTAGCGAATGGCAGTACCATCGTAGCCGATCTAAGTGAGAGCACCGATTGAACTAATAGATCGTCGAACGATACGCAGAACAGAAGGGCGCACCTAATGACTTCTCCGGTCGTGTGCGTTCCACAACTATGCCGATTGTATTAGAAAACCTGACAGGGTTGTGTGGTGTGTTAGCTGTGGGGCGATAAGCTCGGCCATTGATTTCGTAGCAGCTGTGAACTTACCAGGAAGGAGAAACATTTCTCCTTCTCCAATGGTGATGTCTCTGAACATTCCATCGTCTATGACTCTCAAAGTCATCGCCCCCTTGTATTGATAAAACCACTCCTGCTAGAGATCATCGATGACACTTGTATCCGAAATCACAACTCTGACCTCTGTCTCGTTCACATGATAGTCGCTCCTTTCGTTCGGTCCACCTACAACCATAATCACATAGTCTTCCCCCCTGTAGAGGCAGAAATTGTTAACAGGAGGCTGTAGCAAGTTCTCATTGTCTGTCAGCCATTTTGAAAAATTGAGCGGTGAAGTGAGCATTTGTCTTCAGAAACGAGGGAATTCGTAAGAGAGGACTTTTTCCTAGCACGTGCTCGATAACAGACAATCGAAGGATTTTCTTCATAACTTTGTAACGTGGTGCTCGATCGCTTACCCTAGGGTTACCAAATACATATGACTATTTTTACCTTAAAAAGTCAGTGTAGGTCGTGGTGATTAAGTTTATTATCACAAAGTCATGGTAGGTCGTGGTTATTAAGTTTATTATCACAAAACCATTGTAGGTCTAAAGAGTCTCGACCTATCATGTCAGTAAGACTTATTTCAACCACCCTGAAAGGCGTCATCCTCAGCAACTCATTGGGATTCTCAATTTTTCTTTGCTTTATGGTATCTCTAGGCCCTTCTAACATCGGGAAGTGAGGATTGCCACGGTAATCAAGAAATTCTACACCATCAAAACAATCGCACACCGGCAACACTTCCAATAGGTTTGACATCCTCTTTTTGACCAGATCGCTCCGCATCACGCCAAAGTCTCCCATCTCCTTTCAGTCCCAAAGCATCCAGTAACATCTGTGCAGAGCGGGGTATAAATGGCTGCAAACATATCCCAAGCACGCGTAATGTCTCAATTCCAGTAGTATATGTCGCATATACCAAGTCTTGGGGAACCGATTTTTTCCATGGCGTGACGTCAGTAATTGTCTTGTTAGCCTGTTGATGGTTGATGGAATATTTGGGTTGTCAAAGTAGAAGAACGACATACTAGATACATCAATTCAACCAAATGACGCAGCGCCTCTGAAACCTCTAGATTCTGCATTTTCTCTCCTACTCTCTTTGCCGTTTCACGTTGCAGGGAGATGAGTTGGATCAAAGCCTTGCTAAACTGACCTTGCTGTGTTTCCTGGATTTCATCAAGCGAGAGAGGATGAGCTGCAAGAGCACGCTCTACGAGTTTGGGAGAAGTGACACGCAAAAAGTAGTTGCCAAGCAAGGATTGGATTTCATGGCTATGTTTTTCAAGTTGAGATTGAGACCAATCTGGTGTAGTTGGATATGTATGTTTGAAAAACAATTGACCATAGACTCACCGACATCAGAGCGCCATCGACCGCCGATACGTGTAAGATACCACCTTACGACGTCGAGACCGTACTTATTGATGGCTTGAATAGGATCAGCGACATTGCCAATGCTTTTGGACATTTTCTTTTGATCGACGGTCCAATGGGAATGAGTGAGGATTTGACGGGAAAGAGGGAGGCCGAGGGCAATGAGAATAGCGGGAAGGTATATGGCATGGAACCTGGCAGGAAAAAAATGAACAAGAGGTGGTAAAGATGTAAAGAACTACCTCAGGATATCTTTGCCAATGACCTGAAGATCGGGTGGCCAGGGGGCAGAAAGCCCTGTAGTTGCTGCAGAGTCTGGATATCCAACTGCAGAGAGGTAGACCAGCAAGGCGTCAAACCAAACATAGACAGTCTGAGATGGATCATCAGGGACTGGTACACCCCAGGACAGGCGTTCTGCAGGTCGGGATATGCTGAGCTCCTCTAAGGCTTGGTCGTTGTTGTCTAGTTTTAGAAGGTTGACTATGTCGGCATGATACTGCTGGGGATAGATCGCATTTGGGTTATTCAGATAATGCTGGAGCAGCTGAGAACGAAAGGCACCGAGGTGAAAGACGTAGTTTTGCTCTTCGTGCCATTCGACCGGAGAACCGGTGGATAAAGCGACATGAGTGTGAGTGTTGGTAGGCGAAGGAGCGGGAGAAACTTGGCGGGGAGTGTAGAAACATTCGTCGGTGATGGAGTACCAGCCGCGATAATTGATTTTGCGGATGAGGCCTTGAGCGCTGAGTTTGCTCCAGACGTGTTGGACGGTGTGATGATGGGCTGGGTCTGAAGTGCGAGAAAATACGGTAGAGCTGATGTCTGCAGCTTTTGTAAGACCCTGGATGGACAGAATGAGTTTGTGAAAAGATAAAAGACAAGGGTGTACCTTGAATTTGTTACTTGATGAATCGCAGAACTGACGAGGGGGCAATCCAGCAGCAGCAGCAGCCTGCTGAATTTTTAGGCCGTGGTCATCTGTACCTGTGAGGTAGTGGACAGTGAGGGAGGGATCTGTGATACGCTGATAGCGTGCAAAGACATCCGCAGTGACAAGCGAGTGGAGATGACCAATGTGCGGAGCTGCACTACTAGTGAGCGACTGGATAAAAAAAAAGACATACACACACACCTGCATTTGGATAAAATATGGGTGTCGTGACATAGTACTCACAGCGACGCAGAATCCGGTGCGCACACATATCAGGTTCAAAGAGTCGTGAGAATAATCAAATGTCCACCTGAAAATGACCCTAGCATTTACTACTACTTTTGAGAAGTGGTAGGGTCAAGACAAACAAGCTAGCACCCAGATGATGCTAACATTCAAAGATGAGCCCTTATTAAGAATGGGAAAAGCTAGAGGTTTGTTATGAAGGCGAGGGTCAGGACACTGTGGCTCCTTCAATTGGAAAGATTATTTAACTATTCTCAGCCTTGATTGAACGACTGAACACAATTGGCCTACTCTTGAAAGTAGAAATTCTTTGATGCTCAATTCAATATGTTTCCCACAGTTTTGAATTGATTTTTTTCCTAAAATTTATTACACAATGCTTGGATGCAGTTTGTGGCAGAATATGAGTACTCTTGAGTCTTGCCATCTATTCGAAGGTCATAACATTTGGTAAAATATTACCAACTTACCTTAGAACAGATGATCCAAAAATTACATTGTCTCTTTGTCTTGTCATCATATTGTCATCAGTTTCTTCATTATCATTTTTATTCAGTTAATATCTCAGACGTCTCGGGATCAAGTAGACAGCTACCTTTGATTCAGTTAATATCTACAATTTACAGTAAGCACAAATTGTAATACAAGAAGTGTTGTCTCACCTCAGACGTCTCAGGATCGAGTAGACAGCTGAGGGAGAATAGTGGAACTGGACTCTATATAAGCCTGCTCTACATTCCTCAGTGTTAGCTTGTGGCCCCAGGTAACAGGTGTCATCATATCAATGATGAGTCAGCTAGAGTGGTGGTGTTGGAAGAGTGGAGAGGCAATGGAAGGATGGTGGTGTAAGTGGAATGGAGGAGTCAATAGAATGATAGAGGAGTCAATAGAATGATGTTTGAGCTTGGACATATCTATTGTGTCAGTTCATTGCAATAATCATCTTTACTTTGGATAACTGTGACTACTCTCCCTCCTAAAATTAACAACCAATCATAACAGCAAGCCAAAGTATCAGATATGTAAGCTCAGGCATTGTGAAGTAAAGTGGATGACTTGGTATATATTTACCTACCAGATATGTAAGCTATATACATCTGTGAGTTACTATAGTCTAAGAGAACATAATATATATATCTCACCTCAGGTATTGCAAAGTAAAGTAGACAACTGAGGGATGAAAGCCATACTCTTAGTTATTAAGTAGGGAGTCCAAAAGAAGTAGACCATGTACCATACCAGTGGGTACTGACAACATCAATGATTGGAATATGAGTACTGCCCCAGACTGGTAGTGATGGGGTACTGCCCTGACATAGTGTGAGTGGGTTGCTAGACCACTTCAACACTCCCCCTGGTCTAGCATACCCTTGGTTTCAAGTGGTAAGTGGAGTTTTGCAGTAAATTGTCAGATTTTATCTTGTGACAGGGATTTGGTAAAGAGATCAGTGATATTGTCAGAAGTTAGAATATATTGGAATACAACATCTCCAGATTTGACATGATTCTTAATAAAATGGTGCCACATGTCAATATGTTTTATTCTACAGTGGTTCTTGTCATTTAAGCTATGAGAAATTGATCTGTTATTGTCTGCAAATATTACGATTGGTTTTGATATAGGCAATCTGATCTCATTGAGATACTTTGATATCCATAGGGCTTGTGTTGTCACCCTTGAGAAGCCCATGTATTTGGCTTCCACCATTGATAATGCTACTGTCTCTTGTCTCTTACTTTTCCATGATACTGGACCCCCTGCCATAATGAAGATATTCTCTTCTGTAGAACAATGTATATTCTTGCAACCAACAAAGTTAGAGTCCACATATCCAGTAGGGTTGAGTTTGGAATCTGCTTTGTAGGTTATTTCATAGTATAGTATCCCTTTGATGTAAGCCAGTACATGTTTAACTGCAGTCCAGTATGACTTTTCTGGGTTGTGTGCAAAGTGAGATAGTAAAGTGATGGCATGTGAGATATCAGACCATGTAGCAACTTGTAGCCACATTAGCAATCCAAGTGCTTCTTGGTAGGGCATGTCTTGTATTTTGTTTGTTTTCTCTGGAGTGCTAGAACAGTTCTCTGCTGTAAGTACTAAGCCTGGAGGGAGTGGGGTTGATTTCAGTGAACAACTTTCCATGTTGAAACATTTTAGCATGCATTTGCAGTAGGATCTTTGAGATAAAGTTATATCTCCTGTGATAGAGTCTTTGTCAATACATATTCCTAAGATAAATTTTGCCTCCTCCATGTCCTTTATTTCATAACTAGCACCAAGTTGTGATTTGGCCAGATTTTCACCTTCAACAGTTGACGAGATACCCAATATATTATCTGTCCAGGTGAATGTTAATGAGAATTCATCACTGTAAACTCTAGAGCAGATTTGAGGATCTGCTCTTGATTTGTAGAAATTGTGACCTTCAAAGGTTTTATTTAGATTTTCAGCCCAGTTGCACACACCCTGCATTGTCCTATAGAGAGTTTTGCAAGACCTCTATACATGATCATCTCCCTCTTCCTCAAATCCTCTTGGTTATTCCATGTATACCTCATAGTTATTATTACTGTTGAGAAAAGCTGACACAAAGTCCATTTGCCATAAGTGAAGTTGTCATGATGCTACTATTGCACATACAAGGCAGATAGATTCAAGGCAAGCAACAGATACATATGTTTCTTCATAATCTTCCCCTATTACTTGAGTGAACCATTTTGCTATAGTTCTTGCCTTTCATCTCTCTATTCCACTATCCTCCTTCTATTTTATTGTATATATCCACTTTGATCCAACTACATTTTGTCCCTCTGGTCTTGGAACCACTTAGAATACCTCTCTGGCTTTCAACATTGCTATTTTAACAACCATAGGCTCCCACCAAAGATTGGGTCTTTTCATAGCCTTCTTAAAAGTCCTAGAGATCTAATTGTTATTTTCAGTGTAGTTTACCAATGGTCTATTCATATATTTGGTTGACTCCTGTAGCCAAGTGGTTGGTTTTACAGTCCTCTGGGATCTTCTTAAAGCCAGTGGTAGATCATCAGATTTGTTATTTGGTTCTTTATCTTTGGTCATGGTAGAATTGCTATCATCTATGTCAGAGATTATACATTCTTTGTCATCATTCTTGTGCAGATCAGAGCTGGCCAGGGGTCTTGGCGCAATCCCATATATTGGTGGTGGTGTCGGTTCTAGTTTTGGGTTGTCACTTGGTCCAATTATGTTGTCATTATGTTGAGGTTTATCTATAAAAGAGTTATTGTTATCAGATAACACAGTGGGAGTTGGTTGTTTTGCCAGATAGATTGTTCCTTCTTCAAAAATAACATCCCTGGATTTAAAGATAGTGCTAGTGTTTTTGTCAAGTAGTTTGTATCCATCATATCCAAAATAGCCAAATAGAGTTGTTTTTACCAATCTAGGATTCAATTTGGAAAAACTTAAGTCTAGTGGAATGTAGGCATATGAGGTACAGCCAAATGGTCAAAGGTAGGATATATCTTAGTATTGTTCTGTCTATAGCTCAGCTGGAGTTGCTTTTGGTTGTCTAGAATTTGGTAAAAGGTTCTGAATATATACTACTATTTGTACAGCATCTGCCCAGTATTTCACAGGCAATCCAGACTCAGCTAATGCTGTCCTAGTTCCATCCAAGATAGTACACATTGAGCATTCTGCTACGCCATTTTGCTAGTGTACATATAGTGTTGTGAACTTGAAGTCCAAACCTTGTTCAACATAGTAATTCTTCTATGTAGTGTTGTACCACTCTCTACCCATGTCTAACCTCACTTGTTTCAATCTTTTTCTAGTTTGACATTCTGCCTCAATATGAAAACCCTTGAAGACTTTTAGTATGATTTAGATTTCAGGAAAGTGACTGTCCAATATGATGAAAATCTATCTATAATAATCATAAAATATAGTGCACTGCTGGCTGATTGAACTTGAGATGGGCCCCATATATCAATGTATATGCATTCAAGAACTTCCTTTTCCCTGGGTCTACTATCATTGTATAGGTGAGCAGTGTGTTTTCCATAAATACAATCCTCATATAAGCTACCAATTGATAGTTCTCCATAGACATTCAATCCATCAACAAGGTTTTCTGTTATCATTTGGCAGATAGTCTCTATTCCAGCATGGCTCAAATGTCTATGCCAGGTAGCAAAGTTTATAGGCTTTTGCTTGGACTGTGCTGTGAAGGCAGTTGGTTGGATTCTGTCTATATTGACTACATAGAGTAATCCTGAGTGTATCACTGATATTATATCTATTCTGTTTTTAGTCTTTATGACAGTCTTGTTATCTTTGAAGTATGCTTCTGCTCCCTTGATACTCAATCTTGCCATCAAGATTAGGTTGGATCTAAATCCAGGTGTGTATAAAGCATTCTCAAAGGTAATTGTTCTCCTTTCTCCATTGACATTTGTTTGAAGCTCAATGTTTCCTTTTCCTTCAACATTGAAGGTTAGTTCTTTCTCAGCAGTGAGTCCAGGTGATTTTTAATCCCAAAGCTCTGGCATCTGATCACTTGCTGTGTATATTGATAATGAAGTCATTAAAGTCAGTATGGTCAGAGTAAATTGTATTTTATAGAATCTGTTCTGTATTTAGTTATACCATATTGGATGCCTTTTCATAAGTATTTATGTATAAAGTCTAGGCTTTGGCTGCAGTGCCATCCATGTTAATTTCTAAACCAGTTGGGTTTTTTGTGTTAATCAAAAGTAGGCCCAAAGTCCAGGCACCATATGCTCTCCATTCCTTAGGGTATGGGGTTTCTGAGTCCCAAGAGGTTTTAGTAAGAGAAGCTCCATCAGCTGGCAGAGCAGAGAATCGTTTAATAGACCCATCAAGGTAGCTGAAAGCTCCTTTTGACATAGTTGTTGTGTGAATGAGTCTTTGCCATGATGCCCAGTTGATACCATTAAATTTGTCTGATTCAGAAAAAGTAGTGGTGGTTGATGTTATTCTAGTAAGTTTTGCTTAATGTCAATTTTCTAGTAAAAATTATTGAGCACTTGGACCCATAACCTATTAGATGTGTAAGCTCAGGCATTGTGAAGTAAAGTGGACAACTTGGTATATATTTACCTATCAGATATATAAGCTATATACATCTGTGAGTTACTATAGTCTAAGAGAACACAATATATATATCTTACCTCATGTTATGAGACAACTTCTAAGAAGGAAACTATTTCTCATGCATCCATCAACTTGATGGAAAACATCCAAGAATACAATACAGGAAAGATATAAATAGTATAGGAAGAATTATGTAAGATATAGATAGTTCTTAGTAAGGGTCATGTGATTGTGGGAGATAGGCATATAGACTATCTAATATTTGTATAAGTACCTAGTGGAATCTAATGAAGAACTCTATTGAGTTCTTCCTAAACAACCATCTTGGTTGAGCTCTGGGTTCTCACAACTACACACTAACACAAGAACTCAATACCTATTGTTGACCCTGTATCTCACAGTCTCAATACTCTCTATTCTACTTACTCTCTTATCATCCTTGCTAGTGAGTACAGTACTCACAAGCATCTTGGATAGCAGGCCTTAGCTGTAAAGAAGACTTCACTGTCAGTTAGGGACAGTAGGTAGAAGGCCTGGACAAAGCTTATATCTCTACCTGAGACCTGACCTCCATACCAAATGGGCTCATATATAGCTTTTCACTATCAGCTCTGTACTACTGGTCCATTGTGATCAGTTTGTGCAAGAGAACAATAGTAATCTCTTAAAGGCCTATCTAGCTTAGAGATTCCCTTCTTAGAGATAATATTGTTTTACCCTTCTAGTCAGTAGCTAGTCATAAGTTCAGACAAAGAAGACTACTTGTCCTCATATGAGGAAACATCATCATCACTATTACCACCACCATTACTACCACTACTATATATGTCTCAACAACAACAACCTGTAGAGCAATCTGCTGCTCCTAAACCTTTTCTTCTCACTTAGGAGGAGTAGCTCTTTACCTTGATTGCTGGCCTGCAACAGTAGGTGGCCACCCTATTACAACAGAGTGGAAGAGCAAGAGTGGAGATAGCAAAACCTCTCCTGTTTAGTAGGAGAATAGAGAAAGTAAGCATGTTTGTTAGCACAGCCTATCTATATCTGAGGATGAAAATGACAGGGGAGTCAGAGTCAACAAAGATGGCCTAAATGCTGTCTTATGTACAAGAAGGAGTGGCAGAACAGAGCTTTAGAGGGGGAGTGCAGAATAACTGGAGAGGATAGGGGCTAGAAAGAGACTCTAATACAATGGATGTTAATAGGGGAAAGGGGGGGGATAGGACATGCTATATGTGTGGAAAATAGGGCCATATGGCCAAAAACTGTTGGCAGAGGAAGGGAAAAGAAGGAAGAGTAGTAGAAATGCTGCAAGAGTCAGCAAAAGACAATAGAGGACAGTGAGCTCCCAGCTGGCCTTCTCAAATATGTACAGTGTATTGTACCCAGAAAAGCTGGGAAATAAAGTTTCTTGTCAAGACAACACTGAGGGAGTAAGAGATATATAGCACATACTCTGGCCACTAAGAGAAGTCAACTATGAAAAGGATATATTTGACTATCAAAATCACTGCAGACCTCACCAGTTCATTTCATAGCAAAGAAGAATGGCAAGAAGAGAATGGTACAAGACTATTGTCATGTAAACCAGTGAACAGTAAAGAATAGATACCTCTTACCCCTAATTGCAGATATTCTAGATGAAGTAGAAAAGAAGGTGTTCACAAAACTTGATCTTAGATAGGAATACAACAATGTGAGGATCAAGGAAAATGATGAGTGGAAAGCAGCATTCACAATGTATATTGGGGCATACAAACCAACAGTTATGTACTTTGGACTGACAAATTCCCTGGTCACTTTCCAAACTATGATAAATGATCTATTCCAAGATATGATCAATCAAAAAAATATGGCAACATTCATTGATGATATAATAGTTGCCACAGACACCAAGAAGGGATACAATGAATTGGTTGAGGAAGTGTTGAAAAGACTAGAGGAGAATAATTTGTTCATTAAGCCAGAAAGATGTTAGTGGAAAGTCAAAGAGGTAGAATTCCTGGGCATAGTAATTGGGCCTCAAGAAGTGGAAATGTAGAAGGAAAAAGTAGATGGAGTCCTAAGCTGGCCAGCACCAAAGAATGTGAAGGAAGTACAAAAGTTCCTAGGACTTGCCAATTACTATAGACAATTCATCAAGAACTTCACTGTCATGACTTGGCAAAATGACTAAGTCATTATTTTTCTTTTCTTTTCCTTTTTGGACTTATTACACAAGGATAGAGCATGAGAAAGTATCACATGACTAAGCATCACAAGAGTCACAGGGTTATGAGTTACAGTTAGGTGACATCACATGACTAAGTTACATGGGAACCATGGGAAGAAAGTGCACAGACTATGTAGTAGTTGTATAAGTAGTATAGGAAAATTAACGAGAACTCCATCGAGTTCTCCTTGTCAACTCAGACTAGGAGTAGACCTAAGTTATCATAGTCTAAGGCCTTACATTCACTAGAATTACAGCTCCATTACATTTACTGGTTAGAAAGGAAAAGAAGTGAAGGTAGAAAGAGAAACAGAAGAAGGTGTTCAAATGACTGAAGAAAGTATTTACAACCAAACCAGTCTTAGCTATTCTTGATCTAAATAAGGAGATGAGAGTAGAGGCAAATGCCTCAGACTATACAACAGGGGGAGCACTGTCAGTAAAGTATGGGGATGAAAAATGGAGATCAGTTGCCTTTATCTCAATGTCACTAAATGCAACTGAGTGAAATTACAAAATCCATGACAAAGAAATACTAGCAGTAATTCAATGCTTAGAAGCATAGAGACTATTACAAACTTCATTCAGACCATAACTCTAGGAATACTTAACTGATTTTGACAATCTAAATGGCCACCAAAAGCTCTTAATAAGACCTTTCAAACAGTACCAAAAATGTCTCAAAGCAATCAGTATTCACTGAGTTATTAGCAGATCAGTCAGTGATCACCAAGTTACCAGACACTAAATTGCTGATATCTCAGAAACTGCTTAATGTAATTATTTGCTTCAATAACCATTGTGAAGCTCTCTTCAATGCACTTCTTTCAGCTATAAATAGAACCCAAGGAGATAAGATCCCATGGAGATACAAGGTCCTCAATGTTTGTATATGACACTAATCTTTATCCATAGGTTATCATTTGTCCTTGAATAGACAAAGAACTGCCCTAAGATGGTTAGGTTATCTCTATTTCAAGAACAATAACACTCCTATATATAGAACAATAGGTAGTGATCATGTGGTAGTCTGTTCTAGTGTGTAGACCACTACAATCATATATTTAAGAACTGTATGTCTGAGCAATAAACCTTAGACTTAACAATATCTTTTGCTGCTTGTTTAACTTCACTTTTTTGAGCACTTTGATTATCAAATCAACCAATCACAAATCAGTATGTGGCTATTTGTGATAGAGACATTACTTGGAGAGAGTGAAAGTAAAGTTTGAAATCTAGACAGACCACAAAAACCTCTAGTATTTTATGACTAGTCAGAAGTTAAATTGAAGACAAGCCAGATGGGTATTATACCTATCACAATTTGACTTTACCTTGAAACATGTCCCAGGAAAAAGTATAGAGAAAGCAGATGGGCTGAGCAGGAGACTAGATTGGCAAGAGGGGGTGGAAAATGATAATGAGGACCAAACACTGATAAAACCAGGATGGATAAAGAGAACAGAAACACTGGTAGAAGAAAATAACCTAAGAAATAGAATTAGAAAAGTGTAGAAAGGGGATGAAAAAGTGGTCAAAGTGATAGAGGAACTAAAGAAAGCAGGGATGAAAACCTTAAGAGATGAAGAGTGGACAATAGAGAAAGGAGTAGTCATGAAGAAGGAACAAATCTATGTACTGGAGAGGGAATTGAGGAGGAAGGTAATATGGCTACATCATGATACACTAGTAGGGGGACATGGCAGAAGATGGAAGACAACAGAACTAGTGACAAGGAACTAGTGGTAGCCAGGAGTTATAAAGAAAGTGGGAAAATATATAGATGGATACAATCCTTGTCAATGTTACAAGAATAGGAGTGAAGCCCTAGCAGGAAAACTGATGCCCAATACGATTCCAGAAAAACCATGGAGTCATATTTCAGCAGACTTCATCACCAAACTACCTTTGGTTCAGGGTTATGATGCAATTCTAGTAGTTTGTGACCATTTTAGTAAAATAGCACACTTTATAGCAACTTGTAGTGACTTAGCCCGAGATGACTTAACCACCCTCCTAGTCTGAGTTGACAAGGAGAACTCGATGGAGTTCCCATTAAATTTCCTATACTACTTATACAACTACTGTATGGTCTGTGTACTATCTTCCCATGGTCCCCATGTGACCTAGTCATGTGACATCACCTGACTGTGACTCATAACCCTGTGACTTTGTGACACTTAGTCATGTGATACTTTCTCGCACTCTATCCCTATGTAGTAGGTCCAGAAAAAGAAAAGAAAGAAATAACTTTGTCTATTTTGTCAAGTCATGACACCACCCCTCTCTTAAGTTTCCTTGTCCCAAGGAATTCTTTATAACTCATAGTATGGGTCCACCATGTTACCCATCTCCTTGTTATCTTTTTCTGTCCACTCTTTGATCCCTGAGCTTTTCTGCTCGATTTCTTCTTCTTTCTCTTTTATTGTTTCTATGGTTTTTTGCCCTCTTGTCTTTCCTTCTTTCCATTTTCTCCAGTTTCTTTCTAACCTTGCCCAGTATTCTTTGTCATACCTTTTGTCCAACCATCCAAACAACCTTTTTGCCATAAATCGTCCTGGTAGTTCTCCCCTTCTGAATGTTCCTTCCTCTCTCTCTTGCCATCTTATATCTTCCATGTCTTGTCAGTATTCCTTTTCATATTCTTCGACTGCTTCTTTTGCATTTTCTAGGTTTTTCCTTCCTTCCTAAGTATCTGATTCTGCTGTGAATCCCTTCCATTGTACCAGGTACTTATCCTTTCCTCGTATCTGCCATTTGTTTAGGATTCTCTCTACTTCCCACTCCTCTTCTCCCTTGATTACCACTGGGCCTGGTTGCCCCTTTCTCTGCCCCTCTACCTGCCCTCTATATCTTCGTATTTTAGTAACATTAACTACCAAGTGTATTTTTACTATACTAGGTAGTTCTAATTCTACTGCATTTGGTGATACGATCTTCTTTATTCTGTAAGGGCCTACAAATCTTTCTGTCAATTTCTCTATTCTCCTTCCGACCATCTGGTATTTCAGATCCTTAGTGCTTAGCATTACTAAGTCTCCTACTTTATATTCGTTGACTTCTGCTCTCTTTCTATCTGCATACTTCTTTATCTCCTCTTGTGCTTTTCCCAGCACTGCCTTTGCTTCCTCTTGGATTTCTTTCATTTTCGTTATGAATTTCTCCGCTCCTTCATATTTCCCCTTCCTTCTCATTTCAAACCCCATTCTAGGATCTTGTCCATAATTTGCCTTGAAGGGCGACACTTTAGTACTTGAGTGCATTTTGTTATTATAGGCGAACTCTGCTGTTCCTAACCAGTCAGGCCACTGCTCCTGCCTGTGGTCGATAAATATTCTTAAGTACTGTTCCAGTTCTTGGTTAACCCTCTCTGTTTGTCCATTGGTTTGAGGGTGGGACGCTGTTGACAATTTACTCTCGATCCCTAACATCCTATTCAACTCCCTCATTAGTTCTGCCACGAATTGGGGTCCCCTGTCTGAGATGATGCTCTCAGGTAACCCATGCAGCTTCCACACACTATCTCTAAACAACCTAGCTAGCCCTTCTGCCGATGTCTTCTCTGTAGTAGGGATAAAATGGGCCATTTTTGTCAATCTGTCTACTACTACCAGGATTGAGTCGTATCCCTGTGCTATTGGCAGCTTGGTGATAAAGTCTGCCAATATATGTGTCCAAGGCTTTTCTGGTATTGAGTTGGGCATTAATTTACCTGCTGGCTGTTCTGTGTGGTTTTTGTTTCTCTAGCAGGAGTCACATCCTTCCACATATCATTTCACCTCCCTAGTTACTCCTGGCCACCAGAAGTTTTGAGTGACTAACTCCACCATCTTCTACTGTCCTCCATGTCCTCCCACTGGTGTATTGTGGTGCAGTCTGATTATTTCTGCTCTCAACATATCATCTTTTGGCACGTACACCTTTCCTCCCTTGTACATTATGCCGTCTACTTCCCTCTACTCTTCATCTTTTAACACCTTTACTCCTGCTCGTTTCATTTCCTCCACTGCTTTGACTACTTCATCGTCCTTCACCTTTGACTTTCTTACTTTCTCCAACAAATCCACTCCTTCTACAATTACTTTTACCTTCTCTGTCCTTCTGTTTTCTAACTATTTCTTCTTTACCAATGTTTCATCCTTATTGTCTCTTTCCACTCCAATTTCCCAGTCTGGCCTCCTGCTCAGGCTATCTGCTTTTCCCATCTTTGCTCCAGGAACGTACTTTAACACAAAATCGAATCTTGATAGGTACAGCACCCATCTGGCTTGTTGTCTATTCAATTTTTGTGCTTTCATGAAGTATTCAAGATTTTTGTGGTCTGTCCAAATCTCAAATTTTATTGTCGTTCCTTCCAGGAAGTGCCTCCATGCTTCTAAACATCTAATGACTGCTAACATCTCCTTGTCATGTATCTCGTAATTTCTTTCTGTATCACTGAGAGACTTGGAGATGAAAGCAACTGGCCTCCACATTTCATCTGAGCACTTCATTGATAGTACTCCTCCAGTAGTGTAATTTGATGCATCAGCCTCTACTCTGAATTCCTTGTCTAAGTCTGGCACCACTAATACTGGTTTTGTTGTGAACACCCTTTTGAGTTCGTCAAATGCTTTCTGCTGTTCCACTCCCCACTGCCACTTTACATCCTTCCTTGTCAGCACATTCATTGGCCTAGCTACTCGAGCAAAGTTCTTAATAAACCTCCTGTAATAATTTGCGAGACCTAAAAATTTCCTGATATCTTTCACATTTCTTGGTTCTGGCCAACTCAGCACCCCATCCACCTTTTCTTTCTCCATTTCTATTCTGCTGGGTCCTATGACTACACCCAGGAATCCAATCTTTCTAACTTTCCACACACACTTCTCTGGCTTGACATACAAGTTGTTCTCTTCCAACTTTCTCAGGACCTCCTCTGTTTCTGTCCCGACTAGCACGTTGTCCACAAATGCCACTACTTTTCCTTTGTTGATCATGTCTCTCAGGATCTCATTCATCATTGCTTGGAACGTAGCTGGTGAATTTGTCATCCTGAAAAACATAACAGTTGGCTCAAAGGATCCAATATGCATGGTAAATGCTCCTTTCCACTCATCCCCCTCCTTTATCCTTACATTGTTAAAGCCCCATTGTAAGTCCATCTTGGTAAATACTTTCTTACTCCCCATGTTGTCGATTAGATCTGTAATTAATGGCAGAGGGTAATTATTCTTTACGGTTTGTTCATTTAGACTACAATAGTCCATGACCATTCTCTTCTTCCCGTCTTTCTTTCCTACAAAGAAAACTGGTGACGTCTGAGGGGACTTTGATGGTCTAATATACCCCTTTCTTAACTGGTCATCTACAAATTTCTGAACTTCCTCCCTCTCATCTTTGGAAAGAGGATAGATCCTTCCTTTTCATGGTTTAAACATCTCCTTGAGATCTATGGCATGATCCCAGATTTTCCTCATTGGCATCCTTTCTGACTCAATTTTCCCAAATACCTTTCTCCACTTCAGGAATCTCTTGGAAACCATCTTGTCAACCTTCCTGTGATCTGCTTCAAGCTCCTCCTCCCTTCCCCAATCTTCTTTATCGTCTACTGCCCATCTCACTATCTTTTCTTCCTCTAGAGTTGTCACTCTTTTTCCTTTCTCGACTCCCCTTGGTCTTGTTCTACCACATAAAGGTGGGCATCTTGTCATCTTGACCTTCTCTATTTCCCAATCAATTTCTGGGTTGTGGGCTTGCAACTACAGCATCCCCAATATCACATCTGTCTTTCCTAAATCATACACATCCATCCTCATCCTTTCTACATGGCCCTTGTAGTACATGTTTACTTCTACTTGGTGTGTGATAGCTCTTCCACTATTGTCTGTCCTATCTACATTTCTGACTGCTATTGGTCTTTCTAGTTTCTGCAGTCTAAACCTATGTTTTGCTGCCATTTTCTTATCCATAAACATTCCTGTCACACCACTATCCAGGAGTGCTTTCACTGTTATGCCTTCATGTGTGTCTACCTTTTCTACCCCAATATTCAACCACACTTCTCTCAACATTTTGAAGGTTTGTCTGACCTCCCTCTGTCTATCTTCCTCTTTTGCTGTGCCTTCCAGGGCTCCTGCCCATGTGCTGTTCTGCTGTACCTTTCCCTTTCCAGGGTGTGCTGCTTCTGTCTTCCTCCTTTTCTGACATCCATACCACTTCTGCCTATCTGGAATCACTCCCTGTCCCCTATTCTCTTCCACCTGGCATCCTTTCTGTCCACACCTTTCATACTCCACATACAACACTACCACCTCCTTTGTATACCACCCCAACTCTAATAGGCAAGTCTCATCTGGGATGCCCTCTCCACAGTGCTCCTGTGCCTTCCGTCATAGGATATGCACTGGACTCCTCCTCCATTCCTTTTGCTGCACCTTTTGTGGCCTAGCCACATGCTCCACCTCTCCCACTACTCGCAACTCCTTTTCTCCTTTCCAAAGGGGACACTCTCTGCACTTGTGTCCTTCCTTTCCACACTTAAAACACTCTACTCTTACTGTCTCCTGCTTCCTTATCATTGTCTCTCTCACATCATACTGCATTACTCTACTTGACAACACCTCAAATTTATTTTGGGGCACAGTTCCCCTCTCCTCTTCTCTATCTCTATTTCTGCAATTTTGGGCCAGGTGCCCGAACCCTTTGCAACTCCAACATTCTCGTTCTTTCTTTCCTTCCAATTTTGCCCTTAATGAAGCAAGGGCACACTTTTGTTTGAGCAAGTTGCTCATTAGTAAATTGTATTGTTGCAAAGACATGGTGCTACGTCTCTGCAAAGGTACGGAGGTAATGTTGGTTCTTGCTAGTTACAACTATGTCTGCTGGGGTGCAAGATCTTCATCCAGCCAGAGTCCTACTGCCCTACTAGCTACTGTCCTAATACTAGGGTTAGACTATCACCCAACGGATGGGATCCCTAACCTAAACACCTTCTTAAGGATGCAGCATTAATCTCCTGCGTAGACAGATGACAATGCACCTATAGCACGAAGTTTATAGTATGAAAGGAATACAGGTAACTATCCAGCCCACTCGATTGTAAGGTCAGGTCTTAGTAGTGATACCCGAACTTGGTACCACACCTCTACCTGCAGTCCCTAACTGACTGCAAAGTCCCCTTTACAGCTAGGGCCTGCTATCCAAGAAGCTTGAGAGCGCTATGCCCCCTAGCAAGGAAGAGTGTGAAATGAGTATGATAGGGGAATCACTCATGGGGCCGGTATGAAGCCAACTGCACCCTTGAATGATTTTGAGCAGGATTCGAGGTGGATGTGGTTATTGAGTTCTGGTGTAGTGACTTAGCCCGAGATGACTTAACCATCCTCCTGGTCTGAGTTGACAAGGAGAACTCGATGGAGTTCCCGTTAAATTTCCTATACTACTTATACAACTACTGTATGGTCTGTGTACTATCTTCCCATGGTCCCCATGTGACCTAGTCATGTGACATCACCTGACTGTGACTCATAACCCTGTGACTTTGTGACACTTAGTCATGTGATACTTTCTCGCACTCTATCCCTATGTAGTAGGTCCAGAAAAAGAAAAGAAAGAAATAACTTTGTCTATTTTGTCAAGTCATGACACAACTACAGAGAAAACATTGGTAGAAGGGCTTATTAGGTTATTTAAGGATTATGTATGGAAATTGCATGGCCTTCCAGAGAGCATCAGACAGAGGGATGCAGTTTGCAGCAGGAATAATGAGGGAATTGAATGAGTTGTTGGAGATCCAGACAAAGCTGTCAATATTCTATCATCCCCAAATGGATGGGCAAATAGAGAGGATCAATCAGGAACTAGAACAATACCTGAGGGTCTTCATTGACCATAGACAAGAACAGTGGCCAGACTGGTTGGGAACTGCTGAATTTGTGTGTGATAACAAAATTTATTTAGCTACAAAAGTATCCCCTTTTAAGGCAAACTACAGTCAGGATCTATGAATGGGATTTGAAGGAAGAAGAAAGAGGAAATTTGAGGCAGCAGGGAAGTCTGTGGAAAGAATAAAGAAAATCCAGGAAGAGATGAAAGCAGCATTAGGGAAAGCACAGGAGGAGATGAAGAAGTATGCAGATAGAAAGCAAGGAGAAGGGAAAGAGTAAAAAGTTAGGGACTTAGTACTATTAAGCACAAAGGATCTCAAGTGGTAAATAGTAGGGAGAAGGTTGGAAAAGTTAACAGAGTGGTTTGTAGAGCCTTATAAGGTCAAGGGAATTGTTTCAACCAATACTATAGAATTAGAACCACCTAGTTCTATTAAGATATATTCTGTAGCTAACATAAGTCAAGTATAGTTGTACAGGCCCCAGGTAGAAGGACAAAGGAAAACTCCACCAAAAACAGTTATTATCAAAGAAAAAGAGGAATTCAAGATGGAAAAAATACTGAACAAAAGAATAGTTAGGAGAAAGGAAAAGTTCTTAGTACAATAGAAGGGGTATACACCAGAGAGAGATACTTGGGAAAGTAGGGAAAACCTGAAGAATGTGAAGGAGCTGGTTAAAGAGTTTGAAAGAGAGTACAGAGAAGAAGCTGAAGAAGTAAGACAATAGGAAGAAGAAAATAACAAAAAGAAGTTCTTGAAGAAAACTCCCAGGGAGGTTCACAGCAAAGATACTATAGGGGTGGTCAAATAAAGAATACAAAAGACAGAGGGAAAGAAGGTAGGAGGAAAACTGGAGATGATGGAAAAATTCCTCAAAACAAGAAAACTTGAAGAGGTGTCATAACTTGGCCAAATGACTAAGAGATCAATGGATGTGAGAGAAGATGACTCAAAAGAGATACGTGGGACTTTGTAAATAAGGGTAAATACAGAAAGTGTATAAGTAGTGTATAGAAAGCAAACGAGAACTCTATTGAGTTCTCCTTGTCAACTCAGACCAGGAGGGTGATTAAGTCATCTTGGACTAAGTTGCTACACTAGAACTCGATAGTCCACATCCGAGCACTGTTCACCTCGAACCCTGCTCAAAATCACTTAAAGGTGCAGTTGGCTTCATACCGGCTCTGCAAGTGATTTCCCCCCCCACCACACTTATTCTATACTCTTCCTTGCTGGGGAGCACAGCGCTCTCAAGCCTCTTGGATAGTGGGCCCTAGCTGTAAAGGGGACTTGTCAATCAGTTAGGGATTGACGGTGGAAGTGCAATACCAAGCTCAGGTATTGTGTCTAAGACCTGACCTTATAATTGAGCGGTGCTTAATAGTATACTTGTGTTCTTTCGCTCTATAAACCTTGTGCTGAAGTCCCATTGTGGACTGTACATGCAGAGGAGTAACGCTGCATCTTTAAGAAGGCGTTTAGGTTAGAGATTCTCTCTGCGAGGTGATAGTATAACCATAGTATTAGGGCAGTAGCAAGTAAGACAGTAGGTGTCTAGCTGGGTGAAGATCTTGCGCCCCAGTAGACGTAACATTAGTAAGATCACCCCTATTTCAACTTCTCTAGAGACGTAGCGCTATGTCTCTAGAACAATATAACTCCCTCATGAGCAGTATGCTCAACCAATGGCATACCCTGGCCAAACTGAGGGCAGAAATAGAAGGAAGGGAAGGAAGGGTGTGTTGGAGTTGCAAAGGGTTCGGGCATCTGGCCCGAAATTGCAGGAACAAGGTAGAAAAGGAGAAGAGGGGAGTCACTCCCCAAAATAAGTTTGAAGTATTATCAAGTAGGATGATGCAGTGTGATGTGAAGGAGAGAGTCATAAGGAAGCTGGAGACCATGGAAGTAGAATGTTTCAAGTGTGGGAAGAAGGGGCACAAGTGCAGAGAGTGCCCTCTTTGGAAAGAAGGAAAGAAGTTGCGAGTGGTAAGAGAGGCAGCGCATGTGGCCATGCCACAAAAGGCACAGCAAAAGGAGTGGAGGAGGAGTTCAGCATATATCCTATGACAAAAGGCACAGGAGCACTGTGGAGAGGGCATTCCAGATGAGGCTTGCCTATTAGAGTTGGGGTGGTATACAAAGGAGGTGGTAGTATCGTATGTGGAGTGTGAAAGGTGTGGATAGAAAGGATGCCAGGTGGAAGAGAATAGGGGGCAGGGAGTGATTTCAGAAAGGCAGAAGTGGTGTGGATGTCAGAAAAGGAGAAAGACAGAAGTGGCATGCCCTAAAAAGGGAAAGACGCAGCAGAGCGGTGCACAAGCAAGAGCCTTGGAAAGCGCAGCAAAAGAGGAGGATAGGCAGAGGGAGGTCAGACGAACCTTCAAAATGCTGAGAGAAGTGTGGCTGAATATTGGGGTAGAGAAAGTAGACACGCATGAAGGCGTAACGGTAAAAGCGCTCTTGGATAGTGGCGCAATGGAGATGTTCATGGACAAGAGGACAGCAGCAAAACACAGGTTTAGGCTGCAGAAACTAGAGAGGCCAATAGTGGTTAGAAATGTCGATGGGACAAACAACAGTGCAGGAGCTATTACCCATCAGGTGGAAGTAAATGTGTATTACAGAGGGCATGTAGAGAGGATGAGGATGGATATATGTGACCTAGGAAAGACAGAGGTGATACTGGGAATGCCGTGGTTACAAGCACACAACCCAGAAATCAATTGGGAAACTGGAGAAGTAAAAATGACGAGATGCCTGCCTCTATGTGGTAGAAGGCCAGGGAAAGTCAAGAGAGTAAAAAGGGTAGCAACCCTAGAGGAAGAAAAAATGGTCAGATGGACAATCAATGACAAGGAAGATTGGGGAAGAGAAGAGGAAATTGAAAAGGACCACAGAAAAATTGAAGAGTTGGTCCCAAGGAAATTTCTAAAATGGAGGAAAGTGTTTGGGAAGAATCTACCCTCTATCCAAAAACGAGAGAGAAGAAGTTCAGAACTTTGTGGAAGACCAACTGAGAAAGGGGTATATTAGACCATCAAAATCCCCTCAAATGTCACCAGTCTTCTTTGTGGGCAAGAAGGATGGAAGTAAGCAGATGGTAATGGACTACCGCAACCTAAATGACCAGACAGTGAAAAATAACTACCCACTACCACTAATTACAGAGCTAATCGACAATATGGGTAGCAAAAAGGTGTTCACTAAAATGGATCTGAGGTGGGGGTTCAATAATGTGAGGATAAAAGAAGGAGATGAGTGGAAGGGAGTGTTTACAACGCACATAGGGTCCTTTGAGCCAACAGTTATGTTCTTTGGAATGACAAACTCACCAGCCACATTCCAGGTGATGATGAATGAAATCCTGAGGGACTTAATTAATGAAGGAAAAGTTGCGGCATTTGTAGATGACATACTAGTAGGAACGGAAACAGAGGAAGGACACAATGAAGTGGTAGAAGAAATACTGAGGAGGCTGGAAGAAAATGACTTGTATGTCAAGCCAGAAAAATGTGCATGGAAAGTGAGAAAAATAGGGTTCCTAGGAGTAGTAATAGGGCCTAATGGGATAGAAATAGAAGAAGGAAAGTGGATGGAGTACTCAGTTGGCCAGAGCCAAAAAATGTGAAAGATGTCAGGAAATTCTTGGGCCTCACAAATTATTATAGGAGGTTTATCAAAGATTTTGCCTGAGTAGCAAGGCCTATAAACATGCTGACGAGGAAGGATGTAAAGTGACAGTGGGGAGTGGAACAGCAGAAAGCATTTAACGAACTCAAGAAGGTGTTCACAACAAAACCAGTATTGGCGGCACCAGATTTAGATAAGGAATTCAGAGTAGAAGCCGATGCGTCAAACTACGCTACTGGAGGAGTACTATCAATGAAAGTGCTCAGATGAAATGTGGAGGCCAGTCGCTTTTATCTCCAAGTCTCTCAGCAACACAGAAAGAAATTACGAGATACATGATAAGGAGATGTTAGCAGTCGTTAGATATCTAGAAGCATGGAGGCATTTCCTAGAAGGAGCAGCAATTAAATTCGAGATTTGGACTGATCATAAGAATCTCGAGTACTTCATGAAAGCGCAAAAGTTAAATAGAAGACAAGCAAGATGGGCTCTATACCTGTCGAGATTTAATTTTGTACTAAAGCATGTTCCAGGAAGTAAGATGGGGAAGGCAGATAGTCTAAGTAGAAGACTGGACTGGGAAGTGGGAGTGGAGAGGGACAATGAGAATAAGACGTTGGTAAAGAAAGAATGGCTGGAGAATAGAAGGACAGAGAAAGTAGAGATAATAGTAGATGGAGTAGACCTATTAGAGGAAGTTAAAAGGTCAAAAGTAAGAGATGATGAAGTGGTAAAGGCAGTAGAAGAAATGAAGAAAGCGCGGGTGAAAATGTTAAGGAATGAAGAATGGAGAGAGACAGACGGTATCATATATAAGGAGGGGAAAGTGTATGTGCCAAAGGATAATAAATTGAGGGCAGAAATTATCTGGCTACATCATGACACACCAGTAGGGGGACATGGGGGACAGTGGAAGACAGTAGAATTGGTCACTCGAAACTTTTGGTGGCCAGGGGTTACCAAAGAGGTAAAGCGATATGTAGAGGGGTGCGATGCTTGCCAGCGCAACAAAAACCGCACAGAACAACCGGCAGGGAAGCTGATGCCAAACTCAATCCCAGAAAAACTGTGGACACATATATCGGCAGACTTTATCACTAAGTTGCCTTTAGCGCAAGGATACGATAGTATTCTAGTAGTAGTAGATCAGCTAACTAAGATGGTCCACTTTATACCAACTACGGAGAAAACATCGGCAGAGGGGTTAGCAAGGTTGTTTAGAGATAATGTGTGGAAACTGCATGGGTTACCAGAAAGCATTATCTTGGATAGAGGACCCCAATTTGTGGCAGGGTTGATGAGAGAACTGAATGGGATGTTGGGAATTGCGAGTAAATTGTTGACAGCGTTCCACCCACAGACTGATGGACAAATGGAAAGGGTGAACCAGGAGTTAGAACAATACTTGAGAATGTTTATTGATCATAGGCAAGAACAATGGCCCAAATGGTTAGGGAACAGCAGAATTTGCATATAACAATAAAGTGCACTCGAGTACTCAAACAACGCCTTTTAAAGCAAATTACGGGCAAGACCCTAGGATGGGGTTTGAAGGAAGAAGAAGGGGAAATATGAAGGGGCAGAAAAATTTGTGACAAAGATGAAAGAGATCCAGGAGGAAGCAAAAGCAGCACTGGGAAAAGCACAAGAGGAAATGAAAAGGTATATAGATAGGAAGAGAGCAGAGGTCAATGAGTATAAAGTAGGAGACTTAGTAATGCTAAGCACTAAGGACCTGAAATATCAAATGGTGGGAAGGAGGACAGAAAAGCTGACAGAGAGGTTTGTAGGCCCTTACAGGATAAAGAAAATTGTATCGTCGAATGTAGTAGAATTAGAACTACCTAATACAGTAAAAATACACTCAGTAGTTAATGTTAGTAGAATACGAAGATACATAGGGCAGGTAGAGGGGCAGAGAAAGGAGCAACCAGCTCCAGTAGTAATCGAGGGAGAAGAAGAATGGGAAGTAGAGAGGATATTGAATAAGCAACGAATTAGAGGGAAAGATAAGTATCTGGTGCAATGGAAGGGGTTCACAGCTGAATCAGATACCTGGGAAGGAGAGGAGAACTTAGAAAATGCTAAGGAAGCGATAGAGGAGTATGAAAGAGAGTACAGAAGAGGTATGGAGGATGTCAGGAGACAGGAAAGAGAAGAGGGAACGTTCAGAAGGGGAGAATTGCCGGGATGGTTTACGGCAAAAAAGCTATTTGGGTGGTCAGATAAAAGGTATGACAAAGAGTACTGGGGAAGGTTGGAAAGGAACTGGAAACGATGGAAAGGAGGAAGGAGAAAAGGGCAAAGAACAATGGAAATGATAGAGGAAGAGGAGGAAGAGAATTCGGGAATAAGAGAGTGGACAGAAGAAGATGACAATGAAGTAGGAAATATAGTCGACCCCTACTATGAACTATAAAGAAAATCCTCGGGACGAGGAACTTTGAGAGGGGGGTGGTGTCATGACTTGGCCAAATGACTAAGAGATCAATGGACATGAGAGAAGATGACTCAGAAGAGATACGCAGGACTTTGTAAATAAGGGTAAATACAGAAAGTGTATAAGTAGTGTACAGAAAGCAAACGAGAACTCTATCGAGTTCTCCTTGTCAACTCAGACCAGGAGGGTGATTAAGTCATCTCGGACTAAGTTGCTACAAGAGGGCTGTATTATGAGACAACTCCTAAGAAGAAAACTATTTCTCATGTGTTCATCAACTTGATGGAAAACATTCAAGAATACAATGCAGGAAAGATATAAATAGTATGGGAAGGATTATGTAAGATATAGATAGTTCTTAGTAAGGGTCATGTGATTGCAGGAGATAGGTGCACAGACCATCTAATATTTGTATAAGTACCTAGTAGAATCCAATGAAAAACTCTATTGAGTTTTTCCTAAACAACTACCTTGGTTGAGCTCTAAGTCCTCACAACTACATGCTAACACCTCAGGTGTCACAAAGTAAAGTGGACAACTGAGGGATGAAAGCCATACTCTCAGTTATTAAGTAGGGAGTCCAAAAGAAGTAGACCATGTACCATACCAGTGGATACTGACAACATCAATGATTGGAATGCAAGTACTGCCCCAAACTGGTAGTGATGGGATATTGTCCTGATATCACAAATAGCCACTTACTGATTTGTGATTTGCTGATTTGGTAATCAAAAGACTCAAAAAAGCAAAGTTAGATAAGTAACAAAAGATGTTGTTAAGTCTAAGGTTTATCCTTAGACATACAGTCCTTAAATAAATGATTGTGGTGGTCTATACACCAGGACAGACTACTATATGATCACTACCTATTGTTTCACATATAGGAGTGCTATTGTTCTTGAATTAGAGATAACCTAACTATCTTAGAGCAGTCCTTTGTCTATTCAAGGACAGATGATAATCTATGGGTAATAGATCAATATTATATACAAACATTGAGGACCTTGTATCTCCATGGGATCTTATTATCTTGGGGTCTATTTATAGCTAAAAGAAGTGCATTGAAAAGAGCTTTACAATGGTCATTAAAGAAAATAATTATGTCAAGCAGTTCCCAAGATATCAGCAATTTAGTATTGTTTGAAAGGTCTTTTTAAGGGCTTTTGGTGGCTATTTAAATCATTGAAATTGGTTGAGTATTTCCAGAGTTATAGTCCAAATAAAGTTTGTGATATTGCCCTTCTGTCTGCATGTTGCTCCAATCATTCTATTTATCCTAAGTAAGAAGTATTGTTATTGAACTGTAGCTCATATGACTGCATATAGACTGTTTTCTGTAGTATATATAGAAGCTTGTATAGGTAGATCTATCCTTACTCAAATATCACACTAGTTTCTGGGACCCTTACTAAGCTTCTTGGTGTAACCTCTGGCCATCTGCTTGACATTGCCCTTACACTATTAGAATCAAAGAAAAGGATGATCATAAAAAAAATTAAAAATGATGCAGATGTAATTGATGCTTGATAAAAATTCTTATCTAAATGACCACAAAATAGTGTGCTTAATCCAGTAACAATGTAGATGTTCAAGTAGACAATGACAAAAAATAAGAGGTATGACCATGGCCTTAATTTATGTATTGTGCTTTGTGTTGAAGTAGTCTAGCAACCCACTCACACTATATCAGGTGTCACAAACTTCATTTAGACCATAACTCTGGGAATACTTGATTGATTTTGACAATCTAAATGGCTACTAAAAGCCCTTAAGAAGACCTTTCAAACAATACCAAAAATGTCTCAAGGCAACCAGTATTTACTGAGTTATCAGCAGATCAGTTGGCAATCACCAAGTCACTAGATACTAAATTGCTGATATCTTGGGAACTGCTTAATATAACTGTTTGCTTCAATAACCATTGTGAAGCTCTTTTCAATGCACTTCTTTTAGCTATAAATAGACCCCAAGATAATAAGATCCCATGGAGATACAAGGTCCTCAATGTTTGTATATAATATTGATCTATTACCCATAGATTATCATCTGTCCTTGAATAGACAAAGGACTGCTCTAAGATAGTTAGGTTATCTCTAATTCAAGAACAATAGCACTCCTATATGTGAAACAATAGGTAGTGATCATATAGTAGTCTGTCCTGGTGTATAGACCACCACAATCATTTATTTAAGGACTGTATGTCTAAGGATAAACCTTAGACTTAACAACATCTTTTGTTACTTATCTAACTTTGCTTTTTTGAGTCTTTTGATTACCAAATCAGCAAATCACAAATCAGTAAATGACTATTTGTAATAGTAACTGTCATAGTTGCACTATGGACTAGTAGTTATATACTGTATAGTTTACCACTACACCAAAAGGGCAATGTTAGCAAGGCTACTTGCTAACAAGGGTTCAGCTATTTATGTAGTTCTTTGAATGGGTATTTTGTTATATCTCCACATCACTATTTAGTAGTTATTTTTTTGTGACAGGCAAGGGAATAGATAGATGGGCATCAAAAGATAAGATCCACTAGATAAGCATGAACTGGGCACTTAGTTAAGCCCCTTCCTAGGGTGACAGCTATCTCTTACAACTAGTACTTATTAAATTTGTAAAAACCTCATAAGTAACCCAAACTACCATTTTATTTCTCTTCATATTTCAATCTTAGGAAAGACCATTCAGTGATATTTTAATATTATGTGAGTGACTTCCTGTAGATAGTCTAGGGAAATCTATGTACACAGATTCCCCAGAATGTTCCATAACAAGATGCTGAGCCTGTATTCTAAATTAAGGGAGTCTTTCAGACCCTAGATGTTCTCTAGCCTTTTATGGGGCAGATTAAGGTTACATACTTTGTCTTAAGTGGAATGGAGATGAATATATACTTACAATCTATTTTTCTGACAACTTTTTCCTCTAGGCCATACAATGAAGTTTTTCCCCAGGATGATACAAGTCAGGTGGGTGTCTGAATCATCAAATTTGTCTTTCAGTTGCCCCTATCAAACAAGAGAAGCTCCAAGCAAAGTTGTAGATATGATATATCACATCAGTAGACATATTAAGAAGTTAGAGCTGATCATGAACAGGTCACGTTGTAACAAAACATGCACGAGACATGCATGCGAAATAGTGATGCCACATATCTTCTCCCAGATTCCTATGGGAAATCACTCATAATACCCAAAAGCTAGGTCAAGACCTGCACTTCTAGCACAACCCTTTTGAGGTATGCAAGTTGTCTCATTTTTGCAAATCTATTTGACACTCCACATATAGTAGTGAAAGGTGAATTGTTATGCCAAGCAGACCAACAGGATGAGTGTGTCATGTGTTACAATGTAGAGTTCAATCGCATTGTTGAGAGAAAAGTCGATATGGGAAGATAATGCTACAGGGAGTCTGCAGAGACAAGGGAAACAGCGAGAGAGTAGCGATTAAGTAGTTTGGGCGGGCGCCGCCGGACCCAGAAATAGCGGATCATTCCGATTAGGATTTTTAAAAATACTCTATGTTAACGATCGTTGTCGTGCGCTTTAGGTATAGTATCATAACGATACGTTGAGAGCGGGGTTTTACATTCTTCCAATGAGAACAAAATGAACTGAAACCATCTCCGTGTATTGATACAGCATCCAAAATGTCAACCTCTAACATCAGATATGTCATGCACAAGGCTACATAGGTGCGACCTTGCATGACCTGACACCAGGTAGCGTTAGCTTATGGGACGGTCATGAATGAATCTATGATTACGACTACTAGCCCACCTGAGTCTCCGATTACTGTATCAAAACAGCTTACGTAGTCGAGAACAACAGGAGAAGTGATCCGAGCTCGGAAGAATGTCTTGGTAATCTATTTCTACCAGCCGCGTTTCATTCTCCTCTCTTTTATCTCAATCAATGGGCATCCTTCCTCCAGCAAGACAATTTGGCGAGGATGTCCGTAAGCCTCCAAAGTATGCGGGACGTTTAGCGTTGGCTTTTTGGCGCCTTCAACTTTGGTTCGAATGCACCTTTGGTCTGACTGTAATGGAGCCTTGGGAACGCATGGTTGTTCGTGCGTTCTGTTTTCATTTTCTTTATCAGGTCAATTTTCCAAATTTTTCTTCCAGTAACTTTTTTCGCGGTCATTTCGTTACTTGTATGCACTGGTCTTGTACGTTTCTTTCCACAGAAGCTCGTTGGTTTACAGCGAAGGACGGTCTACTACTTGTGGGGTCACCCAGAAGAAATTTCGGTTGCTCACATGCATTTGTCGTAACAGAGTATGAAATGTGCGTCGTTAGTGCGCGTCCGTGGCTACTCATGCACTGACTAAATATGCAGCTTCTCCCTATGGTTCTTACACGCTTTTGGACTACCACAACTCAACCTACTAGTGATAGTTCTGACTATGGAAAAAATACCCCCCGTCTTCTACACTCGACTCAACTTCACCAATTTCACAATTGGATCGATTACGTGCTATGCACCTGCGGGTTTGATTGTTTCTGTAATCCCATTTACTCCCTCATGTGTGATTTTTTGTACGATCTTGCCCCCTGCATAACTGAAAGTTCCATTATTGTGTAATAGATCTTGTTTTATTAACTTTTGCAACCTGAAAAAATTCTATATAAAAATTCTATATGCTCCCTTGTATATGCTCCGTCTTGTGTGAGATGATGGCCAAGTGGGTTAATATTGACAAGCTTTACAGAAGTTTTTGATCCACTAGGGCCGCGTTAATTATGTCAAGTTAAAAATAAGTTGTCATTTTAATTTACTTATATAATCCCAGAAAAACTACAGCTATCAGAACTCTATGGCTATGGCCCTTTTCCCAGATAACTGCCTTTCTCTTGAGTATTATTTCAACTCTTAACAAGCTTTATTTAAATCAATTAACTTGTGGGCCACAATGAGAGACTACAACTCAGAGGTCAATAGAGAAGGGCAGCTTTGCTATGGTTGTCCATGCATGTGATCAAAGCTACCATCTGATAACCTATTGAGTGAGTGACAGAGAAGAACAACTACTTGAGCAACTAGCTGTCTAAAGACTTATCCAACATTTGAACTCTGAAGCACTGTCCTAATCTGATTCTTGATATTGATCTCAGTAACATCGGTAGCAACCCAGTCATCTACCAGTTAGGTGAGATTATTAACACTTCTCTTATAATAATGATCTCACAGATATATTTTGTACTTGAGGTATGATAATGGTTGCCTATCAGTTAGGGTGTTGCCTGAGATATATTTTGTACTTTACCATAGTCTTAACGATGACTGGGAAAATGAGTAATCACCAGGGTGGAAGCCCAGTGGAGAAACAGGAGATGAAGTAAAGAAGGAACACTAAGAGGTCTTGATGGCAATGGTAGTCATAACAGAAGTCCAGATGGCAACAATGGTCATAACCAGGGCAAGGGATATATTAGAGTACCAGAGGACATTGTTCTAAATCCAGGAATCACAGCCACCATCTTAAACAGACATTATCAGCGTAGGAGAAGAATGTAAGGTAGAAACCATATGGAATGGAAGAGACATAGTAATGATCATGACAAATGGATCATGGAAGATGACATTGAGCATGCAAAAGACACTGTCTGGGACGAAGTTTTGAGAAAAAAAGAGGGGGAGTCAAAACTCAATTCAGGCGAAACTAGAAGATAATGTCTTTCACCACTGCTAACACTTCTATTGCCACAGCCCAAACTGACCCCAAATTCCTGATAGTCTTCGAGCCGCACTCTCCTCGTCACAAACAAATGCAGTAGGGCACCAGTACATTTTTTTGCGGTCCCGTGGACTGCCCCAGTTCTACAGACGGCGCGCCTTCTAGATGCACGCTCCCTCTGCAGTCCGGGGCAGAAACACCGTCTAACTGTTGGGGTAGGTTTGCAAGCGGGCTGATCGGAGTGGCCAGCGCCACCCCAAAGAAGCTGTAGAGCAGATTCTGATGAGTAGATTTCTGGGACAAGTACCTTGCTCTTAGAATCGGAGATATACACGGGTGAGGTCAGGACATGATGTTTACTGCCTAGCCAGGAAGATATCATCGCTGAGTGCGCCTGCTATCGAGTTTGAACCCTTCAATAACTGCTAGAGTTTCGGTACAAATTGTTGATTCATGATGGATTTATATTCAAGAACAAAGATCTATTCGTGGTTTCGTCCAGTTGTAGTTGGGACTTGACTTGAGCGTTCTTTCTCAGGGAAAAACTGGGCGAGGTGCGCAGCCTCAGGTCCTGGTCTGGGGGGAGTGCTGTTAATCTGCTGTTAATCATTGTTCGATAATCCTTGAATGTTCCGGGGTCTTAGTCAGCGTGAGATCTATGTTTAATATCCATATCTCATAGTTCCTATTCCAGTATGAAATTCTCGTAAGGTGCATGCGAGCACTTCGGAGTTGGAGGTTGGGTGGAACTTGATTTAAATGAAGCGAGTTCTATGAGCGCAGATTACAAAAATTGGAGTGACCGGGGTTCCTGTCCCAATTTGGCAACCGTTGACTGTGCTTTGAACCTTGTGCTTGTGCCTGTTCCTCGCCGTGCTGGTTCTCGGTGCAGCAATACTTGCTACAGACCGCGCCCATGTCTCTCTCTAAGCGCCAGCACCACCATGATTCAGTCAATGGTACAAACGAAGAGCACGACGAGAACATTGATCCAGAGCTTCGTCTCCGCACCGTGCGCACGGCTGCATCTGCCATTGCCGAGTCCATCCTCTCCGAGCAACGTGCAGAACGGCGCAAGACAGCACACAAGAAGCGCTCCAGATTTTTTCGTAGGCACCATGAAAAGAAGGTCGTTTCTGTGGACTCGTCGAAAGAGATTCCGGGTTCACGCAGAAATGTATATGTTAATCATCCTCTCTTTCCAGGCGAGCTGGCATCCGATGGGGATCCAAAGGCTCGTTACGTGCGCAACAAAGTTCGCACCACAAGTGCGTGCTCGCTGGGATTAGGTCATTTTTTGTCCTAATATCAGACACAGAATACACTATCTTGACATTCGTTCCGAAAAACTTGTACGAACAGTTTCGACGGTGGGTCCTTCGGTTCGCTGCGCAAATTCAGGTCCTCAATCTCTGATCTACAGTGTCGCCAATCTTTTCTTTCTATCCCTTGTCATCCTTCAACGTGCGTGTGTCCCGTTTTCTTATCGGTCACTGTCTCATACATTCACAGTATTTCCTGTCTTCGGAGCTACAGCAGGATCTATTGCCGTTCTTCCCCTCGCCTTCATTCTCGCTGTAACGGCCATCAAAGATGGCATTGAAGATTATCGGCGGGGCGTACTCGATGAAGAAGTCAATACATCCGCTGCCACCAAGCTCAGCGGCGGCTGGAAAAACGTTAACCAACCAGCGGATCCCCGTCCGTGGTGGCAAAAGCTGTTACATGCTAATCCACCTGACAAAGTCACTAGAGGAGTCAGGAAACTGCGGGAAAGAGAGGCTGGGTTGGCCGGGCAACAGCTTGGTATTGAATTGAAGCAGAGCGGCGACGACTCCAGCACATACACATCCGATAATAACCCGAGCAGTCCCGACCTTGAACGCGGGCGTCGGCTGGAGGATATTCAGAGCGTCGATTCCCATGGTTACCCCTCTGCTACTATCATCAATGATCTTTCCAAAGTATCATTATCAGATACAGCAAAAGATTCCGTGGAATTTCCTCAGCTTGTCAAGTATCCCACCATTGGATCTCTTTCTCAGTACCAACAATCGGTGCGGTCACGGTCGAGCAGTGGTGTTGTGGATTGGAGGAGACCCACCGTTGGTTCTGCACGCTGGGAGAGGACGCTGTGGAAGAAGTTGGAGGTCGGGGATATTGTGCTTTTACGGGATAATGATCAAGTGCCGGCAGACATCGTCGTTCTGTCGACTTCTGATTCTGACGGCACGTGTTATCTGGAAACCAAGAACTTGGATGGAGAAACCAACTTGAAGCCTCGTCGAGCTCTCAGAGCCACTTCACTCATCTCATCCGAAGAGGACATCTTGAAATCGTCATTTTATCTCGACTCTGAGCCCCCGCACCAGAATCTCTATCTTTACAATGCTGTTTTGCGGTACAAGTGTGTTGACACTGGAGAAGATAAACAAGAGGGTGTCACCATCAACGAACTTTTACTTCGGGGTTGTGCCCTTCGGAACACCAATTGGATTGTTGGTTTGGTCGTGTTCACCGGCTCCGACACTAAAATCATGCTTAACGGAGGAGAGACACCATCCAAACGAAGCAAGATAGAAAAGGAGACTAATTTTAACGTCATCGTGAACTTCATCCTGCTCACTATCATGTGCTTGATTGCCGCCATCTTCAACGGTGTTCAAGACACGAGAACGGGTACTAGCGCTGAGTTTTTCGAGGCTGGTTCTGACCCAACATCATCGTATGTCTTGAACGCGATCATCACTTTCGCGTACGTGCCTTTCTTTACTCTCTCAATAAGCGCAATTATCGAGATATGTCTGCTATAGATCGTGTCTCATTGCCTTCCAGAATATCGTTCCCATCTCCCTCTATATCTCCATCGAAATTGTCAAAACTATCCAAGCCTATTTTATTTCTCAAGATGTCGACATGTACTATGCACCCTATGATACCCCCTGTGTTCCAAAAACATGGAATATTTCCGACGATCTTGGTCAAATTGAATATGTCTTCTCAGATAAAACCGGTACTCTTACACAAAACATCATGGAATTCCAAAAATGTTCGATTCACGGAGTTGCCTATGGCGAAGGGATAACAGAGGCACAACGAGGTGCAGCAGTTAGAGAAGGCAAAGCCGACGTCTACGATCCCTCAAGAACTGAACGAGAAATGCAAAAGACAAATGATTAATACAATGGAGAGGACGTTCAAGAATCGGTATTTGCAGCCTAAGAAGGTTACACTCGTTGCACCGAAATTGGCAGAGGATATGGCAGATAGGGACGGAGTCCAGAGAGGACGTATAATTGCGTTTTTCAGAGCATTGGCATTATGCCATACAGTGCTCGCGGATCGACCTGAACCGACGACTGATCCCTATTTGCTGAACTATAAAGCGGAGAGTCCAGATGAAGCTGCATTGGTTTCTGCAGCTAGAGATGCTGGGTTTCCATTTATCAACAAAAGCAAAGATACGGTTGATATCGAGGTGATGGGACAAATTGAGCGATATACGCTTCTTAAAGTCCTCGAATTTAATAGTACGAGAAAAAGGATGAGCGTGATCGTTCGAGCACCCGATGGACGACTTGTTTTATATTGTAAAGGCGCAGATAGTGTGATCTATGCTCGGTTAGCGAAAGATCATGATCAAGTGTTGAGGGAGCAAACGAGCAAAGACATGGAGATGTTTGCGAATAATGGGTTGAGGACGTTGTGTATTGCGTATAGAGAGTTGGATGAGGAGGAGTATCTAGGTTGGGTGAGGTTGTATGATAATGCAACAAGTGCGGTGGAGAATAGGGATGAGGAGATTGATAAAGCAAACGAGATGATTGAACATTCGTTGAGGATTCTAGGGGCAACGGCGTTGGAAGATAAATTGCAGGAGGGAGTACCGGAGGCAATTGAAATGCTCCATAAAGCAGGAATCAAGTTGTGGATTTTGACTGGTGAGTTTTGACTATAACTGTTCTTTTAAACTTTTTGATGGTTTTATGTTCCAGGCGATAAACTACAAACGGCCATTGAGATCGGATATAGCTGTAATCTGCTCAAAAACGACATGGATTTGATGATTCTCTCAGCAGATACCCCAGAAACAACGCGCTCGCAAATTGAAGCTGGGCTCAACAAGATTGCTTCTGTTCTCGGTCCACCGTCGTGGGAGCGTAGAAAATCTGGTTTTGTGCCTGGGACAAGGAAAGCTTCGTTTGCTGTCGTCATTGATGGAGATACACTGCGACATGCACTTACTCCGGAAATCAAACCTTTGTTCCTGAACCTTGCGACACAGTGTGAGACAGTGGTGTGTTGTCGAGTATCCCCAGCACAGAAGGCGCTTACTGTCAACTTGGTGTGTATATCTCGTGATTGTTTTTTGGAGAGAGGAGAGAAGTATTAAAGTGTTGTGAATAGGTCAAAGAAGGGAGGAATGCGATGACATTGTCGATTGGTGATGGAGCAAATGATGTTGCTATGATTCAAGAGGCCAATATCGGATGCGGATTGTTTGGTTTGGAGGGGTCACAAGCGGCTATGTCTGCCGATTACGCATTTGGACAGTTTCGGTTTTTGACGAAGCTATTACTTGTCCATGGGAGGTGGTCGTATCAGCGTGTGGCTGATATGCATAGTAATTTCTTTTACAAGGTGCGTACTGGGTTCTTTGATTGGATGAGAGATCAATGTGAATATTTCTGTAGAATGTTATCTGGACGTTTGCCATGTTTTGGTTCTTACCCTTCAACAAGTGAGTATGATATTTCTTCTATGTGGGTAGGGCAGTTGACGTATTCTACGCGTGGCAGTTTCGACGCAACATATTTATACCAATACACGTTCATCCTTTTGTATAACCTTGTATTTACATCACTTCCCGTAATCGTGCTCGGAGGTACGTCATGCTACTCGTCTCGTTCCTCGCCTAACATACACTTTTCTAGCATTTGACCAAGACATCAATGCAAAGGCAGGGTTGGCATTCCCACAGCTCTATATACGTGGTATTCGTGGTCTGGAATACACGCGAACTAAATTTTGGTTATACATGGCAGATGGATTATATCAGTCTGTTATCGTGTTTTTCATTCCATACTTGGTTTGGACCGTTGGGACACCGAACTCGTGGAATGGAAGGGGGATTAATTCATTGGCGGATTTCGGAACGACGGTTGCAGTTGCTGCTATTTTTTCGGCTAATACTTATGTTGGATTGAATACTCACTAGTGAGTCCCGCTTTTTCTTTTGGTGCACTTGGGCTAGGTCGCTAATGATCACTTATAGTTGGACCATCATGACCTGGATTGTGGTAGTTGGATCGACGCTTGTGATGTTGTTGTGGATTTTGATCTACTCATTCTTTATGAGTGCTGATTTTGTGAACGAGGTGTTAATTTTGTTTGGTGGTGTTCAATTCTGGGCGACGGTTTTGATGACTGCTTTGCTTGCTCTTGGTACATATATTAACTTTCGCTCTTCCGAATGTCACAGCTTACATATCTCTTCATTTTACTTTTTAGCGCCTCGCTTCACCGTTAAATTTGTATCAACGGTGTTTTTTCCTCTGGACAAGGACATTGTTCGGGAAATGTGGGTCATGGGTGACCTTAAGGACAGGCTGGGGATCAAACATAGGAAGGAAAAGAAGGACCGTGGACCTTCTCCCAGGAATTTGGAAGCTGCACCTATGATTCACGAGCAGCACACACGATCAACATCTGAATTGTCGGCTCATCATACTTACGAGTCGACACTAGCAGTAGCTATGGCCCCAGAAATAGGAATATCTCAATACTCCCTACCCTCGGAATTGCTTCTATCCTCGACAAAGCAAGATTCCCAAACATCACTTATGCCGATGCCGTCGACAAGTCCTACGAGATTTGATACTGTGTCACCGCAATTGTCATATTACTCGGCTTCGGATATACCACAATCATCCCCGCTGCCTCCAACGTTGTATAAGCTTGCTTCTGGAGAGATTACGACGAGACCATCTACGCCCAAGACAACGAGGAATTCAATGCATTCGCCTCTTCCACCGACGTTGCCGTCGAAGAATGCATCATTGCGACCGCCTAGCCCACAGAGGAATGGGCTTCTGAGGCGATTGAGCGGGAGTAGTGGGAGTCGACATGAAGAACCGGGGACATTTGAGATGAGGAGTCTCCAGCCATCTGAGCATCATCCCCAATTGCAGTCCCGGCGACCTCAGCACCGTGATCGTGACTCGAGAGTGCCTAGTGCGACTACACATACATCATATGAGACTGCTGAAGATGAATTTTGGATTTCGGAGCATTATGGTGGTGGGGATGAGAGTTCAAGCCAGCCTGGGGTACAGCGAATGTCGCAGGTGTCGTCATCGAGACATGGAAGGGATTCAGAGGAGATAGCGAGAGCTGGAGATCGAGAGGGAACAATTTTAGGACATGGGGCCGGACAACAACATGATCGGCCGACGAGTGATATGAGCGTGATGGGACGTGCGCTGTGATGGATATAACTGCTGAACGTTTAGCATCAGTCATCTACATTTTCTCTTTTTGGGTGTAACTCAGAAAGACTGAGTAACCTTGTGCTGATATGTAACTTGCCAGAATATTGACTAATACAATAACACTCTTTTCATCTTTCATTTTTTCTGTTTTTGATCCAGTTTATTCTGTCTTTTGTCCTCTCAAAATTGCGCATACTGTATTAATCTTATATTATCGGTCTGTTTGGATCTGATCTTAGTTGTTGCATCGTCGTATTCACACCGATGATGCTTAGGTTGTGGCCCAACGTCTCTGTATGCTGGTGACGTATATTAAATCAGTGATAAGGTTATGGATTCATTAGCACAGGAGGATATTAGCAGTGAGACATTATTGTAATACATGAAACATCGGTTTTTATAAGACAAGGGTGTTTCAACACTACGTGTGAGTGTAGTGTTGAAACTCAAGTAGTGTTAAGACACTGTCTAGGAAGTAGTGCTTGTCATCCTACACAAGTCATATCTACTCCAAATGTGGCCAAGTATTTACCGGGATCAAGAAGTTCCAATTGTGGTAAATTTGCATGATTCCGTCCGGCCCGATATAATCATAGATAAATGTGAATGTGGAAAAAAAATCACATCTTTGTGAGAATGTCGGGTGAATTCGGCGATGTTCGATTCCTGACAAATCGTCTCTGTCGTCATGTCCCTGTCCCTTACGATGCAAGAAAGTCACAAACAGGAGAAGGAACCATCCCCACCAAGGAAGGCGCGACTTAAGCTCAGCAGGTGCGCTTACTGCGCCGTTTCGTTTGTTATGCTAACACCGGCCTCAACTGCCAGGGCGTGTGACCGATGCCGGTGAGCTATGTGCGACCGTGGCTATCATGTCCCCTGAACTTCTTCGAAGGAAGCGGAGGATCAAATGTGACGAAGGGCATCCATGCCAGGCCTGCTTAGCTGCAAAAGCTGACTGTACATTTGATGAGCCAGGAAAAAGACAAATGCGCAGAAAGTAAGTAGTTTCTGATGGCCTACACCTTCTTGCTCATTGTGTTACAGCGCTAGACATGTCCCAACCATGGACGAACGTATACGACGCCTCGAATCGCTTGTTAATGCCATCCCGCCTACGGTCTATACTGCTGGCGGCGCCACTGCACCAACGACATCCATTCCTTCGGCTCCGTTCACTGACCATTCAGGAATTTCTGATGATGGTATCTTCTCTTCATCTGTTCATGTCTTTCCTGTTGCTGGTCCGTCCGCGTACTTTACACACAATCCTGAAACCCAAGACATGCAGCACAATCCACAAACGAACTCACGCGGTTTGTATAGTCAGATACAGGACCCAGATCAATTGGCAGAAGCCGCCTCGCGGATGTCACTTACCGCATCTTATCTATATTATGATGATGAAGGGTGTACACGCTGGCAAGGAGAAACCTCGGGATTTCCGATTCTTGAGCTGTTGGCTGACCGTCATGTGCCTGCCCGAAACCGATCCACGGCAGACGGACATTCATACCTTGCCACTTCTCATCTTCCGGACAACAAACCAGTCAATGGATCAAATTCGTTTTTCAATAGGACCACGGGTCCTACAGGGACGAACCCTCTCACGATGTGGAAGCTTACCATGTCCTCTATTGAGCCAGGGCTTATGGACAGGTATGCATCACAGTGAATCTCTTCCCCTTATTTGCTAAGCGCACTCAGCCTCGTGCATTGCTATCTGTCAACGTCTCACTATATTCTTCCTTTCTTGCATATCCCGACGTTTTTGACTGTAAGTCTCCGAATGTTTTTTCACTCGAATCCTCATTAACGGCTATCTTTTCTCCTTGCTCACAGGATTACAGTAATCCACAGAAATGGGGAGAGCCGGGTTTTGCGGCCTTCATCGTCGCTATCTGCTGTCTTGCTTCCCGCCATATAGATGATCCTCGCGTGAGAGCTCATCCTAATGATGGTATATCCGCCGGAGCCCACTGGTACGAATTATTCAAGCGGCTCCAAATTCATTCCATTGCGGACCAACCCACCTTATATAATATTCAAGCCAACCTCATTGCAGCTGTCTACGCAGTGGGCCTTGGGCGTATCTCTAGGGCTGCAGCGCTGCTCGCCCAGTCAGTCACTATGTGCATAGATGCAGGTCTTCACCGTTCTGCAGATTCATATAATCTCTTCAATCCCGTTGAGAATGAGGTTCGTAAACGCACATTTTGGTGTGTTTATATTTGGGACAAGCAGTTAGGGGCTCACTTTGGAAGGCCTTCCCTCCTTCGTCTGAGGGACTGTAATGTTGCGGAGCCAACTCCAGTCGATGACAATTACATTACGCGTGAAGCAATCGTGACACCACCCCCTGGTACAGAATGCAGGATGAGTGCATTTCTGGTTTCACTTCGGATCATGATTGTACTTGAATCAGTGTTGGACGTTCCACCTGCTTGCGAGTCTGATCAATCTGATTCTTTCCTCCTACGCGCCACCAATCTGCTCCATGGCATGAGGAAATTTAGGCCGATGCGAGAAGAAGAGGCATTACTGGACGAGATACATCAAAACATCCCTGCATATTGGGCTCATTCTCCCGAAACTCTGGCAAGTGAAGACAGAATACGGATAACACAGGCGGAGCGCCTGCACTGCGCTGAACAATTTGTTCGGCTGTTGATACATCGCCATAGGTTTTCTGAATATTTTGCTGAGAGGACGTCTGGAGTACGTGATGAAGAACAGACTGATGCAGAGAGGGAGGCACTTATCGCTGCACATGAAGCTGCCCTTCAGGTGGTTTCTGCGCATGCCAACATCGCCCAGCAAGGGCTTATGACTTATTGTGAGCGCTGAATCACTTTCATTTGAACTATAGACTGAGCAATGTTTGACAGATGGGGTTCATGTGATTCATCAACTGGCTCAAGCTGGACGTACACTAGTTGCTGTTCTGTTATGTTGCGAAGCAGAAATGCTGCGACATCTCACGCCACCTGGACTGAATGCGTTACAATCCTGTATCAGCCTCCTACGTAGATTCGGTGGCCGCTATGTCTGTGGTCTCCGTTCAGGCGATCTGATGGAAGAGTTTTGCCGACGTCAGTACCCTCCATTCTTGTTAGTCAGAAGAAGTGGTTGACATTCTTGAATCTCAGTTACGTGCATTCCATTGGACTTTACGGATGGGATTTGTCCGTCCGATCCGACAGCTCCCACAACACGCCGAGCCTGGGTCCGAGGGATTTGCAAAAGGGCGTCTTCAGCATCACGTTCAACGTACAGTGGCGATTCAAATTCCCAGAACGGCAGTCCAGAAGCCTTTTCACCGGGATTTTCTGGCGGAGGAGAAAGTTCACAAGCTAATACATATTCAGCTGTTCCTCCTGCGGCTTCGGGTTCTTCAGGCCAAGCGATGCTATCATCGGCCCAATACGAGGGTCAGAACATCCCTTGTCAAATGTATCTTCAAATTTTCTTGATACATCCACTAGTATGGGAATGAACATGGTTCAGGAGCAACCGTACATGTTGCAAGGTAACATAATGGCCTTCCTTGCTGATGCAGAAGTCAATCCGCTTTCTTCACCTGACTTTGTCATGCCTCGTGTATCAGGTCAGCAGGAGACACCCGACCCCCTGCAGACGCAACAACTATTCTCTTCGACACTCGATTGATGGATTGTTGGTGAAAAATGAATTCTCCCGGTACGCCCGGGTGTAGTCAAAGATGAACGATTCGAAGACATCATCATAACAACAGATTTCTTAGATTTCTACGTGTTGTTTCAAAACCCTATTTTGGACTTGTGTTTTTTGTTGTCGAACATTCTTTTAGCTTTTCTTTTCTTTCAAAAAAATCTGCTTTCGAGTAATAAGCTGTCTTTATGTATTAAGATTTATGTCCGCCGTATTTATATCTATATCCATTTGAAGCAAAACATTTAAAGGACAGACTGATTCGCTGTAGTGTATGGTTCTGCTGATGGTAATGGGGATAATCGGTCTCTTATTGTAACAGCCATCAAGAGAAATGGATGTCAAATATGCGAGAAGATAGGCAAACTAGTGCTGGCAGTTGAGACTTGCTGTGTATTTGGGCTGGGCGTGATAGAAGTGCCATAGCGTATGCTGATTTCTCTGACACACTCCCTTGATGAGCTTCGACCGTCACAATGTCACTGGTAAAACACAGCCAGATTCGGTCTTTCCTTTGTGTTAGACTGTATCGGATTGAGATAGTCCCTTTGAAGCCAAAACTGCGTCATTGTCAGCTTGCCCTGTACTTAAATCAAGCCGTCCATTCCTATTGCATCATTTCTAATGTCTAGCTTATTGTGAAAAATTGCCCGTGGGAATTTTGTAACAATAAGCCCGCCAAAATTGATGGCCAGATCTGGAACTGACTGATCTTCGTCTATTCCTTTTGTTCTTGAGACAAAAGAGAGAGGACTGCTAAATACCATGTGCTGCAGAGCCGATTCACCTCGTATTTCCCACTTCTCTACCTATTCCAGCTATGAGCTACTTTCACAATTTGCCGGTTGAGCTCTTGGCTCATATCTTCATGTTGGCGACCCATGGGGACGGGGAGACCTCCTTTAGTCGATACTCGGTATCTCGCCCAGTATTCGATACGACCTCTGTCAGGACGCCCGTCATCGTTTCATGCGTAAATCGCTTTTGGAGGCATGTCGCCCTAAACACTCCTGCGCTGTGGACAAGTCTGTGCTTAACTCCAGAGATGATACTGGAGAATGATGATGGGGAGAACTATCTTGACTTAACGTTCCTTGATCTCTTTCTCGTTCGGTCCCAGATGTACCCTCTTGATATTCTTATCGATGCTCGAGACCCGTCTTGGAACTTCAATGGAACAGAACCCGAGTGCGCGCTGTTCATGCATAACACAAACGCAATGATCACTTACTTTCTCTTTCTAGACTACCTTTCGAAACAGGACCCGATGTTTATTCCCCGCTTTTTTCTTCTTATTATATGTTGAATGTTGTCAACACAATTCTCCCTTACATCCATCGATGGAGGTCACTCGAGATCTTGACTGACGTATGGGCGCCAATGTTCGTCGCTCTCAGTCACATCAACCCATTTATCCTGTCGCTGGGTGCACAACGCCTCGAGTACTTGGCTCTTTCCCGCTGTAATGAGTTTGCCAGCTTTTCCCCTGATTTCTATCCTGAGTCGATGAAAGAGGAGTCCTTTTTCACCCCTAACGATTGCATTGTTCCTGTCCAGTACTGTAACACCCTCTTACCAAATCTCCGTCACCTAAAGCTTCAAGGCGTTCACGTTCATTGGTCGATGCTCAATTTGATGTTGACGCGGCAGAACGATGTCAGCCTTGTGTCATTGGAGCTTGATTACCACAGTTATGATGTTCGCCCCTCCCTGGAGGAGTTCCGTCAGCTTCTATCTTCGAATCCTCAGCTTGAGATGCTCAAGATCCGCGGTTCTGGTCCATTCGCGTCCGATGCGGATGACGATGTCACCCTTGTCCACCACGATTATCGATTCATTCATCTTCCTAGTCTGAAGAATGTAACCCTCGGGTATCACGATATACCCGAATGCCAGACTATTCTCGAACTTTTAGATGCTCCGAATACATGGAGATTGCACCTCGAGGATGAGTCCTACAAGGCGGAGCCTGAAGTGCTGGATGCTAGCTCGATCCTTTCTTTCCTCGCAACCGGGGTGTTTAGTGATGTCAAGCACAAGAGTCCTTCTGCTCGCGTGGCTTTTCCTGGCCTGACCTCCCTCTCTTTATCATCTGTCAAGACTGGAAAGCGTTCGTTCAACGCTTTCCTCAACTCTGTAAAAAATTTACGGGACCTCACTTTGAACTCAATGAATCTGGACGAGGTTCTTTGTTCGCTCCTTCCATCTGACTCAAATACTCCCGATAACTCCATCCTTTGTCCATGTCCTCGCCTCGACAAGGCAACTCTCATTAATGTTCGCCCTGGCTGTGGCCCGCGATACTACTCGAGTCTCTCAGATATTGATGGGAAGAGACGGGAGCATGGTTCAACATCACTGCAGTGCGAAGTTCGAGAGATAGTACTGGAGCATGACGATGAAGATATTAACATGGACTTTGAGCTCAATGAAGGCTTTGAGCTCGATGAAGGCTCTGAGTTCTTATCCGATTACATCGACGATCTGGAATCGGATCGTTCAATTATGATTTATTAATATTAACTACCGGTGTCTCTGGTTATGGTCATTTCCATGTATTGATACAAGTATCTTACAATTCTAATAAACATCGTAAATGGGTTTTGTCAAAATAATGGCTTTCGAATTCTGTTCGAGAATTGTAGATAATTAATTGTTTTTGGCTATTGTTTGTGCTGTGAGGAAAATAAATTGATGGTGTATGATGTTTAATTTTTGTGAACCTGCCATTTTTAAGCAGACTTTATAGTTAAGATACTGTCTGTAAGACATGTAAAATAATGTCTCATGGACAGTATCCGCCGCTTCTAGTACTACGCAGTACGATGTACACTTTCGTTCCTGCGCCGCTTCAAGCTATGGTATATCAATCAAAGCAGATTGATTGATTGATTGATTGACTGATTCAACCTCTGATACAGCTTCACCTTCACCCTTCAGTTTAGAATAAGCTTCTGTTAGCCCTGCATAGAAAGCTTCAACCGCCTCACTCGCATCAGAGAAAACTATTTCCTTCTCGAGAGGGATAACAACTTGTCTGGTGGGGCCATTGGGTGGTCATTTTATTTCGGTGAGTTCTATCTGCTTCGGTTTCGCTATTGCTGGAAGCCAACTCGTGCTTAGCCGGGCTCCTTTCATGAGGAATATCAAGGAATGTTTCTCTACGTCGGGAATGTTCTCTAGGTTGGGCAGGCTCGCTATCTTGATCTTGCCACTGCTCATAGTTTGAGCGAACGATTCCGGTTTCGGTGCGTCATTTTGTTGTCTGGTAACATTGGCAGCGCCTGTTTTGGGTAATTCAACTGCCCAACAGATGATGAGTCGATTGTTTGACACTAGGGGCGACTGGGGGCTGCGGGATACTATCGGAGCAGACTGATCCTTTCTTCTCGCGATTCTTGCCCTTGCGTTAGTCTATTCCCGTGCTAGTGTCAGTTGGGAAGGCTGTACATGGTCCTCATTGTTTTCAGAGAAGGCTAGTCGTGATTTGAGATGCCTTGTATCTATCTCAACCCGATTCAGAAACTACCTGCACCAACAATGATAGACCCGATCCCCATGATAGAGGGTAGTCCGTTGAACTTGTGACTTACCACCGACTGTTTTCGTATGAGTTTTGCAATGTGGAGTATCGATAGTGACAGCACTTTTGCTTTTTTTTGAAATCTTCTGGTGGGGATGTGGCCAGGTGAGCACCATCCCAGAGCTCTCGTTATCTTGAGTCACGTCTTCCATCTCCACATCTCTGTGTGTCTCGTTGGTGTTGATTCAGGCCACCGCCTCATCTAGCCCATGATTGGCGTCATGAGGTGCATAGAAGACTCAACGCCTGCCACTTAATCATTCCACCTTCCAGCATGGTCTCTCTGGGACTCGCTTGGGAAGCAGTCATGCTTAGTTGAAGGGATACTGCCAGAGGCCAGTTTCCTTGTTACAGCCCTCAGTTTGGATGTGTTCGACCTGACTTCACTTTCTTTTCGCCCGGAGCGATGACGAGTTCACCGAAGATCCGCTCTTGGAGATGACAGAGGCTGAGATCCTCCGAGAGGAGCCATCTAGCCTTGCATTTGACGATTGAGCGTCCCTCTTTTCCGGGCACATTTTCTAGTGACGGACTCACCGCTTGGCATGGCATCGAGTGAGGCTTGATTCTCGTTCCTGCCCAGTATACTGGCCTGGAGGCCAGGTTAGACAGACCATCTTGATTATGACTGCTGTTGTCGTTCTGCGCAACCTTGCTGATGATGCTTGAAGGGAGAAGGATGTCGTCTAGATTTCGTATGCCAAAATATGTAATAAAGGATAGATATACTCTTAGTAGCTGTGATTTGAATAACATAGGATCATCAGGTCAATCATGGGTAAGAATCTATATAAGTATCTTCAATCTTCGCTATCATACCGCAGGCTTCTAGCGCAGTTGTGAGAGCACGAATAGTATCCTTTGTTTTAATAGCGGTTGGGTCAAAGTTTCTGGTGGTGTCAGCGACGTCGATGCTGGATTTGAAAAGGTGAGACGCGGTATCGTCTGAAACCGAGCGACACGTGTTAGAGATCTCCGAAAGCACTTGAGAGAGTAGGCTTACTGGCAGGAAGGTCGTTAGATTTAAGGCCTGCCTCGACATCAAAGTTGCCCGAAAGCGATGACAAATCGGCCAAAGGACTAGGTGTGTGCAAGTTCCTTGCAAACGCGATCACAGGTAGGTGAAGTAGACGCTCTTTTCCAATAAACCAGCGAGTTACGGTAGAAGCTTCATGTCCTCGAATCCGATTGCTTCTTCGTCCTCCTAACTCCTTAATAATCGGAGTTTTTCCCAGTCGCCAAGAAGGCTGACATGCACCGATGAATGTTCTTGGGATAGGAATTTCGTCTACATCAATGTGCCTTGAATTGCGAGACACAGCATGTCCCTGATTATCCCCTGGATTAACAGAGCTAGTTGTTAGTTCCGTCGTCACAAAATCGGAAATGCTCCCTCCAAGCATGCAAATACCTTTGATAGCTCTGGTGTCATCAAAAAGCACTGCTGAATCCACCACAGGTGCGGGCGGTGCTCGATCTCCATCCAGAATGGTATACTTAGGGGGAAAGTTAGGGGCCGTCTGTGCAGAGGACACCCTGAAACTAATGTAATCTTCTCCACGCTTCCGAGTGCATATATCACAGTTGCATTCGTTGCGACAGCTCGGACAGTCCAAATCATCCAGCTCTAAACAAAATGGGCGTTCTGGATATCTATCGAGCCATTCGAATACGGATAAACAGAACGGCTCTCAAAGCACTTACCGAAGAGCCATGCAACGGCTACAATATTTTTTGCTGCACGGACAGTTCATCTTAAGATAACGTGTTTTCCTTCGACATTGGTGGCAGTAAGCTTCTTCCTTGCCCATTGGAAAATCTTGTCTAGGACGGCCGCGAGCTTTTTGTCTCGTATGAGGAAACATAGACTCAGAATGCTTGAGAGTGATTTTGAGGGGTTGTTTTATTTGAGTTGCGAGTGTTTGATGTAGTAGCTTCGTAGGAGGCATATCTTTTGACAAGAATGAGCTAGCGCTTTCTTCCAAACAGTTCACCAAGCCTCTCGGGACTTCTCTATCTTCCTCACCCTGGTCTTTATTAGATACTAAAGTTTTTGCATTAACTGGCCTTCGTGATGATTTAACTGCATAATTTCGAGTTTGAGACGACCAGGATGACGATGATTGTGGAGACGAAGAACTGCTGACGGTAGAAAAGGATGAATCAGTGGTGGACTGGCCCTTCGTCAAATCCAGCTGAGTGTCACTTGAGACGGTGGTATCTAAGTGACCCGACGTGATCTCTGTCGCACTTATTCTATCCAATGCTAAGTCCATACTGGAGTCCTGTGAATCGCCATCATAAACCTCGGGACCACCTCCCAAGAATGCCGGATTAATCGTGGTCAGTTCATCCAAATTATTCCCCCCCTCCAAACACGCTATTCTACAAGGATCATTGAGCTGCAAGTAGTTCCCATTCCCGGTAGAATTGAGGCTGCTTGATTCAGGTGAGCCAAGAGCCTGAGGAGCAAGAAAGATATCCTCCAGATTAGATTGCGAGCGGAATGGATTCTTGTGATACTGCGGCACGATTGTTGGGGAATGAGATGTAGATACAGCAGCAAGAGGAAATGTGGAGCCAGTCATATTATTGTCGCTACCGTGATCCGATGATTTGTCCAGAGATAAACTAAAAGCAACATAATCTCCCATATTCCTGTCAAAGGCATCATGAGGGTCGAAAGTCGGATACGAACTTGGGGGAGTATCTGTCGGAGCAGTTGGCAAGTATGGCATAGTGTCATCAAGAAAATCTGGGTCAACAGCCTTCTGCTTGCCGCGCGCCTTTTCAGATAGGCGAACCGATGTATCTTGTTGAATAGCAACGATTGTCGGCTGAACTTGCGTCTCCTCCGATGAAGTAGAGTTATCAGCCACAGTGTTTAGCGAGTTAGTAATATCCTCTCTTTGTAATTTCACGCCCCTGCCCCTTCGACGTTGCCCCTTCTGCGAACTCGCTGAATTCTGAGACTTGTATACTTCCGCCAAATCCAGCTTAGGAATAGACGTCGAGGTTGGGGAAGAAGCAGCACGACCTAAACCGACTTTTCCAGACAGCTTTTCGGTTATACTTATTCCTGCCTGTTTTTTCCGGCGACTGGAAGATGATGGTTCATCAGAGGATGTACAGCCTCTCCACGATAAAGGAGCTCCAGCACTCAAGTCGTCCTCTGTTTCCTTTTGCTCTTCGTTCTTGTACTCCAGGAAAGACCAGTGAGACTTGACACAGTTCCGACGAGCTCTCGTTCCCAACAGAATCCATTTGCTTGCATCGACTGTGTTCTGAGAAAAACGAGTATTGAAGTAGACGATAGCAGCAGGAACATGCTCCAAGTTTTGTAATTCGATATCTTGAATAGCAGGAGGATCAGAAACCATATAAGAGACTTCATTATTGTTGACTTCGTATTCTGGCACTGGGAAAGGATCAGGCTCAGACGCTGATTTGCCTCGTTCATCGGGATGAGATGAAGAAAGTAAACAGCGAGAGAGCAGGTTCGCAAGAAGCTGGGACGGGCAATAAATCCAGCTGACCCTCTTTCTCCGACACGTTTGTGACAATGGGATTAATATTCGTGGATGAGCTTCCATTGAGTTGATGGGTTGAAGGGTCATACAAAACGAGCTTTTCTTCTTGCTGGCTTTGTGATCCATGGAGCGTCGGTGCTGAAACGGTCGGGTCCAGATTGGTCTCAGAAAATTTCTTTTTCCTCACCCATTTTCTCTCTCCCTTCTTCTCTCGACGGTGTCTCTCTTGCTCTGGCTTGGCAATCTCATGATTGGCATCAGAAACTGTGGGCTCGAGATGTCGAGTGTGCGTTACACCACGGACATACTTAAGCTCCTTCAAAGAGCGATAATTCGTCATGTTCTTCCCCGGAGACAAAGGAGGAATTTCTACGCAAACGAATTGTAATGTCTGAGATACTTCTTGACGAGTTTGAGGAGAAATTTTGGGTGTAGACGCAACAAGATTGGAAAGCAAGTCGAGTTCATCGTTGAGCTGTTGTGGGGATGATATTTGGGAACTCCTAAACAAAGTTGGGGGAGATATAGAATGGGGTTGAGATCGTGGCAAGTTTTGAGCAGGTTTAGGCATCTGCACGAAAGCTGTTATCAAGGGACATCCCAGAAAAGAATGGCAAATGTACTTCGAAATTAGAAACATCAACACTTTCGCTATCTGGATTGGTACTTAAAGTTGATTGACCTCCCCTGTGGTGAGCCGGGATTGAGGCTGAAGGGTCAGGATAAGATGGCACTACCGAAGCCAAGATGGTCTTTGAGCAATTTTAGATCGTAATCTCAAATAACGAGAAACAGGTGTAGATCTTCACCAAGTTGGATTCATTTTCGATCAATGGAGTAGATGAATCAGACGCAAAGAGGTGGGGGGAGAGTCGTTGATGATTTGTTGGGGTGATAGGTCGTTTGATGGGTTTGGTGCGGGAGAGACTCGGTCCACGCGGGTTTTGTGCATGCAACGCCTAGAAGATGAAAGCTATATATTTCTGAACGGAGCGAAGACTTTGGGCACGAACCTGGTTCTGCACCACTTTTGTGGTCGCAATTGATACAAACGGCGGTCTTGGTTCCTGAAATGGAGACGACTGATGATTAAAACACGAAGATGCATTGTCTGCAAAGATGGGCGTACTTGGAATTTTGTGTGTCGATGAATTTTGTGCGTTGGGGAAGGATTCCAGGCGAGTTTCGTAGCAGATGTAGATTTCCTGTCCTGGAAACTTTCACTAAATATTGCCGGCGCTCAACAAACTGCTTTGAACGTACAGGCTTGTTGACGTCCGAAAAGGTGAGATGTGGTATTTCATTATTTGGATGGGATAGTCTTGAAGGTATATCCTATCCAAACAGACAACAGAGGGATTAGGAATAAAGGTACGAGGACATAACGATAGATGAAGACCTGTGAATGGTCTGCACGTTTTAAAATGGAGTTGGCACTCTGATGGAAGATTTGAACTTTACGTGCAATAATCCAAGGAGTCTGCGTGGAAGTGGCGATCCGTGCAGAACGTGTAATAGCTTCCGTCGTGCCTTTCTGTGAGCAAGATGATTTGACCTGGAGATTATTTGTGAACAGCCCAGACAACGCGCAGAAAATAGAACACGTAAGAAAAATCATATCCCCACCTGGACCTGAGTATAACCAGCTGACAATGTTCGGGAAGGAAGCGGCGCGATTGGTTTCAAGCTTGGAGTCTGAATTACATTCAAATTGGGTTCACCCAATACAAACGCGTGAATACTGACTTGTTCATCTCTCTGGATGGAGACATGGTCTGGTTTCGAATATTCATTTGCCTTGCCAATAATTAGGTTTAATGAGAGCCACCAGACGCGATGAGACACACCATCGACGGTCTCTGACTATTCACGCTTCCCGATCCCAATGAACTGTTAACAAAAAGATTTCCAGATAGTTCCGTTGTAGTTGTGTCCATCGATAGCCTTCCTTTGTTGATAGATGCAGAATTTGGGGATACCAATCCCTCGTGGTGATCAGAAAGTATGTTCAATCGTCTATCTTTGACCTTTTCAGCTTCCGCAGATAAGCTTTCCTTAGGCTGGCTTCTATCCCAGTTACTCAGCGCGTGATTGTGCATGAGCTATGGCCAGAGACCATGCAAGTATCAGTGTATCAGTGCTCCGCACTTGCCGCTTCACGTGCTCAGATTCTCGCTTATCTAACCAGGTAAACAATAATTAGCGGGCAAGCTAGAATTCTTTGAACTGTGAAGCTCACGATCTCCTAGTCCCTCCAAAAGGCCGCAGATAATCAACAGAGCAAGAAGTTATTTACGTCTTTCTGAATTCTTTCTTGTCAATTTCTCTATATTTGGCACCTCGTATTCAGTGGACTAGAAGTACATATACCTCTCATTTCTGTAAATCATCCCTCTGTCAAAATGCCCATACTCGCTGGCTCTAGAATAAACCTAAGGCTTGAGGCGGGAGATAAATGATGCATGTGTTGACGTTCTATTTTGGGAATATTATCCATCACAAGTACGCCTCGACATACTAAATCAGTTCTAGTACTGAAGTCTTTGTATAATCTGAAAGAGATCCATTTCTAGAGAAGATCTGAACGCAATGTTAGCTCATCAAGGGAGCATTGAGGTTTTGAGTGTTAGGTCTAGCCACCTTAGGTAGGTTATTAGAATCTGAAGGATCAGAATTGAGCTCACCTTGGTCATCACAACGAACTAGAGTTTACATCATAAATAGGCTACAGCTAGTTTCATTCAGACTGAACAACAATTAAATAATTCTGTCTTTTTTTCTGTCCGACAATCCTTCAGCGTTGGCTTGGTTAGCCGTCATCTTCCTTTCCTCCTTTTCATTTTCTTCTCTCTTTTTCTTCCCTTTCTTCAAATGGTTTGGATAACTAGTTGCGAGTAATCTGACTTTTGTGTATATAGGGACTTTGTATAGTCTATTCTGTACACTACTGCAACCTGTGATCGAGCCCAATGAGATGAAACCTAAGTAAAAAAAATCTTCAGGTATTGGGTATTGGCCCCCATCTACATTATCAGACAAGGATTTTTTGACACGGCAGTCGAGAGTGTTATGTCAAGAGAGAAAGAGAGGTCAAAGCCATGGGGGGCATAAACGGACTCGAAACTTTCGAAAGAGTGGCGAAAAAACCATCAAAGCAGAACCTGGGATCTCATGAATGAGAAGCCATTTCGAATTTCAACTTTTATAGCGACCATTCTTCACAAGCAGAAAAACCGCATCTGAGTTTCCTTTTCCTTAGTCCCAAGAATTCTAGAATATGATATATAAAAAAAACAAAAACAACTTACCTTTTCACCCCAATTCAAAAAGACCTCTCTCTCTCTACTCCCAATGAACTGTCCAGTGAACTGACCAACACACACATATTCAACAGGCATATCAAATTTATCCTCCAAGAAAAATGCTGAATTCCATCTAACCGACTCACAAGCCCTTCTAAACCGCAACACAAGAAAAACAAACAACAAGAAAAACAAAACCTCATCCCACCATCCCACAACGAACACAAACCACGAACAAGAAAAAAAACCTAAACCGCAACACTTCATCTCCACTTGAAAAAAAAAGCGTTCTCATCCATCCTACCACTCAAACCTCCTCCTCCTTTTCCTCTTCCTCCTCCTCTTCCTTCTCATCATCACTACCACCACTACTACCACTAGCACCACCACCCATAATATACTCTTCCATCCCAGTCCTCTTCTCCTTCTTATAATCATACCCCACAAAACTCATCACACTACAAAATGCATCATCATCATCAAACGATTTTTTAAAAAAGAAACGTCAAACACAACATTCAATCAATCAAAAAAGGGGAGTAGTACTCACTATATCGTCCCATCCGCACAACCAACCACAACCTCTTCATGACTCAACTGCATCGACATCGGATTCTTCTCAGGCATCGCAAGCCCCATAAACGAAGGCGGAACTCGACCTTTGATCCCTCTCCTCATCCCACCACCACCACTACCGTCATGATGATGGTGATGATTCGCCAAGGCAGCCCATACACCTCCAAGTGGCGTCACCTCCATCCTCGATACTTCTTCATCATCATCATCGTCCACAACTTCCTCCTCCTCCTTGACAACTGCAAGCCCATTCCCCCTACTACACAACACTTCACGCTCCTCTGCCGCATCACCAACACCATTCTCCTCCTCATCATCATCATTCTCTTCATCCTCCTCCTCCTCCTCCCTCACCTCTACCTCCCTCCCACTCAATCCCACATCCCTCCCCATCCTCGTCGTCGACACCAAAATCCTCCTATCAGCACCCACCCTCGAACTAAACCTCGTCGCTACAACCACCCTCCGCTTCCTCGGATCCACAGCTCCAATCGCAACATCCGGCGTCTCCACCATCGCCACCAACTTGGGCAAAACACTCACTCGACCAGCACCGGCAATCGACCCACCAGTAGCACCGAAAGTCGACCCACCACCACCACTAGTAGTAGTTGACACTCCACCAACCTGACTCAAACAATGCGATGACATCCCCGACTTGGAATGAAGAGGTGGCGTCCACGGACAAGGCGATACACTCTTTGGTGTCCATATACGAGGCGACGAAGACCGATTCGAAAGTTCACCACCTCGCGCCGAATTCATACTCGATCGTCTATTCGCACCAGGAGTAGTAGTAGTTGTAAGAGAAAAAGAAGAAGGGGCAGGCGATGGCGATGCAAGAGACGACATACGACGACGCCCCGCCGCTGCCGCAGCCGTTGAGTTCGTCTGACAAGTAGAGACACGAGACGATAACACACTCGCACCCCACCTCTGCTGATCACCACCACCACCACCACCACCAGCAGCCAACGTCTCTTCCCCTTCTTGCCACTCAAGATGCATAATAATCGACTTGGTAGCACACTAAAAAAACACACACACAAATCAGCAGGCGAAAAAACACACACAAATCAGCAAGCACAATGTTCAAAAAGCAAACACAACACATAAACAACAAAACTCACCGTCACCTGCCTCCCCTTGGCAGCAAACCACTGCAACATATTATTCGGCGCAGAACCCACACTCGCAAGTTTCCCATTCAACACCGGATCCCCAACTCCAAGCTCCCTAAGTCGGAATTGCGATATCATCTCCCTCCGTTCTAATCATCTCCCGACATCAACATAATCGTCGCATAAGAAAAAAAAAGAAAGAAAGAAAAGAGACAAACGCACGGATAGAAAACACGCGCACAATCCCATCAATCGTCACACTCACCACCCTCTCCCCTTCCCCTCCTTCTCCTCTCTCCTCCTTTCCCACCACCACCCTCATCAACAACAATCTGAACCCCAATCGCAATCGTCGTCTGCTGCCCAAACCTCACCATCTTAACCCCCCTCCGCCAATCCCAACACACCACCGCCTTATCCGCCCCAGCCGACACCAACACCTTGGACGACAACGCAACAGCCCGTATCCCATTCAAATGCCCCGCAAGTCGTTGCAACGGCTCAAACGTCACCGAAGAGAAAACATGCACGCGTCCCACGTCGTGAAACCCCACAACGAAGACTTCTGTAGGTGTGGATGTGGGTGTTAACTCAAGGACGTCTGGGGAGGGTAAATGGTTCACCTTGGTCTGCCAAGAAATCAAGACAACTAACTGGTTTCTTCACCCTCAAACACTTCTTCATCTCCCCCGTATCAATATCCCAAAACCGAATCGTCTCATCATAACTCCCACTAATCAGCCTCTTTCCGCGCAACAGCAACGTCGTGCAGAAATGGGTGTGTCCATGCAAGAAGCGAATGGATTGTGGTAGCCCGTTTTGAAAGTTGGATTCTCGATGGTGAAGCGATCGGTAGAGCGGTTCCCTAAAAAAAGGGACGTGTTTAGAGTAGTGTGTGTATACGAGAAAGAAGCTTGCTTACCAGCCATTAGGCGTACAAGGCGTTCTGATCGGTAAAGGGTCAGTGGCGGTTATGCTTAGACAGTGAAACCTCCAAATAGAAGGATGATGAACCATAGCTTGCCATTTGCGTGAAACCTAGTTTTTATGGATGTGCGAAGAAGGAAGGAAGGAAGGAAGGTGTCGCAGATGTCAAAAGAAATGAGAAAAAAAAGATTGATTTACCGGTTCTATGTTCAAGAGTTCTCTGACGCTGAGGTGCTTCAAGACGCGAAAGGCGAGATTGGGCGATAAGTGAGTCATGATATCGAATGTCGATCGGAGGTATTTTTGGAGGAGGAGGATTTGGAGAGGGATGTCGCCGGGGAGGCTAGCTGTGGACAGAGAGAGCGTTAGAGGAAAGAGACGCGATTAGGTCTACGGACATTCAAGAACGGCAGCGATGAGCCTCATCCGGTCCTCTTGACTGAACCTTCGTAGAACGTGTTTAATTTCTTTTTCGCTGAAACCACCTTGACCGTCGCCACAAAGCGCCTTTACGATATCAGCACGACCATCACCACTTTGGTCGTCCTCGTCGTCTCGATACCCGCTCCAAAAGCCTTTGCGCTTCCTGGCCTCACAAAAACAAAAAGCTTCTGGATCACCAGGGAGTTGCGGGCAGCCTGCGGGACCGGCAGCTTGGTCTCGAAGTAGTTGAACCTCGGCTTGCAGCGCGTGAAGCTGAGCGGCGGCAGAAGCTTGAGCGCGTTCAAGCAATCGTTTGTAGTGGAGGATTTTGCGTGTATGCATAGCGAGGAGCTGGTCCAGCGCCAAGCTCATCTAAAGAGAATGTAGTTCATGAGCGTGTTGAGACAAGAATCGGGTGGGAAAAGAAACCTCTTCGTCGATATCGTTCTCGTTGACGTCTGTGACGAGGTCGACGCTCATGGTGTCCTCTTCGACAAGACTAATGGCGGGGGAAGAAGGGGAGAGGATGTAGGAGCGAGAAGGAGAAGGTGTTGGGGTGGCTTGTGGACGTCGAGGGGGAGTTAATAAAGCAGCAGCAGAACTGGTGGACGCTGCATCCTTGGTTTTGGCTGCTACTGGTTTTTTGAGGCCGGGCGTCGAGGGACTTGGTGGCATTTTACAAAGTTGTATCAATTATTTGTGACACATCTCTAATGCAACTCTTTGTCCAAGAAATTCAATCATTGGTTTCGACGTTGCCCCCGTTCGTCTACATCTACGACCCCGTCTCTCTCAGAACAACCACCACCGTCCTCCAGAAAACTCTGTCCGACGGTCCACCCGGGCTCGTCCATGTCCACCTCGATGCCGTGTCGTGTTTCTCGCAAAAGCTGCTGTTTGACTATATTCTCGAATCGTTGCCTGGTTTGGACCCCGAAGAACGCTGGAACGATAGCTGGGATTCGTTCTTGCATGGTCTTCGCCGGGTAGCAGACGTCCGATTGGTGATTAGCGTCGAACAGGTCGACCGACTCAAGCCCGACGCGATGGTACCTCTGTCCCGTCTCCGCGAGCTGGTACTGTCCTTTCTAATCTGCCTTGGGACCAACTCAGTGCCTCTACCAGAGTCAGATCAACGTCACTGTCGTCTTTATCTCGCAGACCCAGTGGCAGGACGTGAAACCCGCGTTGGGGGCCTCACCCGAGCCGTACTATATCGACATCAAACCACTGGCCAAGTCTGGTATTCTACCTTTTTCTTCTGTTGTCGTTCCCGTCGTTGATCATGGACTCGAGAGATGATAACGACTCTGTCGTCCAGATTCACCGCAATTTCCGAACAAGCTCAAGCGTCCAGATACGCTCACTGCTACCACCCGTCTTTCAATCCGCTCTACGGACACTTTATCTCCATGATCTGTGACGTCTGTTTTCCCTTTGTTCACGACATCGACGAACTCGCGTATATAGCCGCAGCTTGTTGGCCGGCCTTTGTGAAACCGTTGCTTGTATCTGGAGTTCATGCAAATGATACAGCGCCGACGGAGGACACGCGTCTCCGGCTCATACGAGCATTCACACCTCGCGTCACCCATGCGCTCGAGTCGCTCTACCCTCGATCGATGAGTGCTCAGGACTGGAGCGCAGCGAACGACGACCAGCCTGATCCCGACAGTTTATTAGCCCCTCTGCAAGACAGCATCCACTCGTTACCCCGCATGTCTCGATTCATTCTAATAGCATCCTACATAGCATCTACCAACCCCGCTAAAAGCGATCTGCGCATGTTCGGCCGTGGAATAGACGAAAAAAAACGAAGACGGAGAAGGGCACAGACCACAACAAAGGGACCCTCTAAAGTAAAGCGTCTGTGAACTAGGTTGACTTTCTACTGACATTGCGCGCAGGTCCCACAACACCTCCTTGGCCCAAACCCTTACCCTCTAGATCGCATGATCGCGATCCTGGGAGCGCTACTAGAAGAAAACGACATCGAGTCAAGGCTTCCAATGCCAGGCCTCGCAATCCCAGGAGAATACACCGACATGGAAATCAATCGCGTCGGTGTGTACAGCGCCGTAATTTACCCTCCCCTTTTTTTTCTCGTGAATGCTGTTCTGAAATAATAGAGACCAGGTGATGGAATTGGTGTCGATGCATCTTTTGGTGAAAACGTCGCAGGTGGATAGGATCGACGGACCACCAATGCTGAAGAGCAGGATATCGCGCCAAGTGGCGCTGGGACTCGCCAAACAGCTACAAGTGCCGCTGAATGATCTATTGTGGGAGTCTTAGTCGCATTATGTAATTATATATATCTTTATCCCAATGAACAACAACAACGACGACGACTACGACTACGAGTCGGACGTGTCCTCCCTCGACACGCACTTCCAAGAACGTGATGGCGATGAAGACAATTTATGGGAGGTCGAGGCCATTGTGGCAGAGAGAGGACGAAGGTATCAAGTTCGTTGGGCTGGAGTCGACGATAAAGGCGCTCCTTGGCCACTTGATTGGGTCCCCAAAGAAGACTGCACTGATCCCCTCGTACGCAAATGGAAAAAAACAAAAGCGCGCAAGAGGAAACGAGACGAAAAAACCTCCTCGTCGTCGTCGTCGTCGTCGTCCCCTAGAAAAAAACAGAAACTCCGTGTCACCAGTCCTGGTCTTGTTCTTTGTACGAACAATAACCCTCACGCGTTACCGTTATCATCCAAGGTTAAGGTTGTGCGTGAGGAAGATGAAAGCTCCATCGATCAATTCGACTCGCCGAAAAAGTCTCATCGTCCTCGTCCTCGTCTGGGTTTGACGATTTGTGAGGAGCGCACTGACTCAGCATCCACAGATCGTGCCCAACTTCAACTCCAACTCCTACCCGCAGCCGCAGCCGCGACGGATGTCATAACCAAAGGCATCGCACTCGCCGCCAAACACGCCTCTCACCAAAACGGCAGCACCTCCACTTCCACCACTCGACCCTCTAAACGCCTTCTCCCTGCGTTCCTCAAAAAGGAAAAGGAAAAGGAAAAGATGGAAAAGAGACGACGACGCAGCTCTAGCTCTAGCCTCGAATTGGTAGAGATTGAAGCGGGAGAAGATCAGAGAATAGAGGTGAGCGAGGAAAATCGGAGAATCGAGGTGAGCACGAGCGAGCTTTCGCCTGTGCACGCGTTGGAGGAGTTTGCGGATTCGTTTGTGGATTATGAAGGTGGTGGTGGTGGTGGTGGTGTGGTATCGAAAGTCGAGTGCGTTATCGACATCGAGTGCGTTATCGATATCGAGTGTGTCCCCGAAATCGAGTGTGTCTCCGAAATCGAGTGTGTCTCCGAAATCTACGTCAAGTCGGACGATGACGAGGACGCTAGATAAGACGCAAACCCAATATCAGGTTGTGAGTCCTCGAATTTCGAGGCGGCAGGAGGAGGAGGAAGATACGCAAGATTTGATGGCTGAGGCTGAACTATCATCACCTGCCATTCAACATGTTGCGAGTCCTCTTCGGCGGGAGGAGGAGGATACACGAGATGTGGTGGCTGAGGTTGAGTCATCATCGACTTCTGTTCCTGTGGATCTTGTTGTGTCCTCAGACTCTCAAGTTGTTGTGCTTTCGGACGAGGAGGAGGACGAGGGACTAGTGAATGGGATTAATTCCCCAGAGATAGCGCCCACGGTGAAAAAAATTCTTTTTTTCAGATATTTCTATGTTACGCTTACATGAATCTCCAGCCATCATCAGGTCTCGAGGTGGAGCAAAAAGAATCGGTTCAGCTGCACCTCGACACGGGACGACCTGATTCTGTTCGAGCGCGTTCACCGAGTCCATCTGGTTTGGATGATATGTTGGTCGTTCCCGCTACGATGTCTCCCTCTCGACTCTCCGAGCAAAAAAAAATCATGGTCCAGTCGTCGACCGCGGTACGTGCTTTCTTGGCACCTCTACTTCCTTGCTGAACACGTTATTCTAGTCCGATCGGGATGATGCTTCCCATCATCATCATCATCATCATCATCTCGACTCCGCCATGCACCTCCTCAACAAAAAATCCGAAGAAATTATCCGACTCGAACATCTCATCACCTCCCTCTCCACCGACAAACACGCACTCCAAACATCTCTCGAAGCCCAACACCACCAAATAGCCTTTGCGGAAAAGAACGCGAACGTGTTCAGGGAAGAGTATCTCCGCGTGTCGGCGCTGGTGGATGAGTTGCGGAGGGACAAGGCGGTGTTGGAGGAACGTGTCGAGGTGGCGGAGGGTCAGGTGAGAGAGGGTGTGCAAGCTGTGAAGGCGCTGTTTGAGAGCAGGGTGGAGCGGTTGGAAGAGGAGGTGGTGTATCATAAATGTATGACGACGTTTTGTGTAGAGCAGAGTCGCAGAACGCAGGATGAGGAGATGAGAAGACGGGCGGCGGAGTGTGTGGAGGTGGAGGGGAGGTGTAGAGTGTTGGAGGAGAGAGTGGAGGGTGCGAGGGAGATGATGGATCGTTTGGAGAGGTTGGTGACGCAGAGGGATAGAGAGAACGAGGTGTTGAGAGTGGAGGGGAGAGTGAAGCAGGAGGAGATTGAGAGGTTGAGAGTGGAGGGGAGGGTGAAAGAGGAAGAAATTGAGAGGTTGAAGAAGGAAGTGGAGAGAGAGATGGTGGAGAGGGGAGTTGAGTGCAAGCGGGTAGAGGAGGTTGATGTGGTTTCGCCGTTGCGAGCGGAAGAGGAGGAGGAGATTGAGAGTTTGGAAATGCTAGGAGTGGAGGAATCGTCGAGGAGAGAAACGATAGAGAAGGGAAATTGAGTGGAAGGGGCTTGAGGAGCCTAACGTGGTTTTGGGAAAAGAAACAGAGGAGGAGATTGAGAGTTTGGAAATGCTAGTAGTGGAGGAACCGTCCTTTCTCTCCTCGACGATGACGGAGAGGGAAATTGAGTGGAAGGGGTTAGGGGAGCCTCATGTGGATGTGGCGCATGGGGAGCATAAGGAGCATCCCTCTGAGGAAGAGGCATCGTTGAGTGCGGAGGTGTATATGTGTATGTGGAGAAAAGAGGGGAGAGAGAAATGTAATGCCATGTTTTTGTCGATAGAGGTAAGTGGGTTGGTTCTGGCTACGAGGCTTTTTTTTTAAAATGTGTGTGTGTAGGCTCTTAAACAGCATTTGGAGCTGAGTGGACATTTAGGGTGATGCATGGGTTTTGTGCGCATTGTGGTATCTTTATTCCTTTTTTTTATTTTTATTTTTGTTTTTGGTTGGTGTTGTGTATTGTAGTGTTCGTTCTGAAGAAGTGGTACTTGATAATTTTATTCATTATTAACGTTTTCGCTTGATTGATGTTGGATATGCTAGGGTCAAAAATGACAAGGCCAGACTAGTTTTTCTCTCGTTCGTCGATTGTGTGATGATGAATGAGGCCTTGACTGAAATGGAACCAATGATGGCGGATCGTCCAGCTTATTTTTAAATGGCTATGTAAGTAAGGGACTGCAAGAATTTGGAGGTCCCTGTCGATTAGTGGTCAAATCATCTCGTTGTGGTTTCGTCTACTCCGAGAAGCCGGAAGTTCGAATCCTCCCTGGGACATCTTTTTCTTGTGAAATAGTCAATTTTTCTTCTCCTCCTCTCTGGACGGGAAAGGGGGGACCACCAAGGTTTGGAATGGGGTTGGGTTGATGACTTGAAATGTGAATCACTCTTGATCGTCACATCGGACTGATGGACGTGTGGGATTTTGATCAAATGTTCACTCGTTGATCGTGAAAGGGACCGATTACTGTGAGCTCCGGAGGCGATTCAGGGGGTAGGAGATCTTGGCTTGCTTAAAAAAGTCACACATCAATGCCCGACTATACATCTTGATTTTGTTTTGTATCAAAAGGTTCGACGCACGTTGGGGATAGATGGATAGATAGACTTGGTGGTCCGGTTCGATATCTATGTAGGAGAGCTCGTTTTCGTATCTGATCTGATCTGTTCATGTAGGTTATGGGTTTATGATGAGATAAGCTAGAGCCTGCACCCCTGCACCCCTGAAAAAAAGTACCGACCAGTCTCACCGAATTCCTGGAGAGCGTTGCATTCTCGGTTGTCCAAATCACCGACAAGAAACACACACATATATATAAATTTTATAGGCGAACCGGGTCATATTGTTCTTCTTTGTCTTGTTCGTTCGTTCGTTTACTTTGAAGTGCTCTTGTTTGTAGTATAGAGAATGGTGCAATTATATATGACGCAGCACAATGTTTTGTTTGCAAAACGATCTAGGATTTGGGACATTCAAGAGAATGCGTCAGCCAAGACTTTTATTGGATCCAGATTTCGGTATACTGGACTCCGTCATTTACCTAACATTGCTCCATGTAGGGATCACCTTGCAAGCGATCTTGCCAGGGACACACAACGGAGATACATCTCTCTAATTAACCTTTGAGGTTTAAATGACACAGGAGGGGAGGGGGGAGTACCATCATGCATTCTTAACCATGAAATGGAACGAGATGAAGATAGTCTTTGAGTTTTTTTTCTTGGACTGAGGCATATGGAAGGGAGATACTCTCCCCAAGGGGCTGTTTTACACTCCATGCGGTTTTCCCCAAGCAGATTTGTAGGGAGAAAGGAGAAGGGCAATGTCAAAAGAAAATACAACCTCTTATCTCTAAACTCTAGACAGTTTATCAATGACGATTGAAGATGAGGCAGTTAGACGACTCTCCATCAAAGGGATACACCTATCACGGAAGTAATGGAGATGAAATTTCCCGTCACGAACTCCCGTCAACGAGGGATGGACTGGGGATGGACCCATCAATCCCAATTTGGAAGATGAACGGTCGAGTGTGCTGACTACAAAGAAAAAAGTAGACCGTGGAACGGCTGAAGAAAATACAACAAGGCGTAAGAAAGTGTCTATATGCAATAAATTGCCTGAGAGAGAGAAAAGAGAAACAGTCCCAGAGCATTGAAAATGGTTGGTGGACAAGTCAGTTCAACAATTCCTTTGATGATATCGACGAGATAAGATCAAAAGAAATTCCAGGATAAACTGACAATTTCAACTACTACCTACATTTGAATCACCCTCTTGAAAAATCAAGAACATCGTTCTGCTTCGTAAGCTGTCCATCCTAAAGTGAGGAAAAAAGGGTCTCTCATCAGAATCGGAATACTCAAAAAAAAGACATGTACACACCTCGATTATCTAAATATTTCCCCATCGCTTTGAACGCACATCTCCTCAGCTCCCTCTCCAATAACCAAACATCATCACACTGTAACATCCCACAATCATGTAACACAAATATTGCGTCTAAAAACCACGTCCTAGAACTGAATTCTGTTAATTGTTGTTGTAGTTGCTGTTGCAGCGGTTGTTGTGATGGTTGCTGTGCTGCTGGTAGTGGTGGTGATGGTAGGGGCAACGACGACGACGAAAGTGGTGGGGGTGGGGGTGACTGTTGTTGCTGTGAAGCAGTAGCATTTTTGTTCACCGTCTTCGGTATATTAACGCTCTCAAACAAAGGCAACAACGTATCCTTTCCAATGAGTTCTTCATACCCACATCCCAAGAATCCAACATCCGTCAGCTTGACAATAGCTACCAGAAGCGGCCAAGAGATGATATCTCTCTTCCCTACTACTTCAAGTTCCCACCCATTTCCAATCATGGATGATGATGGTGACGATGACGTTGATGACGATGATATTGATTCATTGACAACTTGAAAGATAGTACCAGATGATCCAATGGGTGACTGTGAAGGATCCGGAACGTAGAACCCCCAATTCCAAGAAGCAAAATCACCGCGATAACTGAGTACAGCGTAGATTATATTCTCCTCAAGTTCTTCAATATCGAGTTCTGTCGGTTGATTTGGCGAACGGTCAGGTAAGTCACCCACATGCATTGTCCTTTGATTGATCGAGAGAGAGAAATTCCACAGGGGAGAAAAAATGAGCAAGGTGAGGATGAGGACGACCAGAGGGGGCTGACCAAACCAGACTCTGGAACCCAACCCTTATTTGAGCGTTACCCAATAGGATTCTCCGGCTATTCACGTCAAGCTTTAATCATTACAACTGAACAATTCATCAGCACATCCTCTACTTAAATTAATTTCTAGCAGAAAACCCATATAAGTCAAGACGAAAGAATATCCAAGAGTGAGTGGCATTGATAGTCGTTACAGAAGTCGTTCTTTGACACTGACACACTTGATCCATATCTCTCCAGGCCGACTTGAAAAAAAGTGGACCGATTATATACATATGCGTGGCTAGAGGGAAAAAAAATACACACCTCCTTTCTCTCAGTATTCTGTACACCTTTCTATTCTCCAGCTGTGCCTGCGTCACGGTCGAATACACACCACGCACACGCGGAGGAAATATACCCGGTCCGCAACGATCTTGTAAATCCGCTAACGATTCATTCGTCCCTTCCGTCTCGACCACGATCGTCCCATACCACCCCGGATGAACGTATAAATCATCTGTCCCCGGGATAGGTATCCGACCTGTCTTCGATCCCTTTGGAAGATTCACATATCCGTGCATGGATGATAAAGAAGGAGTACGAACTGACGAATATTTATTCGGTGGACGAATCGAAAACGATGATCGGTGTACCCATCGTACCACGTTATGATAAGCTCCTTGGGGCCTAATATGAAGTGACGTAAGTAAGTACATCAATGGAATATAAAGTCAATACTCACGTTTCCGTTCGCACACGATCTTGTAACAGCTGCAAGTTTTCCGCAAGTTCGGCTCCCCACGGAGTTAAATCAATTTGCACGATAGGATTACTATTCATCGAACCAGGTCGTATCACTCGATGGAAATACGACGGAGGGAACGTTAATGCCGACATATACTTGGGTAACTCCCCCGCCGATGAATACGTATAATCCAAATCCTTCAATATCATCAATTCACCGTTCTTCCATCTGAGAATAAAAGATAGAAGAAGACTCACAATAAGGTAACTCCCATCCCAAATTAATCTCCCAACATTCCCCTCATCTCCAACCGCAATATCCCAAACTACATCTCCCATCCTCAACAACTTGGATACACCAGCTTGCTTACACTCTGCTTCACACTCCAATACGCTCTTATCACTCAACCAATCCCCTTCAGGGGAGGGCACAAACACTCGTAGAAGCGGTGCACGATGTAACCGGAACAAAGGTGATTTGAATGTGATACCTTGGCGTCGCCGTAGTTGTTGTTGAGAATGGGAAGTAGATGAAGGCGAATGTGTTCTCGACTGTGGTATATGATGTTGCGAATGGGAAAAGGATGAATAAGTAGGCGAAGGTGCACGGCTTGATGTTCCAGATTTATATGATGACGAGTACGGGCTCCCATTTGCACCAGTGCCTGTAGTTTGTTGTTTCTTGAACATAGCATGATACTCTGCCTCTTCTTTTTCTGCTTGAGCACGAAGACGTAATACAACTCTTGTATATGCCCTCGTAGCAGCCGTTAAGGCTCGGACAGTATCCAAAATACTCGGATCACGAGTATGAGGATGGATAAGAAGCGATTGAGTATAAATATTCGCAATCCTTGCATATTCATGTGTTGGAGTTGATACGCCTCGCATGTAATCGCTCAGATCCTGCTCAACAATTTAGTTATTGAACCACTCTTTTGACGAGAAAGACTCACTTGGATTGACAGACTCAACGGTTCAGGCTCATCCCATGACCACCGTTGATATCCAATAGTCCCACTCAAATACCTCTCGAGAATTTCCTCCCGAACGTCCTTTTTCTGCACCATCACAATCCTAATCACCCTCGATACGCTCGCAAGCAATGACCAATCATAGAAAGTCAAGTACTGCAGCAACGACTGAAAGAGTTCAGCGTCAGACACGAAATCTGCCAATGTAAAAGCGCCCTTTTTATTGATACGACGTTTTTCACGGGAGAGGAGATCAGCGATGAGAGGATGGGGTCCAAGCATGAGCTGTTCAAAGGTGTTTTCAGTTTGAAATTCTTGTTCATTTTCTTCGTTCTCAGTAGCTTCCTCGAGGCAGGATTGCGATTCAGCTTCCGTTATCATCGTCGTTCGCTTGAACTGAGGTACGTCAACATCAGCATCCGGAATATCTCCAATTTCATTCATAGCAACCCCTGCAGCCTTGAGCAAGTCTTCACTAACAATAGGGCCATCCATCGATCTCTGCACATCATCCGACTTGGACATTGAAGTCTTGGACAATTCCTTCTTTTGCTTCCTCGCCTCTCTCCTTCTCTCCTTCTCTTTACGTCTCTCTCTCCTCTCTTCTCGTTCTCTCTCCTTATCTCTGCGTTCTTGATCTTTGTCTATTTCCTTGGCATCCCTTTCTTTTTCCTTTTCCTCTTTCTCCTTCTCCTGCTGGCATTGGCTTTTGTCTTTGTCCCGGCTAGAAGAAGAGAGATCATGCATTGATGGAGCAGTCGCTTCGTCTAGACCACGAGACATGGGAGGCCTAGATGCAGCCTTGACGGCAGTAGTCGTGAAGGTAGAAGCAGACGTGGAAGTGTCTTGATCATTCCTTCGTCCGACTCCTCCAGATAGATCTTGTTGTCTGGTATTCCGATCACTCCGGCCACTTTCCAACTCGGCGCCAGCACCAGAGACTCTAGAACCGAAATTCGAGCTAGCGGACGCAATAAAATGTCAATCGATTGGGTAAAAAAAAACGATTAGTGCACCGCAACGAAAGATGAAATGGATAATAAGAACAAATTAGTGAGTGATGATGAACGATGATTGGACGATGTAAGATACGTACGTATTTATCAATGAAATTCTATTTCCGTTCATCATGACCCCCGTCGCCTGCGTAAAGGGCGGCGCGTCTCCATTTGTGGTATCACCACGTCTTGTTCCTGCAGTCGTCGTGGTTGTCATATTGAGAGGGTCAAACATGTCCGGGATAGATGGCATGGACAGATGGCATTGGAAGATGTAAAGAGGACAAAAACATTATTCTGGGCGACCCCTCCTCGAAAGATGATCAAACTCACTAGGATCGTTCATCTTGGTACCTACATAAGGGTTATGAGTATGAGTGTACGAAGTCCCACGTCGTGTAGACGGAGGCTCAGTCTTGGGTTGTAAGGGCAATATCGGAGAAGACGTGACAAGCGAATTTTGCGGTTCGAATAGAGTCGGTGACATTCCATTCCCGGTAGTTAGTAAAGTGTTTGCAGCAGAGTTCATCAAGGACAGTGGAGGAGCAAGACCAGGGGTAGATGATAACGGTTCAGGGCTTTGGAAATTTGATGATGATGGGTTGAGTAACCTTGTTGATGACTTATTCAGAGCCGATGGCGGGGACCTCGATGGAGCTGACCATATCGAGAGCCAAAAGCAACAAGCAACAAGCACCAAACCCAAGTTAGTATAACCAGCGTAGAGGTGGGGGTGACCGATCAGAAAGACATGAATCAGCACAGGGTGATATGTGTCACTTGGACTCACCTGTGTTAGTAACTTGCTGCCCTCGGTCGTGCTGCGGATATGCTTGGTGATACAGGCGCGGCAGCTGAGAGTGAACAGGATGCGAAACCAGAACACGTTCAGGAGGGGGGGAGGGGTACGCTTTCTCGGGAGATAAGTGGTCTACACCGTCCATGGCCGCAAAGATTTTGGGTCTGTTGGTGGAAGGGTTATGATTGCTTTTCGTCCCAGAGAAAGGGCTATAAGGAAGAGCAAAAGAGTCAACTGAGTTGAGGTTGAGACCCATTAGGGACTTGTAGAGGAGGATGAGTATATGAAGGGTGCTGCGGTATGCTCAAGCTCACCACATCCTCCTTGAACAAGCCGTCGCCGAAATTCTGCAGCAAGGGAGGTGAGATCCAAACGCTAATCTGCGAATCTGGCGACAGGCCGATCCGAAGCAACAAACAGAACTCGCCTCGTCGATCTCCTCCTCCCCAGGCGACGGATCACTTTCCCTCCGCCCGTGCCGCGACGCTGACAGCGACATCGGCCCTGACACGACCACCGAATTTGTGCTCGACCGTCCATGCTGCCGTGCTGCACTCGTCGATGTAGAGGGGATTCTGTGTCTTGCCAGCATCATGCCGCCACTTTCTGCGGAAGAACCCTGCCATCGAGGAGGCTTAGACGGGAAATTCACTGTCGAAACGATGCGCAACAGAAACGGTTCACCCGGATCACTTCCTTTAATTATCCCATGGGAACTCCCAACCGAACCGAACCAGCTCTTACAGGCTTTTATCTTAGACTTGCTCTTGTTCCTACATACTCCCTCCTATATCTTGAGCTACAGTATATCCTCCTCTACTCAGGAACAATGTATCACTCTATTGCCACTGACATCCCTCACACTCTTCTTTTCTCCACTCCAGTATGTAAACACCCCTCGCCCGTCCCTGCTCTTCATCCACTCATCAAGGTGAATCAGTGCCACATGCCACACTTTATTACTTAAAATCCATGTGTTTGCCCCGAGTGCAAGTCGTCATAACAACTGGGATCTCGCCCACTGCTGGTTGGCGCGGGGATTTCTATTCGAGAATCAGCTTCTGTTAACGGCATTCGGGTAATGATCAGCCTACTTATTTCTTTTTTTCCCGATGGCCCTGAATGGGCGGAGGGCGTCGATCATCTACCTTTTGTCCGTTTTCACACCGTCATTAGCCTTCTTTCGATTATTTGTCTCTTCTGATCCTTGCTGTTCACACTAATCTTCTTTCTAATACCAAAAAAGAAAGACAGCTACTGATAACTCATGTCTGCCTTTCTCCCCCTCTCCATGCCTGATTATGAAGCTATTGAACCTTCATTTAGACACTCTTGCTATACATAAGGAAGGAGGAGAATCTTGATGCCCTTTGCTTAGTACAAGTTTCTGACTTTTTTTGCAATCAGAGGTCAACAGCAAAAGAGCAGGTCCAATGTTGAAATGATGTTGTGTCAGGGAATTGAGCTGGAACTCCAATTCAATAGTAATAAATTTGAGGCTAAGAGAGTAATCCTCTCCTTGATACTGTACAAATATTATGTAATATTTAGTTTAACTCTAACATCATCCTCCCCTCTCAATGCTGTGTCCCATGCATCTCAACCTTTCCACTCCATTGTCATGAGTTACCTTGACTATGACCAAGAATATGTATTTATAGAATGACAGACAAGGGAATTGAACCAGCAGCCTCTTGGCTGGTTGTAGAATACCATCAATGTAAATAAGGGCAAATAGCATACTTGTATAAGTTGCTGGCACAATTAAACAAGAACTCCATTGAGTTCTCTTTGTAACCTCAAAGACTTAGCTGCTAAGTCAACTTGACTTGAGTTGTACAACAGAAGAACTCAATACTACTTCTTAGACACCGTTTACCTTGAGCCTTGTCTACTCTTTTAGTCTTATATTATTTTGACCCTCAACTGGTGATCATTGCAATTGCTAGTTACCTTCATATATAGCTAGGCCCTTGGCTTAAGGGGACTTGGTAGTCAGTTAGGGACTGCTAGTGGCAGTATGGTACCAAACCCAGGTATCATATCCAAGACCTGATCTTGCAATTGGGTGGTATTCAGTAGACTACTTGTACTCTTTTACTTTATCAACCTTGTGCTGGAGGTCTATTGTGATCTATACATGTAGAGAAATAGCAGCACATCCCTAAAAAGCTGCTTAGAGTAGAGATCCTCTTCTTAGAGGTGATAGTGTAACCCTAGTACTAGAGCAGTAGTCAGTAAGGCAGTAAGTGTCTAGCTGGGTGAAGATCTTACACTCTAGCTGTTATGAGATGACTCCTAAGAAGAAAACTATTTCTTGTGCATTTATCAACTTAATAGGAAACATCCAAGAATACAATGTGGGAAAGATATAAATAGTGTGGGAAGGATTATGTAAGATATGTATAGTTACTAGTAAGGGTCATGTGATTGCAGGAGATAGGTGCATAGACCATCCAATATCTGTATAAGTACCTAGTGGAATCCAATGAAGAACTCTATTGAGTTCTTCCTGAACAACTACCTTGGTTGAGCTCTAAGTCCTCACAACTGTATGCTAACACTAGCAGATGTAACTTAAGTAAGATCAAAACCTTTCACTTCAACCCTGAGGCATTAATACTGTCTTAACAATAATATAACAACCTATTGAGCAACATGCTCAAAAAAAAGTGAGCTCTCACTTTACTAAGGGTACAGTTAGAGAGAAGAAGAGAAAGAGAATGTTGGAGCTGTGGAAAGTTTGGACATCTGGCCCATAACTGCAGAACAAAGAAAGAAGAGGAGAAGAAGAAAAAAGAAAAACCCCAAAATAGATATAGGATGTTGGTGACTAGGGTAATGCAATGTGGAGGTAGAGGTGAAGTAGAGGTGAAGTAGAGATGAGATGGCAGGAAAGAGTAGAGAAAGAAGTAAAGTATTTTAGATACTGGAGAGTTGGGCACTGCAAATGGGAGTGTTCAAACATGGTAGCAGAGAAGGAGAGAAGGAAAAATAAGAAGGCAGCATATATGACCAGGCCACAAAAGGCACAGCAAGAAAGGAGGCCAGTGTGTCCTGTATGGGAAAAGGTGCAGGAATACTGTGAGAAGTGGAACATGCCCCCAGAGGGTGTGCTCCTGCTTGAGAGAAGGTGGACCATAGAGGAGATGGTGGTAACCTATGTAGACTGTAGGGGATATAAAGACAAGAGGGTTCAAACCCACAAAAACCAAGGACAAGGGTTTCTCCTTAAAAGACAAGTGAAAAAAATATAGTACAATACCTGCCAGGAAGTATATTACTGGAGAGAGGAAGAAGCAAGAAGGGGAGAGATGACAAGAGTGCAGTATATGGAGTGTGGAAAAAGGGATACAATAGGAGGAAAAGTGCTGGAATAAGAAAGGAGATAGATTCTGTACCTAGAATATAAGACAGGAAAGAAAAAACTATAATGGAACTGGGAAGTGGCAGCACACCCCATAGAGGGAAAAGTACAGCAGAGTGGCATACAGACAAAAGCTCCAAAAAGTACAGCAAAAGGGGAGATGTCATAACATGGCCAAAACAGCTAAGTTATTATTTATATTTCTTTTTTTTTCTTTTTCATTCAATTAAATAATCAATGGACATATGGGAGGGAATGACTCAAAAGAGATGTATGGGACTTTATAAATAGAAGTAAATACAGAATATATATAAGTAGTATACAGCAATTGTTATAACTTAGACTCCAAATATGTTTATCACCTAAGGATAACTAATAGTTCTTATACTATCACTTCCCAAGTGATATTCTGTTAGGGTATTTCAACAAGAGTATATCCAGTTATCTTTCTAGTCAATGTTCACTCCAGAGATGATTGTCAATTATGACAATACTTTCTTGAAGTGTTCTTCCAAACCTGTCATAAGTCGCCTTGACTATGACAACAAGCTATAAATAGAATAGATATGGACTGGAGTTGAACCAGTAGCTGATGGACAGCTTGTAGTTTAAACAAGAACAAATACTGTACTTGTATATATAGTAGACTGCAATTAAGCAAAAACCCTATTGAGTTCTCTTCTAACCCTGAAGTGTTATCTTGAGTTAACTCCTAACTTGAGGTTCTTGAGTCAGTCACTGACAGAAGAACTCAATTTCATACTCCAGGCACTGTTTGCTTTGAACTCTGCCTAAACTTTACTTTCTTATCATCCTTGATTGATGATCAGCTTGATCACTGATCCTCTTGGATAGTAGGCCCTAGCTGTAAAGGGGACTTGGTAGTCAGTTAGGGACTGCCAGTAGAGACTCAGTACCAAACCCAGGTATTGTGTTCAAGACCTGACCTAGCAATTGGGTGGTGTTCAGTAGATTACTTGTATACTTTCATTTTATCAACCTTGTGCTGGGGGTCCATTGTGATCCATATATGCAGAGGAATAGCAGCACATCCCTAAAAAGCTGCTTAGAGTAGGGATCCTCTTCTTAGAGGTGATAGTGTAACCCTAGTACTAGAGCAGTAGTCAGTAAGGCAGTAGGAGTCTAGTTAGGTGAAGATCTTGCACCCCAACGGACATAGTTGTAATTAGCAAGATTCCAAAAATCCTATTCCACTTCAAGGGGCACAATACCATGTCTCTTGAACAATATAACCAACTTATGAGTGACATGCTCAATCAATGGCAGACCCTTACCAAACTAAGGGCAGAACTAGAAGGAAGAGAAAGAAAAAATTGTTTTAGTTGTAGGAAATTTGGGCACCTGGTCTGTAACAGTATTGGAGAGGAGGAGGGGAAACTGATCCCCAAAAATAAGTTTGAAGTATTAGTGAGTTGAGTGATGCAATGTGGAGTAAGAGGTAAAGTAGAGATAAGACAGCAGAAAAGAGAAGAGGAAGGAGTAAAGTGCTTTAGATACTAGGGAGTTAGGCACTGCAAATGGAAGTGTCCAAACATAGAAGTAGAAAGAAGGAGGGGAAGAAAGGAGAAAGTGGTACATGTGGCCAGGCCACAAAAGGCACAGCAAGAGAGAAGGTCAGCATGTCCCATATGGGAAAAGATGTAGGAGTATTGTGATGAGTGGAGTATGCTTCCAGAAGGGGCTCTCCTACTTGATAAAGGATGGATTACAGAGGAGGTGGTAGCAACCTATGTGGATTGTAGAGGATGTGAGAGTAGAGGAGTACAGTTCCATAAAAACTGAGGACAAGGCTTTCTCCTCAAAAAACAAGTGAGAAATGTATGGTGTAACCTTTGCCAGAAAGCATGGGATTGGAGAGATGGAAAAGTAAGAAGGGGAGAGATGACAAGGGTGCAGTGTATAGAATATAGAAGAAGAGATGCTATAGAAGAAAGAGTATCAGAACAAGAAAGGAGGAAGATTTTGTGTTCAGAGTGTGCAATGGGAAACAAGAAGCCATGGTGGAACTGGAAAGTAGCAGTGTACCCTGTAGAGGGAAAAGCACAGCAGAGCAGCACATGGGCAGAGACTCCAAAAAGTGCAGCAAGGACAGAGAATAGGCAAAGGAATATCAGGAGAATATTCAAAATGTTGAGAGAAGTATGGCTGAGTATTAGAGTAGACACACATGAGGGGATGATAATAAAAGCACTCCTGGATAGTGGTGCAACGGGGATATTCATGGACAAGAAAATAGCAGCAAAACATGGGTTTAAACTGCAAAAACTAGATAGACCAGTAATGGTCAGGAATATGGATAGAACAAACAATAGTGGAGGGGCTATTACACACCAAGTGGAAGTAAATGTGTACTACAAAAGCCATGTGGAAAGGATGAGAATGGATGTATGCAACTTGGGGAGAACAGAGATCATACTGGGGATACTATGGTTGCAAGCACACAACTCCAAGATAAATTGGGAGACAAGAGAAGTCAAAATGACAAGATGTCCACCAATCTATGGAAGAAAGGTAGTGGTAAAGTAAGAAATAGAGAAAAGAAAGAAGATTGGGAAGAGAATTAGAGTAGCAGACTAAGCAGACAGAGAAGAGTGGAAATAGACAATGGAGGAAAAATTTGATGATGAAGTTGAGTTAAATAAAGAAAAAGTGAGGAAGATGGTGCCACAAAAGTTTCATAGGTGGCTTAAAGTATTTGAAAAAGCAGAATCAGAGAGAATGCCAGTAAGAAAACCTTGGGATCATGTGATAAACCTAAGGGAAGATTTTATACCAAGGAAAGGGAGGACATACTTGATGTTGAGAGAAGAGAAAGAGGAGGTTAGAGAATTTGTGGAGGAACAGTTAAGAAAGGGGTATTTTCAACCCTCCAAGTCATCTCAGACTTTACCAGTATTCTTTGTAGGGAAAAAGGATAAAAAGAAAAGAATGGTACAAGATTATAGATATTTTAATAAAGAGATGATTAAGGACAATTATCCCTTGCCTTTGATTTCAGACTTGATTGACATTATGGACACAAAAAAGGTATTTACAAAGATGGATTTACAATGGGGGTACAACAATGTACAGATAAAAGAGGGAGATGAGTAGAAGGCTGTGTTCTATCACAAATGGCCACTTATTGATTTGTGAGTTGATGATTTGATAATAAAAAGGCTTAAAAAAGCAAAGTTTAGACAGTAGCAAAAGATGTTGTTAAGTCTGAGGTTTATCCTTAGACATACAGTCCTTAAATACATGATTGTGGTGGTCTGTGCACCAGAACAGCCTACCACATGATCACTACCTATTGTTCTACATATAGGAGTGCTATTGTTCTTGAAATAGAGATAATCTAACCATCTTAGGGCAGTCCTTTGTTCTATTCAAGGACAGATGATAATCTATGGATAAAGATCAGTGTCATATGTAAACATTGAGAATCTTGTATCTCCATGGGATTTTATTGCCTTAGAGTCTATTTATAGCTGAAAGAAGTGCATTGAAGAGAGCTTCATGATGGTCATTGAAGAAAACAATTATGTTAAGCAGTTTCTGAGATATTGGTGATTTAGTGTCTGGTAACTTGGTGATCACTGACTGATCTGCTGATAACTCAGTGAATACTGATCACTTTGAGACATTTTTGGTACCGTTTGAAAGGTCTTCTTAAGGGCTTTTGGTGGCCATTTAGATTGTTGAAATTAGTCAAGTATTCCTGGAGTTATGGTCTGAATGAAGTTTGTGACACATTCACAATGTATCTTGGGGTGTATGAACCCACTGTGATATTTTTTGGTCTCACAAATTTGCCAGCAACATTCTAGGCAATAATGAATGATACATTACGAGATCTAATAGACACAGGAGATATAGTAGCATTTATGGATGATGTATTAGTAGGAATAGAGGATGAAAAAAAGCATAATGATATAGTAGAGGAAATTCTGAGGAGGATAGAAGCAAACAATCTATATCTAAAACCAGAGAAATGTGTGTGGAAAGTTAAAGAGATCAACTTCCTAGGACTAGTGATGAAGGCAGATAGGATAAAAATGCAGGAAGAAAAGGTATCAGGAGTTCTAGAATGGCCAAGGCCTAAGATAGTTAAAGATGTTTTTAGGATTAGCAAATTACTACAGGCAATTTGTATAAGATTTTGCCAGAATAGCTAAACCACTGCATAGATTGGTCAGGAAGAATGAGAAGTGAAACTGGGAAGGAAAACAAGAAAAGGCATTTGAGCAGTTGAAACAAGTGTTCACAACATAACCAGTGTTAGTGGCACCAGATCTAGATAAGGAGATGAAAGTAGAAGCAGATGCATCAGAGTATGCAACAGGAGGAGTATTGTTGATGAGGTGTAAAGATGACAAGTAGAGACCAGTAGCCTTTATTTCAAAGTCATTAAATAAAGCTGAAAGAAATTATGAAATTCATGACCAAGAGATGCTGGCAATCATCAGATGCTTAGAGGAGTAGAGGCACTTGCTAGAAGGAGCACAAAACAAATTTGAGATTTGGAGCGATTACAAAAATCTAGAATATTTTATGAGTAGTCAGAAACTGAACCATAGACAAGCAAGATGGGCCTTGTACCTATCTAGATTTGACTTTACTCTTAAACATGTACCAGGTAGTAGCATGGGAAGAGCTGATAGTCTCAGTAGGTATCTAGACTGGCAGATTGGAGTGGAAAGAGATAATGAGAATAGAGTATTGGTGAAAAGGGAGTGGCTGGAAGTCAGAGCAACACAAGTGGCAGAAATCATAATAGAGGGAGTAGATTTACTAGAGAAGATTAAGAAGTCAGATACAAAAGATGATGAAGTGATAAAGGTGGTAGAAGAAATGAAGCGAGCAGGAGTAAAGATATTGAGAGACAAGGAGTGGTAAGAGAAAGATAGACTAATGTTAAGAGATGGAAAGGTGTATGTCCCAAGAGACAAAAAACTAAGAACAGAAGTAATCTGGCTATATCATAATATGCTAGTAGGAGGACATAGAGGACAATGGAAAATAATGGAGCTAGTTACTAGAAACTTCTGGTGGCCAGAGGTGAAAAAGAAAGTTAAGAAGTATGTAGAAGAATACAATGCCTGCCAAAGAAACAAGAATTGTACAGAAGCACTGGCAGAAAAGCTAATGCCAAATGCAGTACCAGAAAAACCCTGGGCCTATATTACAGTAGACTTTATTACAAAGTTACCATTAGTACAGGGATACAATAGCATATTGGTAGTATGTGATAGGTTGACAAAGATGGCACACTTTGTGCCTACTACAGAAAAGACTTCGGCAGAGGAAGTGGCAAGATTGTTCTGGGATAATGTCTGGAAGCTATATGGCCTACCAGAAAGTATTATTATGGATAGAGGAGTGCAGTTTGCAGTGGGAATGATGAAGGAGCTGAACAATATGTTGGGGATTGATACAAAATTGTCCACAGCCTACTATTCATAGACAGAAAGGATGAATCAGGACTTAGAGCAATACCTGAGAATGTTCATTGACCATAGGCAAGAGAAATGGCCTAATTGGCTAGCAACAGCAGAGTTTGCATATAATAACAAAGTGCAAACAAGTACAAAAGTATCACTGTTCAAAGCAAATAATGGACAGGATCCATGTATGGGATTCAAAATGAGGAAGAAGGGAAAGTTTGAAAAGGCAGAGGAGTTTGCAACAAGAATGAAGGAAGTATATAAGGAAGCAGGAGCAGCATTAAGGAAAAGTCAGGAGGAAATGAAGAAATATGCAGATAGGAAAAGGAGTGAACTAGAGGAGTACAAAGTAGGAGATTGGGTATTACTGAGTACAAAAGATCTCAAGTATCAGATGCAGGAGAGACAATCAGAAAAACTAACAGAACAATTTGTGGGACCTTACAAAGTCAAAAGAATAATTTTGACAAATACAATCAAACTGGAGTTACCAAGTAGTATCAAGATACACCCAGTAATAAATATTAGTAGAGTATGGAAGTATAGAGATCAAGTAGAAGGTCAGAAAAAAAAATGACCTTTACCAGTAATAATTGAAGGAGAAGAGAAATATAAGATAGAGAAAATATTGAATGAGGGAAAGTTTAGAAAAAGAGATAGATATCTGGTATGATGGAGGGATTATACAGTAGAAGAAGACACTTAGGAACCAAGAGAAAATCTGGAGAATGTACAAGAATTAGTAAATAGGTTTGAGGAAGAATATAGAAAAGAGGCCAGAAGAATAAAGAAGAGGAACTTGAAAGAAGATTGTGAAGGAGAATTACTAGGGAAATATACAGCAAAACTACTGTATGGATGGGATGACAAGAAATTTGATAGGGAATATTGGGAAAGATTGGAAAGGAATTAGAGATGATGGAGATCAGGAAGAGCAAAAGAAAGAAAGACATTAGAAACAATCTAGGAAGGAGATAAGGAAGATGAAGAAAAAGATGAGCAAAAACACAAGAAGAGTGGAATAGAAAAATGGAATGAAGAAGATGAGATGGATAATTTACAAGATCTATATGATGAGCTGTAAAATCCTTGGGACAAGGATCCTTAAGAGGGAGGGTACTGTTATAAGTCATCTTGACTATGACAACAAGCTATAAATAGAATAAATATGGACTGGAGTTGAACCAGTAGCTGATGGACAGCTTATAGTTTAAACAAGAACAAACACTGTACTTGTATATATAGTAGACTGCAATTAAGCAAGAACCCCATTGAGTTCTCTTCTAACCCTGAAGCATTACCTTGAGTTAACTCCTAACTTGAGGTTCTTGAGTCAATTGCTGACAAAACCAAAGATTAAGGAGAGAAAGGAAAAAAGGAAGAACTTAAAGTTCTTCACCCTTTTCCAAGTATATTTATAAGCACCATTACTATCCATCCTACTTAGGTGATAGGTAATAACTATGTAACTGTCAGAAACCTAGTTACTACTAGTGTCTGTTTAGAGATAAATTGTCTAAAGTTTATTTGAATGTCCTTTTTAATAGTTCCTTTCCAGATTAGTCCTTTTTCAGGGTTAATTGATACTTGTCCTCTGATCTTGATCTTCAGAGATCTGAATCAGTGGTCACTATTGATGTTAACTAATCAGAATTATTGAAAGTAATAGTCTAGTCTTCCCATCCACTTTCTTGAGCTCTCTCCCATTCATCTAAGGAATTATACACCCAATCATATCTCTCATCTCTGAGATAATCAACCTCATAATGATTATCTAGAGGCAAGTCTTTTTTTTATCAATCACATGTTTTTTCATCATCTAACAGATTTGTCATAACAGCAATTGAATAGGAACTCTATTGAGTTCTCCTTGTCAACTCAGACTTGGAGTGTGATTAAGTCATCTCAGGCTAAGTCACTACACTAGAACTCAAATCCTTCATTGGCATTGCTCATCACAGAGCCTTGCCAGTAAAGAAATGTAACTCAGACATCTTGAGTAGACAAATGAGATATAACAATAGTCTACCTACATATATGTACCAATTGAGTGTAGTTAGGTGAGTGTAAGATAGGAATGTATTGGAAGAAATAAGAGGTTGGACCATATTTCAGCAGCTAGCTTATTCTCTTATTTTCCTCAGTACCTGGGTGATATAACTCAGGACCACTATGATATAGCTGGGCCCTAGGCTTAAGAGAACTTGATAGTCAGTTAGAGACTATTGGTGGAAGCACAGTACTAAGCTCAAATATTGTGTCTGAGACCTGACCTCATAACTGAGTGGTATTGTGTAGCATACTTGTGCTTGTTGTGTGACTCAAGTTGAGTTGACTCAGTAGCTAAGTCTTTGAGGTTACAAAGAGAACTCAATGGAGTTCTTATTTAATTGTGCCAGCAACTTATACAAGTATGCTATTTGCCCTCATTTACATTGATGGTATTCTACAACCAGCCAAGAGGCTGCTGGTTCAATTCCCTTGTCTGTCATTCTATAAATACATATCTTTGGTCATAGTCAAGGCAACTTATGACAGTGCTGTTCTTAGTAGAAACCTTGTACTAAAGTTCCATTGTGGACTGTATACACAGAGGAGTAACACTGCATCCTTAGGAAGACATTTAGGTTAGGGATCCTTTTCTTGGGGTGATAGTATAGCCATATTACTAGGGCAGTAGTAAGTAAGGCACTAGGTGTCTAGCTGGGTGAAGATCTTGTGCTCCAGTAGATATAACATTAGTAAGATCATTTCTTATTTAACTTCTCTGGAGACATAGCATCATGTCTCTAGAGCAATATAACTCTCTCATAAGTGGGATGCTCAAGCAATGGCATGCTCTCACCAAACTAAGGGCAGAAATAGAGAGAAGGGAAGAAAGAGTGTATTGGGAGTGTAAAAGGTTTGGGCACCTGACCTGTAACTGCAGGAATAGAAAGGAGGAGATACTTGAATATCACTCCATTGTTATAAGTCAGCTCCAAAAAAGAAAAATATTTCCCATACATTCATCAACTTGATGGAAAATCTCCAGAGATATAATGCAGGAAAGATATAAATAGTGTGGAACAAGATTATATAAGATCTATAGTTATTAGGGACAGTCCTGTGACCATGGGAAATCAGCACACAGACCATGGCACATTTGTATAAGTAGTAGGAGTAATTCAACAAAGGACTCTATTGAGTTTTTCCCTTTCAATCATCACTGGTTGGGGTTAGAGCTTCAGTCTTAAGTCTGTACCCTTAACACCCAGCTTCTGGGACTTTTATCTAGCTTTCTGGTATAATCTCTAGCCTTGAGTCTGTTGTTGCCCTTACAATTACCTAGACCCAGGAGCTAACACCAAGGATTCAGTGTGGTTGGTAGACCATAAAGGGACCTTATGCTATGAAGGAGTCATGTTTGTCCCAGAATCAGGTGACTTACAGCCACAGGTTCTCAAATCTAGGTATGATCACATATATATATCCAACATTATGTGAGTGCTAATCCACTATATTACTTTGTCCCCCTGCTTTCATGATGCAGTGGGTTGGGCCATAAGCTGAAAGAATAGAGAATAAGTGAGATTACATCTGTCCAACATGGGCAAGAGCTACTATTACATGGTGCTAGTGCTGCAGTATTGATGCTTAGGAGAACAATAGAGTAAGAGAACAATAAGTGATAAAAAGACAACATAAAACAAAAACAACAAGTACAGTAAACAATTCAACAAGGAACTTGCTCCATACTCCAACACCTTTGACATCAGTTACAGTCACAAGAGACAACTAGGGTAGTTCAGCTTAGGGAGGGACACTCAACTTGATGCTGGAAACTGTTGGGTGGTTGTTACAATTTACCTCATGTTCACCATGCATTTGCCTCATGTTGTACCATGCCTATGTCATATAAGTTGATATGCTGTCATAGGATTCCCCAGTCTCAGTCTGGTTAATACTATATCCCTTGAGTCTGAACACTTCGTAACAGTGGTTAGGCAATATGGATCACTGATAGTGCATCAAAGCGTATAATTGATGTCTACGTATGGTAAAAACAGGAGATGGAAATAGTAGTACTACACATGAAAGCGGTCATGTCGTTATAAGTGTATCAATATTCCAGCAATTTATTGGCCTCTCGAGACGGCCCAGTCTGCGAGTTGCATCAGCTGGTCTCGAGCAGTGGTATGAGGCAGCTCCTGTAATACTTTTTTCGCTCCATCAGCATAACTTTGTGCAAGCTCTGTTGATCGTTCAATTGCAGATGATCGGTAGATCAGATCCAGAGCCTGGAAGTGTAGGCATTCAGAAAACACGAGAAGAAATATATGGACGTCCTTGACCTTTTCATTATCCCCGGGGAGCTGGAATTTACGCTTCATTAGTTCACCCATCTCTGAAAACTCCTCCCAAGCATACAGCGACGGAGCAGTTACAAGACCAAGTCGGAGGTCAGCATTACCAGGTTTTCCAAGGCTGATGGCGCTCGATTTCACATCTAGTGTATCATCTGCAATCTATAGAATGATCAAGGTTCCTGTCATGCCACAACAAGGACAGAAGTTCACCTGATAGGCGAGACCAAAATTCCTGCCGTAAGTGTATGCAACCTCCCTCAAAATCTCGCCTTGGACACACCCACCGAGCATAACGGCAGCACGTAGACCCCTAGCGATAACCGCACCGGTTTTTAAATACGATTTATGTATATAAACATTCCAAATCCTTTGCTTTTCGGGTCGCTCCGTTCCATCCAAGCTGGCCACTTCAAATATATCCTTTGCCTGTAGTATCTCCCCCTCAACGAGATTAGTTTGTGCTCTACTAAAAAATCTATTTACTTCAGGATTCCTCAACTGTAGAAGAAGAAGAGAAGAAATTGCCGCCAAGAACTGGCCGCAGAGCACACAGAGGTTGGGCGGGAATATACGTGGCGCTGCGGGCACACCCCGCCGGAGCGCTGATTTGTCTACAACATCATCATGCAGTAAAGACGCCACGTGGATTATCTCTGTAATTTCTGCGAGGCGGTACTGTGTGGGGAGAATAGTCATGGGTGTGCCAAATGTGTGTGAGGGCTGCAGACATCTTGGCAGTGATTTTTGGTTCTTGAGGGACTGTACTTGGGGAAAACATAAGGTTCCACCTAACATGGTGAACGTGTCCCCGAATCTCGCTTTATGTTGAGGACTGTAGTCAGTGAGGATATCCAGTGGGTACAAGGGAACATCAAGCTCATCCTCGCAGCCTCCCGCACCTGGATGAGTCGATTCCCAGAGTTTGAGGTCCCAGTCCTTTCCTAGGCTATTTGTGGCCAGCGAAAAAAGTAACGCGAGGAGAGGTCGTATGCATTTTGAGGGCTGTTGGAAGTAATATCTAGAGATATCGGAGAGAACGGGAGATTTCGACTCCACTAGACGAAGAATGTTCGAGCGTAGGATTTTTAGCTGGGGATAAAAGTCTATGAAAGGATCTGACTTGACAGACTTTCTGCTCAGAGTGCCGAACCTTCGAAGGGATGGGACGAACATATTATATTTTATTTTGATGACCAAATTTCTCCCCGAGCAGTAGGCTCTCCCACGCTGGCACTTTGAGTGATTTCATCGCATGAGATTGCTGTTAGATAGACCTTGTCATTGTTGGACTAATCTCATACTCACTGATCAGCAGAGAAAGAGGTAAGGATAGGGAAGCACTAGATGATGACAAAGTCTGGTTACTGCTGCGGCATGAGCAATTTATTGAACATGACTTGGAGTGCAGACAATCTAGCTCCACATTTTGTCAAAGAACCTGACATCTGTCACCCAGATCTTGGCCAAATCTTGGATGCATCATGTCCCATTTTCCACTCATCTGTCACACTCTGCTTTTTCTTGGAAAATTCACTCAGATTTTCTCTGGAAGGGGGGGGGGACTCAACAACTGAGGGAGAACAAGATCTTACAATGGAGGATCTGCAAATGATCTATAAATGCAACCTAACAACCTAACAACCTAACAACACAATGTTTCCCAAGGGGGAACATCAGATGATGTCATGTGGATTAATTTGGGCGGTGGGATGGCGCGGGGAATTCTGTGGGTACCTGAATCCCGAGAAATTATTTGTTGAGAATAATGATGTAGATATTAGTATCTGGTTGGGTTTCCCGCTGAGGAAGCGACTGAGAAATGTTGAGAGGCCACCAAATCAAGACTAAGGTAGAGTTGAAAATGCTCAACAAACTTGAATGGTAATGTTTGCATGAGTCCATACAAAAGGGTGGGTGATGACATTGGCAACAGGCAGAGGTGAGTCGAGATTGTTCTGCGGAGAGACAACGAAAGGAAGAGAAGGGATTGAGATGTTGAAACTTTCCGGGCATGAATTAGTTACATCAACCCAGCGTAGTTTCAAACTTGAATGGTCTTGAGGGTGAGGAAATCGGAGAGGAGGTGCATCTTTCCCTGGTTGTGGTATGCCAGGAAGCAAAGGAACTGCAAAATGTTGAGCAATGCGAAACGTTAGCCAAGTGAGATATTGACTTACTCCTGAATCGTATACACGTCTGTATTTTGTCACATTCTCCAATCGAACCTTGCCAACTGTCGATAGAAGCTCATTTGGAGGCAGCTTGACGTCCAAAAGCACAAGATTCGTCATGCTCGAGTGTGATATGGACTGTATCAAGGTGAACGGTAACGGTTCCCAACCCCAAGATCCTTCCAAAGTCGGCTGAGTCGTCCTTTGCTCTCCCTGGCAATGGATCATTTAGACCCATGGCATCTCCCGCATCAAATCCCATCCTTCCGAAATCATTCAAACAGAAGCCGCCGTAGTTAGTCGTGTTCAGCACATCCATCCAGAAGGGACCACTCATCACGAAATTGTGACAGACATACTACATATGATGAGGGAGACGAGGAACACCGTCGCTAAGATCGAGTGTAAAGATCGTGCAGACGACGGTGGGGTAGTCACGAGGGGTATGTCTTGTGAGGTTAACCCATTCTGCTGTGGTGGTGTTCGTTCTGTCGGAGTGTCTACTCGCCCTTTTCCTTTGTCCACCGCAGATGGAGATGCAAGGCCGTTCATGATAGTCGTCACTGGCCACGGTTCTGAATTGTATCCAAACAGAGATACTTGACAGTCATGAGTCCCCAGTGGTCTATCGAGGTAATCCTCGAGGTACCACTGCCTTCCTCTCGTTGACCTGGTTGAATTCAACCTGACAAATGGTTAATATTATAATTCCAAAGATCCAGCTCGGCTTGAGCAAAAAAAAACATACTTACCATTGCCCTCAAACACGCACCCCTTCCACCTCCTCTTTTCTCGTGTGCGTTGGTTGTTCAGCAAAAAACAGCCTAGGTAAATCCAAACTTTTTTGTGGACATCGATTCATCCAGGAGCGCGTGCGAGTGCTGAGTACGAGCTTGACATTCCCTCCAAATCGATATCCCTCTCGCAGATATAGAACATATGATATCCTCAGAAAGAAAAGAAGAGAAAATGGAAGGAGGGAGTGCCGAAACACGGAGCCTGGAGTCTGCACCAAGCGAAGAGACTCGGCAAAAAGCAGTGCAACAGAAAAAGAGTAAGAGTGAGTGAGCGGATTGGACCAGTATAGATTTGAATGTCAGTCAAAGATTGGGAGATGAAGGAGAAGGCTGAGGCTGAGGCTTTACACACGCACACACAAACAAAGGCCAGGAAATCAGTAGACCTACCATTTCGTACTACAGTGCAACACCTCTTGAACAAGTTAACCAGTGACGCGTGTAAGAGACACCTGTTTTAAGCCAGTGAAAAAACATAACTCTCTGCCTTGATCAATCTCATGAACCTGGGTGAAATTCTCGCTCTCTCTCTCTCTCTCGCAACACCAACACTCTCCTCACGAACTCACAAAATTTTTCAATCAAGTCCTCACCTCAGACTTGGATAGATGAAACAAATATATTTGAATTTGACGAAGATCCAGTGAACCATGACATAGTTTGAAAGATAAGAGGTCCAGCAATATGAGGTCTGTCAGTCCTCCCCCAAGTCCCGGCACAAGGAGAGAGAGGGAAGGGAAGGAGGGAGGGGAGGAAGGATCAGACCGGTATATATAACGGCGATTGATGAGCAGCCCATCTGCAGACGCAGTGGTCATATAACCCGTTCAGCAGAGATTGCCACTCTTCTGGCTCGAGTTGCCGGACGATCGTTGGAGACATTGTGACTTTTTTTGCTACACATTGTTTATCATTTGACGTTCCCAGGGGTCCCGAACCCAGGGAGCGTGTTTACAAACGATAGTCAGAGCCGACCATCGTAGCTCACTCTTGGAAACGTATAGCTATTCGATTTCAAAGACCTTACTAGCTTTACATGAGCTGTCAGACGCGGTTTAAGAGATACAGGTAAGCTCAAAAAATGCCCTTGCACTGTACCCTTTCTGATCCGCGGAGGGTATTCTCTTTTTTCTCAGAATTCTTTCCCCCCTCACCCCGCGTGCGAAGGGCTTCCATCCAAGTTCTGGGGAATGGTTATAGAACACTGCTGAAATCTCGAAGAATTGATGATATGCAGCTTTTCTTCATCAGCACTGGAATTTGACTTTGACTTTGAACCGGCCCTGGATGGCTACTGCACGCCCTCACTGTTGAAAGACATTCATTGCTGAAAAGAATATCTTCAATTCCGATGGAATTTCAAGCATTGGGTGTGTCCTGAGACGATGTTACTGCTCGCTCATTTCTTGACACGTATATCGGCGTGTATATCATCGTTTTAAAAAAGTGCTGCGTCTCGGTTTAGTGGAGATGCTCCATTTGGGAACACACTGAGTGTTGTGTGTCCTGCAATGTCTGACGTCGTTGACGTTGTCGGATATTTGGACTCATGTCACCGGACCGGCAAGAGATGATACCTTGTTTTATCGAACCCTTGTGGCGTTAACAGCCGAACCAAATGTGTACAACTGGGTTTCCATCTGTGAGTGAAACCTCTTTTTCTTGGTTCCTCGTTGACGTAATGGGGTCAGTATACAGAAATGACGGAGATGGCATTGCTTATTCTACAGTATAGTACGGAAGATCCATATGTTGTGGGCGAAAGAGAAGTGGAAGGACAAAGTAAGGAAGATGCGTAATATCGGTTGGTTGAAATAAGAGGTGGGTAGGCCATATGATGGTTTTGTGATTTCAATTCGAGTTTTGATGTGTGATTAGTCCTGTCACATTCTTGACGCGAATTTTAGCAACGGATGTTATCGTACGTCATGCCCAGTCGGCTGATTTGTACTCTGTTCTTATGTCACTCCTACTCAAGGAATATGACTCGTCTTTGACCCTCTTTTTTGTACTTAATCCGTGTTGTCATGTATAGAGTCATTTCACGATAACTGCAAGGTTTTTGCATTGCGCCAACGTGCCCCCTGTTTTATGTCATGCAGCTAGCTTGACTCGTATTGCATACAGAGCGTTTTTCATGTATCTAGAAATAGTGTAAAGCACGAGGTAATGGACAGACATGCTGTTTTCTCGTGGGGTGTATAAAACATGGAGGGATGTGCAGTGGGTATAGCTAATGAACCCCAACGTGACGTACAATTCTTATGGACCACCGGGGAGCGGGTCTTACCAGCAGCAGCAAGTGGCGGCGAGTGGCAACGCGATATACTCGGTGGATGCTAATCCGTACAGTCGGAGACAAGACATGAGGACTAGCTATTTGAGTTATGCGAGCACTACTACGCCATCGTGGGTGAATCCGAGTACGATGTTGGAGACGCAGGCACAGTCGACACCTGTGCTAAGGGGATCGAGGCCGTTACCTGATCCGAGCCATTACCATGGAAGGAGTGGGAATCAGGCGGGATCAATGTATGGTGGTGCGTATGGCAAGAGGCCCTGGAGTGGGGGGTATGTGATAGCGAATGTTAAGGAGGAGGAGGAAGGAGAAGAAGAAGAAGAGTACCAAGAGAGAGGAGAAGGGGATGGTAGAGGAGATGCATTGGGGCGTGGAGAAGAGTATGTTGGATATCATGGGGAGACAATGGGATATTCGATGCCGGTGGGGATGGGGATAGGAGTGCCGATGGAGCGAGTGCCAGCGCGCGGAACAAGACCGTTACCGATACCAGGAGCATCTCAGCCGCTGAGTGGGAGCAGTGTGAAGAGGAAGAGGTCGTTTGTGGGTGGGTTTTGGGTAGGACTAAGGAGGCTGCCAAAGCGAGTGTTGAGATATGGGAGTCGAAAGACTAAGGTTATGTCGCCACAGAGAGAGCCAGAGCCAGAGCAGGAACACAGAGAGCAAGAACAGCAGGAGGAGCAGGAACACCAAGAACACTCAGAACGAGAACACTCAGAACGAGAACCGTCAGAACGAGAACTGTCGGAAAAAGAACCGTCAGAACACCGAGGACAGCCAGAACAAGGACAGTCAGACCAGTCAGAGCAATCAAAACAAGAACATCATCACTCACGAGAAACACACTCAGAACACCATCATTCACCAGAAACAGCACACATTCCCCCTGCAACAGACTACATTAAAATGGCTACATCCTACACGATGCCGTCCTCCTTCACCAATGACCCTTCCTTTACAACAGAGCTCAATCCCCTGTCCCGCTGCCTCCATGCCTTGTTTCGTTTGCCTTGGATCTCTGACAGAAGCACCGTCGACTACAGTCCTCTGGCTGGCTTTGGCGCCAAGTCGGGTGGGCGCGGCGTTCTCAAAAAGCAAGGCACCTCGTGGTACCGGCGCCCTGGTGATGATCCGAATGGCGGGGTCATCACCGGCCACTCCCTTGATCTTCTGGCGGCAGAAGGCGATGGGGCGTCTGTAAGTGCATGGCGGCGCCGTGTAGCAAAAAGACGCTATCACCACCACCATCACCATCATCATCGCCGGCATCGACACGAACACAGACGCTACAGACATCGATCTGCATCGACCATCACATTTGAGGAGCGCCGCCAGCCGATGCCATTCGCTTATTTTCCGGCATTCTCCGGACCAAGTGACCCGACGACGGCGGAGATGCCGGGAGAGGCGGGACGACCGCCAGGAGGGAGAGTGCTGTACATGCCGATGATGCCATATATCTGACGTTTCGCACGGCTTGTTTTTTTTCTCATGACCATGAATCCGTTCACGACGCCGTCGTCGTCGCACAGCACAGTGCCCTTGCCCGACTGCGACGACGACATGGACGGTTTCGTGGTGGATACTCCTCTGACAACACAGCAGCATCAGTCCCGGGCTGCGATCCGGTCGATCTCCTCCGCTTCATTCATCTCGTCGCCCCTAAAGCCTGGCTCCAGGCTTGCCATGTTCGATGACCGGCCCAGTCGTGGGTCAATGATTCTGTATCGTCTGGCAGACGACCGCGATCGGCAGGCGGGAGGGGACCACGAATCGCTGCTCGTCCCTCCCAAGTTCCCATCCAACAGAGACTCGCTAGTTTCCAATTCTCGTGATTCAATCGTCTCTTTTGCCCCAGACTCAAAATATCCCTCAGCCATCCCTGGCACTTACAAGGACGGCATCATCCCCTATTCCTACGACCCTACCCAGGACGAGCTCGACGCCCCAAACGACGACGACCTTCTCCACGACCATGGCCCACACCATCCCGACAATCACGCTTTCCCATGGCGTGGCATTCTCAACATCAGCGTTCTCCTCCTCCTCCTCCTCTGTATCCTCGCCCTCTTCATCTCATACCCTGTCATGAGCTTCTACAAAAACAGATCTAAAAACGCACAGATCACTGGCAATATTCGTGTCAATGCCACTGGCCAGTCCCCCGTCCTCTTCAACATGCCCGACCTCATTGATCCCGATACCCCCCATGATGCCCTTTCCCGCTCTGGCCTCGACGGTAATGACTATACCCTCGTCTTTTCCGACGAGTTTTCCACCCCTGGACGCTCCTTTTACCCCGGTGACGATCCCTTTTGGGAGGCCGTCGATATCTGGTACGGTGCCACCGGCGACCTCGAGTGGTACGACCCCCAGCAGGTCACTACCCGTGATGGTGCCCTCGTCATCACCATGGATTCCGTAGACACCCTCCAACCGGGTCTCACCCCAAGTAGGCACAGTCCTCTCTGCTGTGCTGTTTTCTCATGTTTTTTTACAAGACTCTACCGCTCCTTTCACCCCTCTTGATAACCATAATCTCAATTACCGCAGTGGCATGCTCCAATCTTGGAACAAATTCTGTTTTACTCGAGGTTACATCGAGGTCGCCGTTGTCTTCCCGGGTCCCGACGAAAACACACAAGGCTATGTGCGTCTCTCTTTCCTATCCCTCTCCTCATAATTTTGTTCATCTTGCTAGTGGCCTGGTGCATGGATCATGGGGAACTTGGCTCGCCCTGGCTTTGCCGCCACCACCGATGGTACCTGGCCCTATACCTACGACTCGTGTGACGTCGGTACCTTTCCAAATCAGACCAACCCAGATGGTCTCGGCCCTGCTGCTGCCCTTCATTCCAATGCCTCACGCTCTAAATATGACTTTGAACTCAGCTGGCTCCCTGGCCAGCGACTATCGTCCGTTTACATTTCCCTCTCTTCAGCCTGATAATAATATTTCGTAGATCATGTTCGTGTCCCAACTCGGACCATCCAGGTCCTATCAACAGTGCTGGCCAATATCGAGGCCGAGGCGCCCCTGAACTGGACATTTTCGAGGCAGAAAAGGACAAGGACAATACTGTTGGCCAGGTTGTCTCCCAATCCGCTCAAGTCGCTCCTTTTACCCATGACTATCTCTATCTCAATGCTACCCCGGACGAACACACGGTCTACGACACTTCTCGGACACGCATAAACAGTTATCATGGTTCTGCTGTCCAGCAGTCCATCTCGAGTCTCACACGCGTACCTAGTGACATGTTCCAAGGATCTGGCCGCAATTTTAAGGTATTTGGTTTCGAATACTGGAGTGACTCCAATGATCCGACTTCTGGTTATGTTGAATGGATCGTGGATGGTTCCCCTTCACATCGGATGGGAGCTGCTGCTACTGGACCTGATCCTGAAAACCAAGGAGGCTCTGGTATCGGCCAACGACTTGTTCCTCTCGAACCTATGAGCATCATTCTCAATTTGGGCATATCTCGTATGTTGTTTCCCGGTTATTCTGACTGGACTGTTCCCTTTGAGCTTATTCGCAAAAACCTCCTTTTTTTTCCAGCCAATTGGCAGACGATCGATCCATCTACTATGATTTTTCCTTCAGAATATTTAATTGATTATGTTCGTGTTTATCAGAGAAAGGACCAAGTGAATATTGGATGTGATCCTCAAGATTTTCCTACTGCGAAGTATATTAATGACCATCTGGAGGCTTATATGGGTGAGTTTTTTTTTAAAAAAAAAGTGCGCGTGCGCTTGAGACAGATTGACTTTTTGATGGTGGTTTTTTTTTCAGATGTCAATATGACGATGTGGCAGTGGGCTAAGCCCGTAAATCAATTATATAATGGACAATGCTAAACTTTGGGACTTACATTAACGTTTTTTTTTCGTGTACTCACGTTAGTTTGTACTAATTGCATCTGATGGTTTTTGTTTGTGGTTTAGATTTGGGTGTTGAGTGATAAAGTTGTTGGTTGTGTATATTGGTTTGATAACTTCCTTCCTTCCCTCTCCCCCCTTCCCCTCTCCCTTCCCTCTCACCCTTCCTTGTGCCGGGACTTGGGGAGGACTGATAGACCTCATGTTGCTGGACCTCTGATCTTTTAGATTATGTCATCGTTCTTTAGATCTTCGTCAAATTCAAATATATTTTTTCATCGATCGGAGTCTGAGGTGAGGACTTGATTGAAAAATTTTGTGAGGGAGACTTTCACCCAGGTCATGAGATTGATCAAAGCAGAGAGTTATCCGTGTCGTTTTACTCACTGGCTTTTTGTCGCCTTTAAATGAGTGTCTCTTACACACATCGCTGGTTGACTTGTTCAAGAGGTATTTCGAAATGGTGGGTCTACTGATTTCCTGAACTTTGTTTGTGTGTGCGTGTGTAAAGCCTCAGCCTCAGCCCTTCTCCTTCATCTCCTCCCAATCTTTGACTGACATTCAAATCTATACTGGTCCAATCCGCTCACTCACTCTTACTCTTTTTCTGTTGCACTGCTTTTTGCCGAGTCTCTTCGCTTGGTGCAGACTCCAGGCTCCGTGTTTCGGCACTCCTTCCCATTTTCTCTTCTTTTCTTTCTGAGGATATCATATGTTTTATCTGCGAGAGGGATATCGATTTGGAGGGAATGTCAAGCTTGTCCTCAGCACAAGCACGCGCTCGTCTCCTCCCGCTCCTGGATGAATCAATGCCCACAAAAAAAGTTTGGATTTGCCTAGGCTGTTTGTTGCTCGTGATATTGAGCAACCAACGCGCACGAGAAAGAGGCGGAGGAAGGGGTGCGTGTTTTATGGCAATGGTAAGTATGTTTTTTTTGCTCAAGCCGAGCTAGATCTTTGGAAGTATGATGGAACGATTTGTCAGGTTGAATTCTGCAAGATCCAAAATTACATCTCGAGCTGCGATTGACGGAAATTTCAGGTCAACGCGAGGAGGGCAGTAGTGCCTCGAGGATTACTGGAGACTCGTGACTGTCGAGTACCTTTGATACAGTTCAGAACCATGGCCAGTGACGCCTATCATGAACGGCCTTGCATTGCCATCGCATCGCCATCTGCGGCGGACAAAGAAAAGGGCGAGTAGACACTCCGACAGAACGAACACCACCACAGCAGAATGGGTTAACCTCACAAGACATACTCCTCGTGACTACCCCACCGTCGTCTGCACGATCTTTACACTCAATCTTAGCGACGGTGTTCCTCGTCTCCCTCATCATATGTAGTATGTCTGTCACAATTTCGTGATGAGTGGTCCCTTCTGGATGGATGTGCTGAACACGACTAACTACGGCGGCTTCTGTTTGAATGATTTCGGAAGGATGGGATTTGATGCGGGAGATGCCATGGATTTGAATGATCAATTGCCAGGGGAGAGCAAAGAACTACTCAGTCGACCTTGGAAGGATCTTGGGACTGGGAACCGTTACCCTTCACCTGGACACAGTTCATATCACACCCGAGTATGACAAGTTTCTTATGCTTTTGGGAGTCAAGTTGCCTCCAACTGAGCTTCCATTAATAGTTGATCCCTCGCCATGGTCAGCCGAGTAGTCGATCCCTATGGTGTCCGAGGTGTTTGTTCAGCCGAAGAATGCCACTGCAGTGCTGGATGTCCTACCTGAGAGCCGGAAGGCAGGGTATCTTGATGTCACTCTACGCCTTGCGCAATCAAGGGTCACAGGTGGTGGGTCGCAAAGCAGCTGGAAGGCAAGGTTCGGATGGAAAATGACAGAAATACAGACGTGTATACGATTCAAGAGTAAGTCAACATCTCACTTGGCTAACGTTTCGCATTGCTCAACATTTTGCAGTTCCTTTGCTTCCTGGCATACCACAACCAGGGAAAGATGCACCTCCTCTCCGATTTCCTCACCCTCAAGACCATTCAAGTTTGAAACTACGCTGGGTTGATGTAACTAATTCATGCCCGGAAAGTTTCAACATCTCAATCCCTTCCCTCCCTTTCGTTGTCTCTCTGCTGGACAATCTCGGTTCACCTCTGCCTGTTGCCAATGTCATCACCTCATGCAAACATTACCATTCAAGCTTGTTGAGCATTTTCAACCCTACCTTAGTCTTCATTTGGTGGCCTCTCAGCATTCCTCAGTCGCTTGTTCAGCGGGAAACCCAACCAAATACTGATCATCACTTCCAATAAATAATCCCTCGGGGATTGAGGTACCCGCGGAATTTCCCGCGCCATCCCACCGCCCAAATGTTCAACAAAATGTGGAGGTCAAGGACATGGGCATCTGGAACAACATTCGTTGCAAGTGGAATCGTGTTTGCGAAAGTCGTTCTCCCGAAGGGTATGAATATCGGGTTCGAGGTCTTCAAATTTTTCCAGATGTGTTAGTGTTCGATGGTGAGGCACCTGAAAGCGTACTAGACTTATCAACGAGGCATGACACTACTATGAAGAAACATGCACCTCCCCAGATGCTAAGTTCACCGTCTACCTTATCCGTTTCCTCTTCGGACGTATTCGGCCTGGTGATCGGTCATTATCGACTAGTGTACGACTAGCGAGTACTAATGATGGTTTTAGCGTTAGCGATGATGGCGAAGAGGAGACAGGAGCTGTGTTGTGTATGCTGTTTCTGCCAAGGCTGTCGACGTCCCTCTTTAGATGTTATCCTGCAGACAGAAGGAGTTTAGTGACTTCGTGGGGAAAGTCATTTTTGACTCTATGGGTGCTGTCGCAGGGATTGAAGGTTACGCTGCTGTAGGGTGGATGGTCTACTACTTGATGTTGGTGGTCCTAAGGGCGGTAAAGAGAGGGGTGAAGAAAGGGGTGACATTGGAGCTGACGTGTTTACCAATCCATGGCAATGTATGAGTCAGACTTTAGGGAGAGGTCTGTTTTTCTGCCACTCTGGTTGCGCTATCGTTTGCGTTTCACCCAGAATGTTCATGCTTTGTGGAGTGTTTATTGACAGATACAGTTTTGGTCTTGTAGCTACTCTAGGAGATCAATGGTTCTATGAACGAAATCGCGAGTATGCTGTCAATGAAATGGCCGGCACAAACCACGGAGAACGGAAGAAGCAGCTAGTAGACCAGGTGTTGCTCGATCTGGTCAATGTAAACCAAAAATATTCACTGATAGCAGGATGATAGCGCGTGATGCCGGTTTGATTATCGAAAGGGTGGTAGAGAACTTGAATTAGCATGATCATTTCTATATCGATAAGCAAGGTCAAGAATCAACCTGCTCAAGATGGGTTTTACATTGTGGTGTGAAACTCGAGCTATTCCGTCATACCCGGACAACCGACATGACTAGTACTCATTATCTAGCTATCTGCTTCTCCAAGGCTTTACTGTGAGCCGAAAAAGAGCCACGTGTGCCGTGTTATATTTTCAATACCCAAATCGTAAACCGGCGTTAGCTATTTTCCGATCACGAGTTATCAATTCCTCTTCGAGTAGGCTTCTTCAGGACAGAATAGCATCTCGTCGATGAAGGATTGTTTTCCTGGAGTCTGAAGCTTTTGGAGGATTGTGGATGGAAAGGGCTCGTATTAGTGACCAACTTGTATCAATGTTGTGACTGGCAGCTTTCAATCCGCGGTGGCGAATTCCCCGTGGCAGAACTTAGCTTATTCATCTTCTGTATCTCGTTTTAAGAAGCATATTCTGAGAGGTCATGACTATACTTAGGTAAAGATCATTGGCAGGCCATGTAGGACTGTGACTTTCTGATTACATTCAATACATTTGCGGTAAACCCTAGGTACGTACCATGTGTCAACAGACAAAAGATAAATCAGGACCTCACTGAACTGGACAATCAGAAGTAGAGCTCGGCAGTTGCCAAGAGGCCATCTAGAAATGGGCTTAATGCCCTTATATATCTTAGGATGGACTAGGCCTGATCCACTATCCCTCCCCAGGCCACCATGTCTGATTCTCCATTTCCTCCCGGTTTTTCATTAACAGCGAGGAATTCAGTCTTCAATTTGGTGCTGATAGAGACGTTTGGAGATGGTGAGCCACATATTATCATCTGATTGTTGTGGCTCTCTTTACTAAACAGGCTACGCATAATCCTAGGTGTATACACGACTCTCTTCTTGCTCACGATCCACAATATATGTACGTATCTGGCACCCTCGGAATGAGATTTTGGTCTCAACCCAGACAGTTTTCGGAGAGAAGAGAAATCGCCTTGGATGGTCAGTTTCATTGGTCATTATCCCCCTGTATATGTTTGCCATAATCCATCTTGGCATACACTGGTGGTTGGCCTGGCGTTCATTCGTAGTGAAGGCCGATACTCCTGATGATGCCCTTGAAACCTATATAAATCAACCTGAGTGGCTCGCTGCACTTTCGGTCATCTCATTTTACTCGATGGGATTAATTGCAGATTTTGTCACTGTAAGCAACTTGACCATGATTTCCCGATCTTTTATCCAGATGACCATTAGATCTGGAGGTGCTGGACAGTTTGGAATCGTAACTGGAAAGTTGTATGTATTCCATTCTTGTTCGTCGTCATCGGCATCGGTTTGTATTTCCATTCAAATTCTCAGTGTTGTTGGCTTATTCGTCACCGACAGCATTTTGTATCATGGCTTCTGTCTTCCAGATTGACCCATCAAACCTTTCATTAGCAGCTCGCCAGAAATTTGCGAGATTCACCGCAGTCTACTTCTGTCTCTCTTTTGCAAGTACCGTCATCTCAACATTCCTCACTGTATATCGAATTATCACCATTGCTCGGGAGACGGACTTTTACTCTCAGAGTTCCTATCGCAAAATCGTCGAAGTCATCGTCGAGTCGGCTGCCCTTTATTCTTTAATTCTCATCATCTACCTTCCCTTCTTGATTCACGGTGGCTTCATTGCCGGATATACACAGGCAGTTCTTACATGTACCATGGTGAGTCTCAATAATTGGTCCTAAATTAACGTGGTCACCAAAAATTGATAGGGCATTGCTCCTACACTTATTTTCTATCGTGTATCCATTGGGGTCTCAAGGGACTACGCAATAAGGGATGTGGATGAAACTGCCAATGGATCCTCAAGTTTTTTTGCTGCCGCCCAGGGTACTACTGCAAACATAGAAGAGCCAGTCAATAATAATGTCTATGAGCTCGATTCGAGAAGGACCGATGAACAGAAGTACAGAGCCTAGTTGATTTTTTCGAGTCACTTTTCTCGCTAATCGAGGGACCTAGACTTTAAATTCTCAACTGTCAAATGTATGAATGTAATATGATTAAAATGTAACAGATATCAAGTATTGTCCTGCTGCACAAGAATCACATCTAAAATTGCATTATCTCTTGCCTTCAACAATAATATCTGTTGAGATACAAGTTGGAGCACTGGCTTCAGAGTATGATATTTTTAATGAGCTCAGAGTAATCCCTTTGGGCTTATCTTGTGAAAGCAGGGGCATGAAGTAGTGAAGTAATTTAGCACATCAACAACTCACATAAGTACACACTGGGAGAAGGTTTTAGAGCTAGAGGCTGAAAGCAATGGGTGTAGTAGATAACCCCAAACCCTGTACATAAGCTAATACAAACAAGGCTATCACCATACCTACAGCACAGGTGTAAACCTCTACTAATTCTAAATAGAGTTAACTCTACTTTTATTTGAGTTGTGCTGAAGTGTCAAGGAGTTTGTAGTTTTAGATGTTGAGGTGGCTTGATGCAAAATGACTATCCTCTTTATTATCTTTATTATTGAGTTGGTTGTGTAAGGGAACCTGTTAGTGCAAAGTCTTGATGACTTATGACCCTACTGGTAGATGATGGTTTAGGAAGAACTCAAGGAGTCCTTCATTGTATTCAGGCTACTATATGTAAGGGCAATGACTAGTAATCAGCCAAAAGTTACACCAGTAAGCTGTGTAGGAGTCCCAGAAGCTGGAGTAATATTTGAGTAAAGGTAAATCTACCAATACAAGCTCTGATATATACTACAAGAGATGGTCTGTGCACAGTCATGTAAGCTACAGTCTGGTAATAGCACTTCCTATTTTAGATAAACAGAATGATCAAGACAGCATACAGACCAAGTGTTAGCAACTGACTCAAGAACCTTAAGCTAGGGTTTAACTCAAGGTAGCACTTCAGGGTTAGAAGAGAACTTGATGGGGTTCTAACTCAATTGCAGTCTACTATATATACAAGTACACTATTTGTCTTTGTTTAAACTACAAGCTGTCCATCAGCTACCAGTTTGACTCTGGTCTATGTCCATTCTATTTATAGCATTTTGTCATAGTCAAGGCAACTCATGACAGTACCCCCCTATTAAAGGTTCTTGTCCCAAGGACTTTAAAGTTTATCATATAGGTCCTGTAAATTGCCCATTTGATCTTCTTCATTCCATTCTTCTATCCTTTCTCCTTCAAATTCTTGCTTGTTTTCTTCTTCCTCTTCTTCATCCTTTTCTGGGATTGTTTCCAAAGTTCTTCTTCCTCTTGTCTTTCCTATCTTCTATTGTTTCCAATTTCCCCCCAGTATTCTCTATCAAACCTCTTGTCATCCTATCCATATAATATTTTTGCTATATATCTTCCTGGCAGCTCTCCTTTGTAGTCTTCCCTGCTATTTCTTTTCTTTATTCACCTGACACCCCCCTATATTCCTCTTCAAATCTATCCACTAAATCTTGTGTATTTCCCAAGTTTTCTCTCAGCTCCCAAGTGTCTTCTTCTGCTATATACCCTTTCCATCACACTAGGTATCTGTCTTTCTCTCTAAACTTCTTTTTGTTCAATATCTTCTCTACCTCATACTTGTAGCAACTTAGCCTGAGATGACTTAATCACACTCCAAGTCTGAGTTAACAAGAAGAACTCAATGGAGTTTCTATTGGATTCTGTATACTACTTATACAACTACTACATGGTCTGTGCACTACTTTCCCACACTCATCATGTGACATCCTGACATGTAACATTGTCATATAACACTTTCCCATACTTCTTCCTTATGTAATAAGTCCAAATAAGAAAAGAAAAGAAAAGAAAAAGAAAGTAAAATAAAATAATGACTTAGCTATTTTGCCAAGTCATGACAATACTCTTCTTTTCCATTGATTACCACTAGTGATGGCCATTCTTTTCTCTGGCCTTCTACTTGATCTTTGTACCTATGTACTCTACTAACATTGACTACTGGATGTATCTTTACTGTACTTGGCAAATCTAGTTCTATTGCATTTGTGTTGCAAACTTCATTCAGACCATAACTCTGGGAATACTTGACTAATTTCAACAATCTAAATGGCCACCAAAAGCCCTTAAGAAGACCTTTCAAATTGTACCAAAAATGTCTCAAGACAATCAGTATTCACTGAGTTATCAGCAGATCAGTTGGCAATCATTAAGTTACTAGACACTAAATCACTGATATCTCAGGAACTGCTTAACATAATTGTTTGCTTCAATAACCATCATAAAGCTCTCTTCAATGCGCTTCTTTCAGCTATAAATAGATCCCAAGGCAATAAGATCCCATGGAGATACAAGGTCCTCAATGTTTGTACATAACACTGATCTTTACCTATAGATTATCATCTGTCCTTGAATAGAACAAAGGACTACCCTAAGATGGTTATGTTATCTCTATTTCAAGAGCAATAGCACTCCTATATGTAGAACAATAGGTAGTAATCATGTAGTAGGCTGCCCTGGTGCACAGACCACCACAATCATATATTTAAGGACTGTATGTCTGAGGATAAACCTCAGACTTAACAACATCTTTTGCTACTTGTCTAACTTTGCTTTTTTACACCTTCTGATTATTAAATCATCAACCCACAAATCAGTAAGTGGCTATTTGTGATAATTTGTCAAAATTATTTTCTTTACTTGATAAGGTCTGACAAATCTCTCTATCAGTTTTTTCAATCTCCTTCCTTGCATTTGGTACTTCAAATCTTTTGTGCTCAAGAGCATCCCAGTCTTCTACTCAATATTCTTCTGCCTCACTTCTTTTCCTATCTGCATATTTTCTCATTTCCTTCTGACTTTTTCTCAACACTGCTTCTGCTTCCTCATAAACTTCCTTTATTCTTGTTGCAAATTCTTTCACTTTCTCAAACTTCCTCTTCTTTTTCATCTTGAACCCCATATGTGGATCTTGTCCAATATTTGCCTTGAACAGTGATACTTTTGTACTAGTCTGCACTTTATTATTATATGCAAACTTTGCTGTTGCTAACCAGTCAAACCATTACTCCTGTCTGTGGTCAATAAATATCCTCAGATATTGTTCCAACTCCTGATTTATCCTTTCTGTCTGTTCATTTGTTTGTGGATAGTAGGCTGTTGACAGCTTTGTATCAATTCCCAACATTAAATTCAACTTCTTTATCATCCCTGCTGTGAACTGTGCTCTTCTATCCATAATAATACTTTCTGGCAAGCCATGCAGCTTCTAGATGTTATCCTGGAACAATCTTGCTACTCCTTCTACCAAAGTCTTTTCTATAGTTGGTACAAAGTATGCTATTTTGTCATTCTATTGCATACTACTAAAATGCTGTTGTAACCTTGTACTAGCAGTAATTTTGTAATAAAGTCTACTGTAATATGACTCCAAGGCTTTTTCTAGTACTATATTAGGCATAAGCTTTCCTGTGGGTGCCTCTGTACAGTTTTTATTCCTTTGGCATGTATTATATCCTTTTACATACTTCTTGACTTCTTTAGTGACCCTAGGCTACCAAAAATTCCTCATTACCAACTCTGTCATCTTCCACTGTCCTCTATGTTTTCCTACCAGCATATCATGGTATGGCCAGATCACTTCTGTTCTCAATTTCTCATCTCTTGGGATATATACCTTTTTATCCTTTAATATTAATCCATCCTCTTCTTGCTACTCCTCATCTCTTAGAATTTTAACACCTACTTATTTTATTTCTTCTACAGCTTTTGTAAGGGCAACCAGAGTAGAGCAGCTCCAGGAAAAAACTCAATATATAATTACACTCTGGGATACATTACAACTCACCTCCAGGAGAAATCTCAAAGAATAAAATGAGGCTCCTGGAGGATGATCTACTCTATATATACTGTCTCCTTAGTGATGGATGTCTTGGCTGTTAGGAATAAGAGTTTCAGGAGTAGACAACTGATTAAACCTGGAGTAATGCTTATTTAATTAGTTGTTAGAGTTACTCTGGCTCATTGCCACTGGTATGTCAGGAGTGGAGTTTGGTGTAGTCCTTTTATAGCTTTTACTACCTTGTTGTCTTTTGTCTCTGATTTTCTAATCTTTTCCAATAGGTCTACCCCTTTAATTACCACTTTTCATTCTTTCTGACCAGCTTATACAGCAGTTTAGCTATTCTGTCAAAATCTTTCACAAATTGCCTATAATAATTTGCTAATCCCAAAAACTTCTGCACATCTTTAACCATCTTAGGTCTTGGTCATTCCAGAACTCCTGCTACCTTTTCCTCCTGCATCTTAATGCCCTCTGCTCCCATTATTAATCCTAGAAAGTCAATCTCTTTAACCTTCCACATACACTTCTCAGATTTCACATACAGATTATTTGCTTCTATTCTCTTCAGTACCTCTTCTACTATCTCATTGTGTCTTCTCTCATCCTCTGTTCCTACCAGTATATCATCCATAAATGCTGCCACATCCCCTGTATCTATTAGGTCTCTCAGAATATCATTCATCATTGCTTGAAATGTTGCTGGTGAATTTATAAGACCAAAAAACATTATAGTAGGCTCATACACTCCAAGATGTGTTGTGAATGTAGCCTTCTACTCATCCTCCTCTTTTATCCATACATTATTGTACCCCTATCTCAGATCTATCTTTGTAAACACTTTCTTTGTGCCCATAGTGTCAATTAAGTCTGAAATCAATGGCAATGGATAATTATCCTTGACTGTTCCTTTGTTCAAATATTGATAATTCTATACCATTCTTTTCTTTCCATCTTTTTTCCCTACAAAGAATACTAGCAAAGTCTGGGGTGACTTTGAGGGTCTAATGTACCCTTTTCTCAACTGCTCCTCCACAAATTCTCTTACTTCCTCTTTCTCTTCTCTTGATATTAAATATATCCTTCCTTTCCTTGGTACAAAATCCTCTCTCAGATTTATTGTATGGTCCCAAGGTTTCCTCACTGGCATCCTTTCCAATTCTGCCTTCTCAAACACTTTAAGCCACTTATAAAATCTCTATAGTACTATCTTTTTCATTTTTTCTCTGTCTAATTTAACTTCATTGTCAAACTTCTCCTCCATTGATATCTTCCACTCATCTCTATCTGTCTTTTCCACTGCTCTAACCCTTTTTCCTATCTTTTTCCTTCTTTCTATGTCTTCTTTTACTGCTAGACTTCTCCCACAGATTGGTGGGCATCTTGTTACTCTAACCTCTCTTGTCTCCCAATTTATCTCTAGGTTATGTACCTGTAACCATAGCATACCCAATATGACATCTATCCTTTCCAAATCACATACATCTATTCTCATTTTTTCTATATGATTTTTGTAATACACATTTACTTCAACCTGGTGTATTATGGCTTCTCTACTATTATTTGTGCCATCTACATTTCTTACTGTCACTGGTCTCTCCAGCTTTTGCAGCTTGAATCCATACTTTGCTGCCATCTTTTTATCCATAAACATTCTTGTTGCACTACTATCCAAGAGTGCTTTGACTGTTATGCCTTCATGCATATCTACCTTTTCCACTCCAATATTCAACCACACTTCTCTCAACATCTTGAACATTCTTCTAATATCCCTTTGACTAACTTTCTTTCTTGCTGTACTTCTCTGACTCTCTGTCTGTGTACACCGCCCTGCTGCACTTTTCTCTTAATGGGGTGTGCTGCTACTCCCCAGTTCTACTATGGTTTCTTCTTTCCTGTCCTACCTTCTGGGCACAGGATCTCTCTTCTTTCTCATTCCAATACTCTTCCTCCTATTATGTCTTTTCTTCCACACATTATACACTGCACCCTTGTCATCTCTTTCCTCTTTGCTTCTTTCTCTCTCTAGTTCTATGCTTCCTGGCACAGGTCACACTACATGTTTTTTACTTGTTTTTCAAGAAGGAATCCTTGTCCTCAGTTTTCATGGGTTTGAACCCCCTTGCCTTCATATTTCCCACAGTCTATATATGTTGCTACTATCTCTTCTGTTAACTATCCCCTTTTAAGCAAAAGTGTGCCTTCTGGAGGCATGCTCCACTCCTCACAATATTCCTGTATCTTTTCCCATATAGGATACACTGGCCTCCTTTCTTGCTGCACCTTTTGTGGCCTGGCCATATATATCACCTCCTCTTTTTTTCTTCTCTCTTTCTCTGCTACAATGTTTGGGCACTTCCATTTATAGTGCCCTACCCCCCAACACCTAAAACACTTCACTTCTTTCTCTTCTCTTTCCTGCCTTTGTACCTTGACCTCTTTTCTTACTCCATACCTCATCACTTGACTTGCCAATACTTCAAACTTGTTTTTGTGGATTGGTTTCCCCTTTTCTTCTTCAACACTATTCCTACAGTTATGGGCTAGGTGTCCAAACTTCCTACAACTGAAATATTCCCTCTCCTCTCTTTCTTCTAATTCTGCCCTTAATTTGGTGAGGGCCTGCTGCTGGTTGAGCATGCTGCTTATTAAAGAGTTGTATTGTTTCAGAGACATTGTAAGGACTTAGACTGTGATATCTTAGAACTACTCCTAATCCGAGTTGACAAGGAGAACTCGATAGAGTTCTCATTCAATTACCATATACTACTTATACACCTTTCATATTTACTTATATTTATAAAGTTCTGCACCTCTCCTTTGAGTTATTTCCTCTCATGTGTTTGCTTAATTTCTTAAATAAAAGAAAAGAAAAGAAAAGAAATATAAATAATAACTTAGCTGTTTTGCCAGGTCATAACAGACATGGTATTATGTCCCTCAAGGTTGAATAAGGTTTTTATCTTACTAATTACTGCTACATCTGTTAGAGCACAAGATCTTCACCCAACCAAACATCTACTGCTATACTGACTACTGCCCTAATCAAATAGTAAATGATTACCTCAAGGAGAGGATCTCTACTCTAACAATACCTTTTTAAGGGGTTGATACTATTCCTCTGCATGTATAGATGACAATGCATCCCTAGCACAAGGTTTCTGCTAATCAAAAAAGTACAAGTAATCTACTGAACAACATTACCCAATTGCTAGGTCAGGTCTTGAACACAATACCTGAGCTTGGTACCAAGTCTCCACCAGCAGTCCCTAACTGACTACCAAGTCCCATTTATAGCTAGGGCCTGCTATCCAAAAAGACCAGTGATCAAGCTGATCACCAATCAAGGACAATAAAAGAATAAAGCTTAGACAGGGTTCAAAGTGAACAGTGTCTGGAGTATAGAATTGAGTTTTTCTGTCAGCAACTGACTCAAGAACCTTAAGCTAGGGTTTAACTCAAGATAGCACTTCTATCACAAATGGCCACTTACTGATTTGTGGGTTGATGATTTAATAATCAGAAGGTGTAAAAAAGCAAGGTTTAGACAGTAGCAAAAGATGTTGTTAAGTCTGAGGTTTATCCTCAGACATACAGTCCTTAAATATATGATTGTGGTGGTCTGTGCACCAGGGCAGCCTACTACATGATTACTACCTATTGTTCTACATATAGGAGTGCTATTGTTCTTGAAATAGAGATAACATAACCATCTTAGGGTAGTCCTTTGTTCTATTCAAGGACAGATGATAATCTATAGGTAAAGATCAGTGTTATGTACAAACATTGAGGACCTTGTATCTCCATGGGATCTTATTGCCTTGGGATCTATTTATAGCTGAAAGAAGCGCATTGAAGAGAGCTTTATGATGGTCATTGAAGCAAACAATTATGTTAAGCAGTTCCTGAGATATCAGTGATTTAGTGTCTAGTAACTTGATGATTGCCAACTGATCTGCTGATAACTCAGTGAATACTGATTGTCTTGAGACATTTTTGGTACCATTTGAAAGGTCTTCTTAAGGGCTTTTGGTGGCCATTTAGATTGTTGAAATTGGTCAAGTATTCCCAGAGTTATGGTCTGAATGAAGTTTGTAACACTACTAGTACTAGTCTTGTTGTAAACACCCTTTTCAACTCCTTGAACACTGCTTTCTGTTCCTCTCCCCAGTTCCATTTTTCATCTTTCCTGACCAATTTGTGCAATGGTTTGGCTAACTCAGCAAAATATTTTATAAATCACCTATAGTAGTTTGCCAACTCCAGAAACTTCTGTACCTCTTTGACCGTCTTAAGTCTAGGCCATTCAAGAACTCCTTCCACCTTCTCCTCCTGCATTTTAATTTCTTCTGCTCCCATTACCAGTCCAAGGAAGTCAATCTCTTTGACTTTCCAAACACATTTTTCTGGCTTTATATAGAAATTATTCTTCTCCATTCTCTTTAGCACTTTTTCTACTATCTCATCATGCTTCTTCTCATCCTTTGTCCCTACTAGCACATCATCCATGAATGCTGCTACATCTCCAGTATCAATTAAGTCTCTAAGAATATCATTTATCATTGCCTGGAAAGTTGCTGGTGAGTTTGTGAGACCAAAAAACATAACTGTGGGTTTATACACCCCTAGATGCATAGTGAATGCAGCCTTTCATTTGTCCCTTCCTTTATTTGTACATTATTGTACCCCCATCTCAGATCCATCTTTGTAAACACTTTCTTTGTACCAATAGTATCAATTAAGTCTGAAATCAATGGCAATAGATAGTTATCCTTGACTGTTCCTTTGTTCAGGTATTGATAATCCTGCCCTGTTTTTTTCTTTCCATCCTTTTTCCCTACAAAGAATACTGGTGAAGTTTGGGGTGACTTTTAGGGTCTAATGTACCCTTTTCTCAACTGCTCCTTCACAAATTCTCTTACTTTCTCTTTCTCTTCTCTCAATATTAAATATGTCCTTCCTTTCCTTGGTATGAAGTCTTCTCTCAGATTTATTGCATGGTCCCAAGGTTTCCTCACTAGTATCCTTTCTAACTCTGCCTTCTCAAACACTTTAAGCCACTTGTGAAATCTTGGTGGCACCATCTTCCTCACTTTTTCTCTATCTAATTCAACTTCATTATCAAATTTCTCTTCCATCAACATTTTCCATTCATCTCTATCTGATTTTTCTATTGCTCTGACCCTCCTCCTTACTTTCTTCTTTTTCTTTATGTCTTCTTTTACTGCTATCTTTCTTCCATAGATTAGTGGACATCTTGTTATTTTGACTTTTCCTGTCTCCCAGTTTATCTTGGGGTTATGTGCTTGTAACCACAGCATACCCAGTATGATGTCAGTCCTCTCCAAATCACATACATCTATTCTCATTCTTTCTACATGGCTTTTGTAATACATGTTTACTTCCACTTGGTGTATAATAGCCTCTCTACTATTGTTCATTCCATCTACATTCCTGACCATCACTGTTCTATCTAGCTTCTGCAGCTTAAATCCATGTTTTGCTGCCATTTTCTTGTCTATGAACATTCCTGTTGCATCACTATCCAAGAGTACCTTTACTGTTACACCCTCATGTGTGTCTACTTTTTCTACTCCAATATTCAGCCACACTTTTCTCAACATTTTGAATGTTCTCCTGATATCCCTTTGTTTATCCTCCTTCTTTACTGTGCTTTTCCCTCTATAGGGCATGCTGCCACTCCCCAGTTCTACCACAGCTTTTTTTTCTTTGTCCTACATTTTAGACACAAGATCTCCCTCTTTTCTTGTTCTAATACTCTTTCTCCTATAGTGTCTTTTCTTCTACATTCTACACACTGTACCCTTGTCATTTCTCCCTTTCTTGCTTCTCCCATTTCTCTAATTCCACACTTCCTGGCAAAGGTCATACTATATGTTTTTCACTTATCTCTCAAGGAGAAAACCCTGTCCTTGATTTTCATGGGTCTACACTTCTCTACTCTCACATTCTCCACAATCTACATAGGTTACTACCATTTCCTCTGTAGTCCATCCTCTATCAAGTAGGAGAGCACCTTCTGGGGGTATGCTCCACTCATCACAGTACTCCTGTGCCTTTTTTCATGTGGGACATGCTGACCTTCTCTCTTGCTATGCCTTTTGTGGCCTGGCCATATGTGTCTCCTCCTCCTTTGCTCTCCTTGTCATGACTTGGCAAAACAGCTAAGTCATTATTTATTTTTTCTCTTCTTTTCTTTTCTTTTCCTTTCTGGACTTACTACACAAGAATGGAGTACGAGAAAGTATCATGTAACTAAGTGTCACAAGAGTCACAGGGTTATGAGTCACAGTCAGGTGATGGCACATGACTAAGTCACATGGGAACCATGGGAAGGTAGTGCACAGACCATGTAGTAGTTGTATAAGTAGTATAGGAAATTTAATGGGAACTCTATCGAGTTCTTCTTGTCAACTCAGACTTGGAGGGTGATCAAGTCGTCTAGGCTAAGTCACTACACTCCTCCCCCTTTTTACTTTTATGTTTGGACACTTCCATTTTTGGTACTCAACTCCCCAGCATCTGAAATACTGTACTTCTTCCTTTTTTCTTTCCTGCTATCTCACCTCTATTTCACCTCTTACTCTATATTGCATCACTTGACTCACCAATACTTCAAACTTATTTTTGGGGATTAGTTTTCCCTTCTCCTCTCTAACACTGTTCCTGTAGTTATAGGCCAGGTGCCCAAACTTTCTACAACTAAAATACTTCTTCTTTTCTCTTTCTTCTAGCTCTGCCCTTAATTTGGCAAGGGCCTGCTGTTGATTGAGCATGCTGCTCATCAAAGAGTTGTATTGTTTAAGAGACATGGTATTATGTCTCTCAATGTTGAATAAGATTGATCTCACTAGTTACTACTACATCTGTTGGAGTGCAAGATCTTTACCCAACCAGACACTTACTACTGTACTGACTACTGCCCTAATCAAATAGTAAACAATCACCTCAAGGAGAGGATCTCTACTCTAACAGTACCTTCCTAAGGGGTTGATGCTATTCCTCTGCATGTATAGATGACAATACACCCCCAGCACAAGATTTCTACTAATCAAAAGAGTACAAGTAATCTACTGAACAACACTACCCAGTTGCTAGGTCAGGTCTTGAACACAATACCTGAGTTTGGTACCAAGTCTCCACCAGCAGTCCCTAACTGACTACCAAGTCCCCTTTATAGCTAGGGCCTGCTATCCAAAAAGACCAGTGATTGAGCTGATCACCAATTGAGGATGATAAAAGAATAAAGTTTAGGCAGGGTTTGAAGTGAATAGTGCCTGGAATATAGAATCAAGTTCTTCTGTTGTGTGACTCAAGTCGAGTTGACTCAGCAGCTAAGTCTTTGAGGGTTACAAAGAGAACTTAATGAAGTTCTCAATCAATTGTGCTACCTACTTATACAAGTATGCTATTTGCCCTTATTTACATTAATAGTATTCTACAGTCAGCTAAGAGGCTGCTGGTTCCATTCTCTTGTCTATCATTCTATAAATAGATCTTCCTATAGTCAAGGCAACTCATAACACATGTAGTCCATCCTAGTTATGAACAGTGTGATGACCATAAGTGCCTAGATAACAACAATGCCTGCGGACCTAATACTATTGGTGAATATCTGAGGATCAATATCATAAGAAGGTATTATAAGGACAGTATAAGGGAACTCTACCAACACTGCCTCTGAAACACCAGATTTACATCCCAGAGCAACCCTGTACTTAATTAAATATTATATAGTAATATTTAATTCCCTTTAGCTTAACTCAAAGACTCCTGACCCTGACTAACAAGACTATAGGATTAGAGACATCTCAGTGGTAGGAGTATATATTATAGAATTACACCCCAGAAGCCTTATCCTAATCTCTAAGGATTCTCCTGGAGATGAGTTGTAATATATTTGGGAGTGTAATATTAACTAAGGATTCTCCTGGAGTCTACTCTGCTCTGGTCACCCTTACAGACAGGAAGTTATTGCAAACATACAGTAGCCATTGGTTGACCTATAGAATTGTCAATGACAATCTGCAGATTGCTTCCAGCATAGAAGAAAAGAACAATACTGACAACTACAAGTGCTAGGTCAAGGATCACAAGGTATATCTGTCATAAGCTTCATTTGGACCATAACTCCAGGATTACTTGACCAATTTCAACAATCTAAATAGCCACCAAAAGCCCTTAAAAAGACCTTTCAAACAGTACCAAAAACCTCTCAAGGTGATCAGTATTCACTGAGTTATCAGCAGATCAGTTGGCAATTACCAAGTTATGTAAGGCCTTAGGCTGTGACGACTTAGGTCTACTCCTAGTCTGAGTTGACAAGGAGAACTCAATAGAGTTCTCATTTGATTATAGTACACTACTTATACATATCCTGTGTTTACTTCTATTTATGAACTCCTGCATATCTCTTTTAGTCATTCCTCAGTTTCCTAATTAAAAGAAAAAAGAAAAAGAAAAAGAAAATAAATAATGACTTAGTCATTTTGACTGTGTCATGATACCACCCCCCTCTCAAGATTCCTCATCCTGAGGATTTTTATAGTTTGTAGTATGGGTCATAAATGTTCCCCATTTCATTGTCATCTTCTTCTATCCACTCCTTGAGCCCTGAACTTTTCTGCTTGATTTCTTCTTCTTCCTCTCTTACTGTTTCTATAGTTCTTTGTCCTCTTGTTTGTCCTCCTTTCCATTGTTTCCAATTTCTTTCCAGTCTTCCCCAATATTCCTTGTTATATTGTTTGTCTAACCACCCAAATAGCTTTTTTGCTGTAAATCGTCCTGGCAGTTTTCCCCTTCTAAATGTTCCTTTCTCTCTCTCCTGTTGTCTTACGTCTTCTATGTCTCGTTGGTATTCTTTTTCATATTCTTCAACTGCCTCTTTTGTGTTTTCCAAGTTTTCCCTTCCTTCCCAAGTATCTGATTCTACTGTGAATCCCTTCCATTGTACCAAGTACTTATCTTTCCTATCCACTGTTTATTCAGGATTCTCTCTACTTTCCACTCTTCTTCTCCCTTGATTACAACTGGAGCTGGTTGCTCCTTTCTCTGCCCTTCTACTTGTCCTACATATCTTCGTATTCTACTGACATTGACTACCAAGTGTATTTTTATTGTACTAGGTAGTTCTAATTCCACTATGTTTGATGATACAATCTTCTTTATTTTGTAAGGGCCTACAAACCTCTCCATCAGCTTTTCTGTCCTCCTCCCAACCATCTGATATTTCAGATCCTTAGTGCTTAACATTACTAAGTCTCCTACTTTATACTCATCAACTTCTGCCCTCTTTCTATCTGTATATTTCTTTATTTCTTCTTGTGCTTTTCCTAGCACCGCTTTTGCTTCTTCCTGAAACCTCCTTCATTTTTATCATAAATTTCTCTGCCCCCTCATATTTTCCTTTCCTTCTCATCTCAAACCCCATTCTAGGGTCTTGTCCATAATTTACCTTGAAGAGTAATGTCTTGGTACTTGAGTATACTTTGTTGTTGTAAGCAAATTCTGCTGTCCCTAACCAATCTGGCCACTGTTCCTGCCTATGGTCAGTAAACATTCTTAAGTACTACTCTAGTTCTTGGTTAACCTTCTCTGTTTGTCTGTCTGTTTGAGGGTGGAATGCTGTCAACAGTTTACTTTCAATTCCCAACATCCTATTCAGCTCCTACATTATTCCTGCCACAAACTGTGGTCCTCTGTCAGAGATGATGCTCTCAGGTAACCCATGCAGCTTCCACACATTGTCTCTAAACAACCTGGCTAGCCCTTCTGCCAATGTTTTCTCTGTAGTAGGGATGAAATGGACCATTTTTGTCAATCAGTCTACTACCACTAAGATTGAGTTGTATCCTTGTGCTATTGGCAGTTTGATGATAAAATCTGCTGATATATGCATCCAAGGCTTCTCAGGTATCAAATTGGGCATTAATTTCCCTGCCAGCTGTTCTGTGCAGTTTTTGTTTCTTTGACAGGAATCACACCCTTCCACATATCATTTCACCTCCTTAGTTACTCTGGCCACCAGAAGTTTCGGTAACCAACTCACATCTTCCATGCCCCCATGTCCTCCCACGGTGTATCATGATGAACCTAATATTTCTGCTCTAATATCATCTTTAGGTATATACACCTTTCCCTCCTTATACATTATGCCATCTACTTCCCTCTATTCTTTGTCTCTCAGCATCTTTACTCCCACTCATTTTATCTCTTCCACTGCTTTGACTACTTCATTGTCTTTTACTTTTGACTTCCTCACTTTCTCCAACAAATCCACTCCTTCCACAATTACTTCTATCCTTTCCATTCTTCTGACTTCCAACCACTCAGGTTTTACCAATGTCTCATCCTCATTGTCCCTTTCTACTCCTACTTCCCAGTCCAGCCTTCTGCTTAGGCTATCCGCCTTTTCCATCTTACTCCCTGGAACATGCTTTAACATAAAATTGAACCTCAATAGGTACAGTGCCCATCTGGCTTGTCTCCTATTCAATTTTTGTGCCTTCATAAAGTATTCGAGATTTTTGTGATCTGTCCAGATCTCAAATTTCATCATTGCTCCTTCCAGGAAATGTCTCCATGCTTCTAGACATCTGACTACCACTAACATTTCTTTGTCGTGAATCTCGTAGTTTCTTTCTGTATCACTTAGAGATTTAGAAATAAAAGCAACTGGCCTCCACAGCTCATCGGAACCCTTCATTGATAATACTCCTCTAGTAGCGTAGTTTGAAGCATCTGCCTCTACCCTGAATTCTTTGTCTAGATCCAGGGCTGCCAGTACTGGCTTAGTTGTAAAGATTCTTTTGAGCTCATCAAAGCTTTCTGCTGCTCTTCTTTCCACTGCCACTTTATGTCTTTCCTTGTCAGCACATTCATTGGCCTTGCTACTTGAGCAAAGTTTTTGATGAACCTCCTATAATAGTTGACAAGACCTAAAAACTTCCTGACATCTTTCACATTTTTTGGCTCTGGCCAACTTAGTACTCTATCTACCTTTTCCTTCTCTATTTCAATCCCATCGGGTCCTATAACAACTCCCAGGAACCCAATTTTTTGTACTTTCCACACACATTTTTCTGGCTTGATATACAAGTCATTTTCTTCCAACCTTTTCAGTATTTCTTCCACAATTTTATCATGCCCTTCTTCTGTTTCTGTCCCTACCAACACATCATCCACAAAGACTGCCACTTTCCCTTCATTAATCATGTCTCTTAGAATTTTGTTCATCATTGCTTGAAATGTGGCTGGCGAATTCATCATTCCAAAGAACATGACTGTCAGCTCAAAGAACCCACATGGGTCATGAATGCTCCCTTCCACTCATCTCCTTCCTTAATCCTTACATTGTTGAACCCCCACCAAAGATCTATTTTCATGAATACTCATTTTCCCCCCATGTTGTCAATTAAGTCCATGATTAATGGAAGTGGGTAGTTATTCTTTACTATTTGGTCATTTAGGTTGCAGTAGTCCATTACCATCCTCTTACTCCCATCTTTCTTGCCTACAAAGAATACTGGCAACATCTGAGGGGATTTTGATGGTCTAATGTACCCCTTTCTCAGTTGGTCATTTACAAAGTTCTGAACTTCTTCCCTCTCATTTTTGGATAAAGGATAAATTCTTCCCTTTTGTGGTTTAAATGTTTCTTTGAGATCTATGGCATGATCCCAGATTTTCCTTGTTGGTATCCTTTCCAACTCCACCTTCCCAAACACCTTCCTCCATTTTAGGAAACCTCTTTGGGACCATCTCCTCAATCTTCTTATAATCCTCTTCAACATTCTCATCTCTTCCCCAGTCCTCTTTGTCCTCCATCACCCATCTCACTATCTTTTCTTCTTCTAGTGTAACTACCCTTTTTCCTTTCTTTGCTTCCTACCCCTTTTCCAATTTTGTGTTCCTTCCACATAATGGAGGGTATCTCGTTATCTTGACCTCCCCTGCTTCCCAATTGATTTCTGGGTTGTGGGCTTGCAACCATGGCATTTCCAATATCACATCTGTTTTTCCCAAATCACACACATCCATTCTTATCCTTTCTACATGACTCTTGTAGTACATGTTTACTTCCACTTGATGTGTAATAGCCCCTCCACTATTGTTCATTCCATCTATATTTCTGACTATTACTGGTCTTTCTAGCTTCTGCAGTCTAAACCCATATTTTGCTGCCATTTTCTTGTCCATAAACATTCCTGTCACACCACTATCCAAGAGTGCTTTCACTGTTATGCCTTCATGCATGTTCACTTTCTCTACCTCTATGTTTAACCATACCTCCCTTAACATTTTGAATGTTCTCCTGACATCTCTTTGTCTATCTTCCTCTTTTCGCTGTGCCTTTTGGAACTTCTGTCTGTGCACCGTCCTGCTGTGCCTTTCCCTCTCTGGAGCACACCACTACTTCTTCCCTTTTCTTTTGCTTTGAGCACCCACACCACTTGGCTTCCTCTAACTTCCTTCCTCTGAGGACTCCTTGTCCTCTGTTGTTTTCCCTGTGCATTCCTTTCTTTCTATACCATCTACATTCTATGTAGGTCACTATGACTTCTTCTGTCATCCATCCTAACTCCAACAGCTGTGCATCTCTTGGTACATTCTCCACTCCACAGTATTCCTGCACCTTTTCCCAATTGGGATGTGCTAGCTTCCCTCCCTGCTGCACCTTTTGTGGCCTAGCCACATGTGCCACTTCTTCACTTCTCTTTTCCTTCTCCACCTTAATATTTGGACACTCCCACTTGTAGTGTCCTATTCCCTGATATCTAAAACATCATATCCCTTCCTCAACTGTCTCCTGCCTCCTTACTTTTGCTTCCTCCCCCACTCCACATTGTATCACTCTACTTGCTATCACCTCAAATCTATTCTGGGAAACTGGTTTCCCTTTTGCTTCTTTCATATTCCTACAGTTACAGGCCAGGTGCCCAAACCTTCTATACCCCCAATATACCCTTCCTTCCCTTCCCTCTATTTCTGCCCTTAGTTTGGCCAGGACATGCTGTTGGTTGAGCATACTGCCCATAAGAAAGTTGTATTATTCCAGAGACATGGTGCTATGTCTCCAGAAAAGTCAAAATAGGAGTGATCTTACTAATGTTACATCTACTGGAGTGCAAGATCTTTACCCAGCTAGACACCTACTGCCCTACTTGCTACTGCCCTAATACTATGGTTGTACTATCACCCCAAGGAGGGGATCTCTAACCTAAACACCTTCCTAAAGATGCGGTGTTACTCCTCTGCATGTACAGCCCACAATGGGACTTTAGTACAAGGTTTATAGAGCGAAAGGAATACAAGTAAACTACTCAGCCCACTCGATTGTGAGGTCAGGTCTTAGTGATGATACCCGAGCTTGGTACCACACCTCCACCTGCAGTCCCTAACTGACTGCAAGGTTCCCCTTAAGTCTAGGGCCCGGCTATGTCATAGTGGTCCTGAGTTGTGTCACTCAGATACTGAGGAAGATAAGAGAGTAAGAGGGACAAGACTCTGTGATGAGCAGTGCCAATGAAGGAATTGAGTTCTGGTGTAAGGCCTTAGGCTGTGACAACTTAGGTCTATTCCTAGTCTGAGTTGACAAGGAGAACTCAATAGAGTTCTCATTTGATTATAGTACACTACTTATACATATCCTGTGTTTACTTCTATTTATGAACTCCCATGTATCTCTTTTAGTCATTTCTTAGTTTCCTAATTAAAAGAAAAAAGAAAAAGAAAAAGAAAATAAATAATGACTTAGTCGTTTTGACTGTGTCATAACAAGTTACCAGACACTAAATCGCTGATATCTTAGAAACTGCTTAACATAATTGTTTGCTTCAATGACCATCATGAAGCTCTCTTCAATGCGCTTCTTTCAGCTATAAATAGATCCCAAGGCAATAAGATCCCATGGAGATACAAGGTCCTCAATATTTGTATATAACACTGATCTTTACCTATAGATTATCATCTGTCCTTGAATAGAACAAAGGACTGCCCAAAGATGGTTAGATTATCTCTATTTCAAGAACAATAGCACTCCCTATATGTAGAAAATACACCCTATAGTAGGTAGTGATCATGTGGTAGGCTGCCCTGGTGCACAGACCACCGCAATCATGTATTTAAGGACTGTATGTCTGAGGATAAACCTCAGACTTAACAACATCTTTTGCTGCTTGTCTAACTTTGCTTTTTTGAGCACTTTGATTATCAAATCAACCAATCACAAATTAGTAAGTGGCTATTTGTGATAATATCATATTATAAGCCATCTTGGCCATAATAACTTTTTATTTCTTTAATCCTTTATCTTTTACTTTTCTTTTCTTTTAATTATATAAAAGGGAGTCATATGATCAGGATCACATGACCTGTCACATTTGTCACAATCCATCATATCCTGTAATAAATCAGTTATAAGATCAGTCATATCACATAGGTCATATGTCAAGGAACATTCTAGTAGATTCTATTAGATCATTGGTAGGTTAGGGTTAGTAGCACAGACCATGTGTAAAAGGTATAAGTAGTAGCCCAAATCTAAGGGGAACTCTGTTGAGTTCTCTTTGTTCACCCCAAATAAATGACAACCCAGTCCTAGGGTTAGCTTAACCTAATGGTCACACTACATACTGCCACTCACTCCATCCCACTACAGAACTCAAGATTGTCACATATATAATTGCAAAAGGAACAGCTCGAGGAGCATTTCTTGCCTCTTTGCTAATATGAACACTGGTGTCAAAGCCCACTGCAAGAGGTGTAAGTAGACAATAAGGTTGAACTAAGACTCACCAACTATCCAAGCTGGAGCCAGGAAGCTCATGATGAATGCATACCCATCAGGCCATCCGGATACTATAATTTGATCAGGCAATTGACTAGATTGGGTTTACTTAAACATACTGTTTTCAAAATCCCCAAAAGCAAATGATGCTAAATTTACAAATTCATGGAGTGTGGCAATCAGAAGAGCAATGATAACGGTCAGAAAGAGACTTCCATAACTGGTCAAATCCACGGAATACTAAGTCCTCTGAAGCTCACACAAGATATAAAGTGATATACGCCCATTGCAACTGAGCAATGACCTTGGTGGCAAGACTGGCCAAGATGGAATAAAAAAAGAGAAGAGCACAATAATACCGCTGCAAGATATTTTATGTTGCAGGTTCAGAATTTGCTTTGATGAGAAACTCACAAGGTCTGTGCATTTGTTGCTCTGAATGATCCACCCGAGCTGATGTTTATCGCTACCACAAGCTGAGTAGCCCAGCCAAGCCAGCAATATATGCTGATGTATTTACATCTATTAGATTGGCAAACTTGCAACGATGCTATCTTTGGTGCTAAGTCTTTTTGGACACATCTTATTGTTCTCATTAGTGCCATCAGTCATCTAGTAATTTAGGCACTATTTTACATTCTCTATGGACACTAACAGCTACTAGTTTCACATATATAAGGTACTATGTAGCACAATGTACACTTCAGTTCTCGTGTCACTTCGAGTGCTGAAGTTATCCTTACAACATCTGCAGCATCTCGATCAGTCATGGGGGTGTTCTTTTGATGGGTTACTAGCTCACATCCGACCAACCACGAAAGCAATCTTCGGAAGCGAGGAAAGGAGAATTTGAATGTCCAGCAGTAAAGGCCGCCAGCAGTTGGTGCAGCAGAGCCAAGCTCAGCCATGGCCATGGCAACAAAAGTTAGAAACACACAGCATGTAAACCACTAATACTAGTCAACATTGTCCAAGAGGGTTGAACAACTGGATCTTACACCCCAGACATGCCGACGGAACCGCCATAAGGGATTGAGTACAAGAGTACAGCTTTGTGGAATGATGAAAAAGGACGATCAGGTGCCTGCTTTGACAGGGACTTACGCGATTGACTGCACAACACCAACTATAGTGAATGACAACCCGAAAAGCTCCACGCGAGAAAAATCTCTCTTGAATTCTTGTTTGTATCCTAGGCGAGCTAGAACATCTTGATCGTCCAGAGAGCGTTCGTTGTCACTCGCGAGATGTTTCTCGTTCACGAAAGTCATAATGGCAGAGGGAAATCACAATCATCGCTTGAATGCTTGATATATAGGTGTCGTGGATAATGTCCATGGAGGAACCTCGGTTCCTGACTATAAAACTGCAATAGTTTAATCAGTCTACATTAGATAAAATCCTCACCGCATGTTTTACTAATATTTGATGTGACAACTTTTAAACAACAAACAGAACGTCAAGCAAAGAGACAGTAAAATAAAGCTACACATACGAAATTTGTTTACATTGTTTGCGGTCGAGTATAACATCTGTCACCGTAGTTCTATGGTGTTATAGTTACAAGTTAGTACCACTGCTGGAATTCAATTGTGAGCCGACGCGAGGTATGTGATATGCCTTTTCTTATATTACGAGACAAGCAAAATACAGTGCCAAGACACAAACAATCAGAACCGAAGCTAGTAAGCTATTGACCCGAGTCTTCCCGAGTCTTCTTAACTGTTTGATATCTTATTGTTTTACTAGTCTTCGATCATCTTTCGCGATATCCCATTCAATATAACTCTACCAAGCGAGTCAATTGAGCGGCCTCGTCTTGATCCTGAAGTAATGCCTCTTCCAGAGTCTATAGAAGTGAGTTTTAACTTTAATCAGGTTCGTAGAAGTAGCTTGCCTGGTTGACCGAGAGATACTTCTTAACAAAATTCTTCCCGAGGACCTCTTCCATTTCCTTATCTGTCGCAAGATTGTGTCTTGCTTCTCCGACATTAAGTGGCATCCGCTTTGTGATTCCCAGAGCCTTCCTCTCTTCCTCTGTCATCTGATAAGCAAATTTTGGACCAGCGCAATCCTTCATTTGCAGAGGCATAGACGTTTTCAGGCCACGCAGACCCGCGCCAATGATTGCTGCCAATACAAGATAAGGGTTTGCTGTGCCGTCCACGAAGCGCATCTCGAAGTTCCTTGATTGAGGAGAAGTCCCATGCGTGAGGCGAATGGGCGCCTCGCGGTCTTCGGTTCCATAATGTGCGTAGGTACCACCAGTCCAGACACCATCAACCATGCGTTTGTACGAAGCGGGAGTAGGAAGGGTGATAGCAGGAAGCGACGGTAGGTGTTGTATGATGCCAGCGAGGAACGCGGATTCATACCCTGACAGCTGATCAAGTGGCTTCTCTCCTTCCTTGACTGAATGCACGGAGATATGAACGTGTGCAGCGGTCCCAGCACTCGTCATGAACGGTCTGGGAGAAAAGGTGGCATGTAGACCGTGTTTCGACGCGACATTAACTATTATTTCGCGGGTGAAAATAAGCTGATCTGATGCATCTAGGGGGTTAAGGGGCCCTCCGACTACCTCGTATTGACCAAGGCCCGCTTCTGAATGAATCATTTGTAATGATAGTCCCGAGGCTCGCATGGTATTTCCTATCTCTTCCAAGATGGTGGCCTCCTTAGATCCGGCGAGGAAACTAGCAGCAGAGGACCATTGGTGAACATTTGAAGGTTCCACAGGATTGGTAGAACTGAGAAGGATAAATTCAGACTCGAAACCAACAAGTTGGCATCGCATGATTGTTTAGCATCCCTACAACGACTATTCAACGATCATTTTTTATACTACTTGTGGGAAGGGCTCACTGAATGATCCTCTTAAGCAATGTCCTGGGACATAAATCAACCTGAACGCTAGTCAAACCGTCGGTAGTTTGATAGGGCGTTTTTTCCTCAAGCCAGCCAAGAACACATAAGTGGCCATCCGCAAATGATAGCGGTCGCAAGGTAGACATGTCTAGTGCATAGAGATATTCTCCGATTGTTGGAAATCCCGGAGATGAATTGAGATATATGAGGCCAAGACAGACTTTTGCGACGTTTACGCCAGGCCGATTTGACACCAGGAGTTGCTTGAAATATTGAATAGGTACAATACGGCAGCGTCTCACGTTGACCAAGTCAACCCAGTAGATTCGAACGTAGTCTATTTGTATGAGGGCGTTTTCGTAAGAGATTAATTTTTTGATACTCACTATAGTTTGATTGATGATAAATAGTTGTCTGTAAGTCTTCAGGCTTGAGTGCGACGCCGTGGTTGGAAAGGTCCATTGCAATAGTAATTCCGAAATACAATCAAAAGGGAGAGTACAAACAAGTACAGACCAATCATATACCTATCTAGAACAATAACAAAAAGAATCACATCACATGAGATCCAAATATAAAAACATAGGGTGTTAGAATAGACAAGGTTTTCATCTCTGGCCCAACTTGAACCCTCTAAGTGAAGTTAACATTGTGTTGTCTGGCAGGTCACTGCCCTCCCTTCCTCCAACAGTTTTAGTATTGTCTACAGTGTGCTATACTTCCTTTCTCCAATAGTATGCAGTAGTCTTGTCTTCAGTCCGTTATGCTCCTTTCCTCCAATAGTTTGCAGTTCACTATACTTCCTTCCTCCAATAGTGTGCAGTAGTCTTTTCTGCAATGCACTATACTCCTTAATTTTCTGCAGTTTTTTCTAATTTTTCCTGAGTTTATTTCAATTTTTAATGAATTTTGTTGAATTTAGAGGAAAAAAGAGGATATGTGCTGACAAATGCTTGTAAAGCATTGGCTAAGCATTGGCTAAGCATTGGCTAAGTAGCCATTACAAGGTTTTTATCACAAATGGCCACTTACTGATTTGTGGGTTGATGATTTAATAATCAAAAGACTCAAAAAAGCAAAGTTTAGACAGTAGCAAAAGATGTTGTTAAGTCTGAGGTTTATCCTCAGACATACAGTCCTTAAATACATGATTGTGGTGGTCTGTGCACCAGAACAGCCTACCACATGATCACTACCTATTGTTCTACATATAGGAGTGCTATTGTTCTTGAAATAGAGATAATCTAACCATCTTAGGGTAGTCCTTTGTTCTATTCAAGGACAGATGATAATCTATGAATAAAGATCAGTGTTATATACAAACATTGAGGACCTTGTATCTCCATGGGATCTTATTGCCTTGGGATCTATTTATAGCCAAAAGAAGCACATTGAAGAGAGCTTCATGATGGTCATTGAAGCAAATGATTATGTTAAGTAGTTCCCAAGATATCAACAATTTAGTGTCTGGTGACTTGGTGATCACTGACTGATCTGCTGATAACTCAGTGAATACTGATCGCTTTGAGAGGTTTTTGGTACTGTTTGAAAGGTCTTCTTAAGGGCTTTTGGTGGTCATTTAGATCGTTGAAATCAGCCAAGTATTCTCAGAGTTATGGTCCAAATGAAGTTTGTAACAGTTTTCATCTAGGCCTATGGCCTGACTTGAATCCTCTACTAATTCTGAATAGTTGAATATATGTTGAAGTCAGTCTGCTACGCTCCCTTCTTCAACTTTCTGTGTACTCTAATATTTTTTCAATCATTTACTGACTTAACTATTCTAATTCACTTTACTCACTCACTTCTGATATTATAATAGAAATCAATCTCAAGTCCATTGTTCATATATATATAACTATAATCTAATACTATTGAATACCTCTTTGTATACTATATTAAGTGTTCTTCTGCTCTCTTGGCTCTGCTCTGGAAGAAGTACTGAAATGTTCAAAGGTGAAGTACATCTTGAAAATGCCACATAAAGTTGTCTATGGGAGAACACTGATGTCTGCAAATTAATCTCCACATGCTCTACTGACTGTCCTTGAGACTTGTTAATAGTCATAGCAAAGGCCAACCTGACTGGGAATTGAAGTCTCTTGAGTGGCACAGGCAATGTGTCTGCATTAGATAATAATCTGATCCTTGGAATCGACACAATCTTTCCTCCAAACCTTCTATCCTTGTTGATAATCCTGCACTAGAGCACCTTTCTTCTCACATTCAACACCACCATTCTTGTCCCATTGCAAAGTCCTTCTTCTAGATCCAAGTTCCTCAGTAAGATAACTGGACAGCCAACCTTGAGACAAAGTAAAGCAGGAGGCAATCCACTACTATTTCTGCAAAATAGACATGGTGCATTCTATCTTCCTCAGACACAGAGTCCACATTTCTTAGCATATAGACCTCTGCATTTGGTACTGGATTGAACTGTTGGAGAATAGCTTCATTAATATTATGCACCTTATCATTTCTAGAACAAAAAATAATATGCTCTGGGAAGTATTAGTCATCTTGAGCTCTTGGGTTGCCAATTCCTGGATAGATCCTGTTGATGAGAGTGTTGAGATTAGTGCAAACCATAGACTGAGGAACTTGTATCATCTCATTATCATCCATAGTTGATCTAGCATCAATTTCCAACAACTACTGAGCATGTTGATTGTCAGCTTCAGAGTGGTCCAAGTGCATATGGTGTCTGAGATGTAAGAACTTGATATGTCTCTATAGATTTCCTCTACAAAGAGATGCTACTACCACTTGTTGGTATGTTCCTTTAGGTACTACAGGCAAAGTTTAATGAAAATCTCCTCCAAATACCACTATAATTCTACCAAATGGATAATTATTCTAGATAATATGTCAATTCAACAGCTATCAAGTCCAAGTAATCACTTACTTCAAGCAAGTCTCTCAGACATTGATCAACAGTATCAATGTCATACTTGTGATATATAGAAACTTCATCCCAAATGATAATCTTGGTCTGCTGGATGACTGAAAACATGTAACTATTTTGTTTCAGTCTAGCCACAGAGTCCTTATTAATAGAAAGAGGAATCTTAAAGTGTAAATGAGACATTCTTCCTCTATCCAGTAAAAGAGCAGCAATTCCAGATGATGCTATATACAGTACCACCTGTTCTCTCTTTCTAACCTCAGCAGCAATAGTATTACAAAGAAAAGTCTTTCCACAACCACCAGCAGCATGAATAAAGAAAAGATAACCTTGGTTGTTGGTGACAGACTCTAGGACAGCATCAAAAGCAATAGCTTGTTTAGGATTAAATATTGCTTTCTGCTCATTTACCAAAGTTGCCATTTTATCTGCATCATACTGCTCAGTCTATAAGAGAGGATTGAGTATTCTGTAACTGCCATAACTCAGCAAAACAGCTAAGTCATTATTTATATTTTTTTCTTTTATTTTCTTTTGGGCTTACTATACAAGGAAAAGTGTGGGAAAGTGTCACATAACAAATATCACACATCACAAATCACATATTAGGATATCACAGTGTCACATCACATGATGGAGTCACATGATGAGTGTGGGAGAGTAGTGCACAGACCATGTAGTAGTTGTATAAGTAGTGTATAGAATCCAATGGAAACTCTATTGAGTTCTCCTTGTTAACTCGGATTTGGAGTATGATTAAGTCATCTCAGGCCAAGTCACTACAGTAACCCTACTGTTGTTGTGGAAGAGGCATGGATGGAAACTCAGCAAGACTTCTTCCCATTCCTACCAACATTTTGTTCAGATTCCCAAAGACCATAATCATAAACATCATCCTCTGGTATCTCCTGGTCAGCTTGATAGTGGCTCATATAACATAGTTTGTGCTTGACATCATCACACAGTCCAGCCTTGAATTGATTCCAGAGAACATGAGGCTCAGCCACTTCATTAGTCAGTAAGATCACTGCTAATAGCCAGTGACATGCCACTCCAGGTTGTATTGTAATTGCTTCCTTCAAGCAAATCTTTTACTTATGATCATCCTCCAGTAATTCTCTTGCCATACATGCTTCCTTAAATGTAACAAACACTTGGCCATTCCAGGTTCTCAGATGCTCCCAACTCTTTCTACCTTCAAATATAGTCAAGAGAAGTTGTAAAAAGAACTGCTCTCTCTTTGATGGTGATACAAAGTACATTCTTTCAATCACCTTGGCACATCATCTTGGATACTATGACTTGGCTTTAGCATTCCAGGTATAGTATTGAGGAAACTGCCAGTAGATAAGGCCCAAACTATTATCATGTGCAGAGTTATAGTCAAACCAAGCAGTTAGTTGAGTCTTCTCCATATTTTGCCTGGCCGATACTTCATTGACAGTCTGGTATGTATGAAAGTTGACATAGTGCTCATTAGAAAGATGGACAGGAAGATGTTAGACAGCTGGTAACTCTCCATGTATGTTGAACTCAAAGATCTTCTAGTAAGCTTCAGTTGGACCAATAAACCAACTATTCAAGTGTGCTTTGATCTCATTCTATACCCTACCACTAATCTCTATAGTTGTTTTATTAGAACCCTTATAGATGTACTTTCTCAGATACTTGACAGTTCCCAATCCAGCAGAGACCTCTATATTAATATGATAATCAAAGAGAAGAAGAAGTTAAGGACAGTAAAAGACACATGTTGATTGGTAAACCTGGTCCCATTGCATTCAAAAACCAAGCTATTGTTAGGCCTAGCATAAAGTGGATAACTGTCCTCAGCCCAGTCTGTTTTCTCTCTATAGTCTTTGGAAAAGCATTTACTACATTGTCTATTGGCCATACACTTGGCTTGGGGATTGCCAACACCACATAAACTATACAATATATATTTGGTAACTTTTGCATAAAGAAGTGGCTGTAGTTGAGGATCAGGTAACTGTACTGAAATCATAGAGTTTATATGATAAGGGTCTTGAATACAATCTTGAGGGTGCAGAAAGATGAGCAAGTGAATATAGGGAAGATCTCTCTTCTAGAACTCAATGGTGTGAATATGAGCTACTGCAGTACCAAAAAAGCCATTATCAATGAGCTTGAGAAGTGCTTTCTTCTTCTACTCAAAGACCTATGATATAATATTAGGATGATCAGTGGCTGTGTATCTAGAGAAAAGACTCTGAACAATTTCTGGCCACTTGGGATTAGCAGTCATGGTGAGAAATAGATCTGGTTTGTGAAAATGCCTGCAAATGGCCATAGTATCTTGGAATAACTGAGTCATAAACCTAGGACTTCCTATATGAGAAGAAGAAAGAATGAGTTTGCATCCCAAATGCCTAACATCTTCTCCATTATGCCTATTATATACAGCAGTATCCTGTAATCCCTGGTAGAACTCTGATCTGAGAGTATATTAATGTGTTCTAGCCCAATTGAGTTTCCTCTGTTCACAATTTGCCTATGTATCAACAACAAACTGCTGAAATAGCTTTCCACCATAGAAGAGGGGTGGCTGAGGACCATCTTTGACATGAAGATGATAGGCATAGTAGCATATATCAGAGACCACCTGTGAGCAAGCCCATTCTTCTTTATCTCTTTGTCTTCCATTCTCCTCTTGTTCTTTCAGTTGAGCACCACAGATTGGAATTCTTAGGTGGTATTCATTCTCTCCCTTTGAAAATAACAGAACATAATGAAGAGCAGCATATAAAGGACTGTTCTGGCTTATTTGCTCAAGTTGTCCTCCTCTTGCCCATAATACCACATCTCTATTATCTATTGCATAGTGGACTTCTTTCTCAGGAATGATAACTACAATCTCTTTAGCAGTAGGCAGATTGTGAGCTCACTGATTATGCTGTAGATCTACATGTAATCTAGTCCTGACCTCCTGCTGCTCATCTGCTAGTTTGTCCCTGATAAGCTCATATGCATAATAGTACTGGCCAATATATGGATGACTATCCAGAAGCATTGTCTGAATATTGTCCATTACTATAGGATCTAGATTATTGTTGCTGGCTCTCCTGACATTGAGCTGCTCTACTGTATCAAGGATATAGATTTGCACATACATTGGAGTCTGATCTGTATGAGGGAGGAAAGCACTAGTAAGATGATGAAGCTTTCTCTGGATTTTGAAACAATAGGGGCCTGACTGCCTAGTGACTGAGTTGTCAATTTTGACTCCTACTGAAGTCATAGCAAATGCTGCATTATACTATTGGATATTATTGCAAAATTCTCTTGAGGAATAATTATCTTCAGTCAAGTAGTTGTAGAGGATTCCTGTAAGTGGTTGGAGAGGAGATAGTTGGATCTGTCCTTGTAAACAGCACATACCAAATTTGGGATGATTAATCCATGAGGATTTAAGCTTCTCACAGTCAAAGTGAAGAGTATGACAGTGAGGGCAGATAACAGTCAGCATGCCCAAGTTGTTATACTGTATATCAGTCTCCAAGAATGACTGCCCAGTAGGTGGATAAGGTACAGAATAAGGAATAGGTAGTGGGATATTATCTATAACAATAGCTTCTTGATCCTGATAATTTATGAGTATACAGAATTTTGTTATGCAAAAATTAACATACCTGAATTATATCATCTTCTATATTAACCTCTCGAATATTTCTCTCCCTAACATTCTGTAATATCTGATTAGAATTCATTTATCAACAATTAGTGAAATCTGTTACTTACAACTCTTAGAATATTTTTCTGCATATTTCTATCTACATTTAGGTCTCCATTACCATCTCTATTCTACTGCCCTTCATAATTAAGAGCATCTGTATCCTCATTCCTCCATTCCTTTATTATTTGGTTGATTTGAACCATATGAACTCTTCTTTCTGCTTGTAACACTTCCAACTGTTGTACTATTCTCTGTTACTGCATTTGTCTCTCTTCCATCTCTCTTTGTTTTTCTGCCTCTACTCTTGTAATTTGCAAATGATCAAGAAGTTGATATTGTTCAGTAAGTTAACATCTGCACAAATCAAGTATGGCATCATTAAAATTCTGTAGAACATGTACAGGAGTCATATGGAATCTTCTTCCCTCTCTACCTCTTCCCCTATTCCAAACAGGAGCTGGAGGAACATTTTGGAGCAAAGCAGGTAGGTGATGATTCTCTAGAACAACTATATACTACTGTGCTCACTCCTCAGCTCTCCTAGCTTGATATTCTTCTTCAACAAAATCTATCTCTTACAGTTTGCCTTACTGTCTCACTTACAACTACCCTAAGAATAAAGGTATTGTTAGTGCAAAGCTGTGAAAGCTTAGAGCTCAACCAAGATGGTTGTTTAGAAAGAACTCAATAGAGTTCTCTATTAGATTGTATAACTACTTATACAAATGTCTGTTGGTCTATACACCTATCTTCTACAATTACATGACCCTTATTAATAACTGTATATATCTTACATAAGCCTTCCCATGCTATTTATATCCCTCTTGCATTACACTCCTAAATATTATCTACTGGGTTGAGGAATGCATGGGAAATAGTTTCTTTTCTGGGAACTATCTCATAACATAGCCCCTCCTTTAAGTTTCCTTGTCCCAAGGAATTTTTCCATTATCTCCAGTTTTTCTCCTATCTTTTCTCCCTTTGTTTCTTGTACTCCTTGTTAGACCATCTTCATAGTATTTTAGCCATAAACCTCTCTAGTAGTTCTCTTGAGAATACCTTTTTGTCCTTTCTTCTTTCTGTTACTGTACTTCTTTGGCCTCTTTGCCATACTCCTTCTCAAACTCTTCTACCAAGTCTTTTGTGTTCTCCAAATTCTCCCTACTTTCCCATATATCTTCTTCTACCATATATCCCTTCTATCATACTCAGAACTTCTCCTTTCCTCTTACTATTCTTTTGTTTAGTATTTTTTCTACTTTGAATTCTTCCTCCCCTTTGATAATAACTGGTTTTGGTGGTACCTTTTTCTGCCCCTCCACTTGTGGCTTATATAGATGTACTTGACTTATGTTAACTACAGGGTGTATTCTAATAGAACTAGGCAATTTTAATTCTACCATATTGCTCAAGACAATCCCTTTTATTTTGTAAGGTCCCACAAAGTGTTCCATCAATTTCTCCAATTGTCTTTCTTTCATCTGCCACTTGAGATCCTTAGTGCTTAGCAATACTAAGTCCCCTACTTTATATTCCTCTCCTTTACTTTGTTTCCTGTCTGCAAACTTCTTTATTTTGTCTTAAGCTTTTCTTAAGGCTGCCTTTGCTTTCTTCTGAGTTTTCTACATTTTTTCTACAAACTTTTCTGCTACTTTGTACTTCCCCTTCCTTTCTCCTTTCAAATCCCATTCTTGGATCTTGACCATAATTAGCCTTAAATGGTAATACTTTTGTAGCTGAATGTATCTTGTTATTATATGCAAATTCAGCTGTCCCTAACCAGTCTGGCCATTTTTCTTGTCTATGGTCAATAAAGACCCTTAGTGTTATGAGAGCCCCAAACAGGAAAAGGTTTTCCATGCATTTGAACACTTAATCCAAAACCTCAAAGCATACAATGGAGTAAGGATATAAATAGGGTGGGGACTCAGTAAGTCAAATCACGTGACAAGGTCAGGTGATCATAGAACATTCTGGAAAGAACATGTGATTGTGGGACTCTAGGGTACAGCCACTGTAGTAGTAGTATAAGTAGGGCTGCAATCCAACAAAGAACTCTATCGAGTTCTTCTTGAACATCCACCTAGGGTGATCACTAAGGGCATTCACTGTCTATTGATAACACTTAGGTACTACTCCAATGTTATGATACAGTCAAAACGACTAAGTCATTATTTATTTTCTTTTTCTTTTTCTTTTTTCTTTTAATTAGGAAACTGAGAAATGACTAAAAGAGATACATGGGAGTTCATAAATAGAAGTAAACACAGGATATGTATAAGTAGCATACTATAATCAAATGAGAACTCTATTGGGTTCTCCTTGTCAACTCAGACTAGGAATAGACCTAAGTTGTCACAGCCTAAGGCCTTACACCAGAACTCAATTCCTTCATTGGCACTGCTCATCACAGAGTCTTGTCCCTCTTACTCTCTTATCTTCCTCAGTATCTGAGTGACACAACTCAGGACCACTATGACATAGCCGGGCCCTAGACTTAAGGGAACCTTGCAGTCAGTTAGGGACTGCAGGTGGAGGTGTGGTACCAAGCTCGGGTATCATCACTAAGACCTGACCTCACAATCGAGTGGGCTGAGTAGTTTACTTGTATTCCTTTCGCTCTATAAACCTTGTACTAAAGTCCCATTGTGGGCTGTACATGCAGAGGAGTAACACCGCATCTTTAGGAAGGTGTTTAGGTTAGAGATCCCCTCCTTGGGGTGATAGTACAACCATAGTATTAGGGCAGTAGCAAGTAGGGCAGTAGGTGTCTAGCTGGGTAAAGATCTTGCACTCCAGTAGATGTAACATTAGTAAGATCACTCCTATTTTGACTTTTCTGGAGACATAGCACCATGTCTCTGGAATAATACAACTTTCTTATGGGCAGTATGCTCAACCAACAGCATGTCCTGGCCAAACTAAGGGCAGAAATAGAGGGAAGGGAAGGAAGGGTATATTGGGGGTATAGAAGGTTTGGGCACCTGGCCTGTAACTGTAGGAATATGAAAGAAGCAAAAGGGAAACCAGTTTCCCAGAATAGATTTGAGGTGATAGCAAGTAGAGTGATACAATGTGGAGTAGGGGGAGGAAGCAAAAGTAAGGAGGCAGGAGACAGTTGAGGAAGGGATACGATGTTTTAGATATCAGGGAATAGGACACTACAAGTGGGAGTGTCCAAATATTAAGGTGGAGAAGGAAAAGAGAAGTGAAGAAGTGGCACATGTGGCTAGGCCACAAAAGGTGCAGCAGGGAGGGAAGCTAGCACATCCCAATTGGGAAAAGGTGCAGGAATACTGTGGAGTGGAGAATGTACCAAGAGATGCACAGCTGTTGGAGTTAGGATGGATGACAGAAGAAGTCATAGTGACCTACATAGAATGTAGATGGTATAGAAAGAAAGGAATGCACAGGGAAAACAACAGAGGACAAGGAGTCCTCAGAGGAAGGAAGTTAGAGGAAGCCAAGTGGTGTGGGTGCTCAAAGCAAAAGAAAAGGGAAGAAGTAGTGGTGTGCTCCAGAGAGGGAAAGGCACAGCAGGACGGTGCACAGACAGAAGTTCCAAAAGGCACAGCGAAAGAGGAAGATAGACAAAGAGATGTCAGGAGAACATTCAAAATGTTAAGGGAGGTATGGTTAAACATAGAGGTAGAGAAAGTGAACATGCATGAAGGCATAACAGTGAAAGCACTCTTGGATAGTGGTGTGACAGGAATGTTTATGGACAAGAAAATGGCAGCAAAATATGGGTTTAGACTGCAGAAGCTAGAAAGACCAGTAATGGTCAGAAATATAGATGGAATGAACAATAGTGGAGGGGCTATTACACATCAAGTGGAAGTAAACATGTACTACAAGAGTCATGTAGAAAGGATAAGAATGGATGTGTGTGATTTGGGAAAAACAGATGTGATATTGGAAATGCCATGGTTGCAAGCCCACAACCCAGAAATCAATTGGGAAGCAGGGGAGGTCAAGATAACGAGATACCCTCCATTATGTGGAAGGAACACAAAATTGGAAAAGGGGTAGGAAGCAAAGAAAGGAAAAAGGGTAGTTACACTAGAAGAAGAAAAGATAGTGAGATGGGTGATGGAGGACAAAGAGGACTGGGGAAGAGACGAGAATGTTGAAGAGGATTATAAGAAGATTGAGGAGATGGTCCCAAAGAGGTTCCTAAAATGAAGGAAGGTGTTTGGGAAGGTGGAGTTGGAAAGGATACCAACAAGGAAAATCTGGGATCATGCCATAGATCTCAAAGAAACATTTAAACCACAAAAGGGAAGAATTTATCCTTTATCCAAAAATGAGAGGGAAGAAGTTCAGAACTTTGTAAATGACCAACTGAGAAAGGGGTACATTAGACCATCAAAATCCCCTCAGATGTTGCCAGTATTCTTTGTAGGCAAGAAAGATGGGAGTAAGAGGATGGTAATGGACTACTGCAACCTAAATGACCAAATAGTAAAGAATAACTACCCACTTCCATTAACCATGGACTTAATTGACAACATGGGGGGAAAATGAGTATTCATGAAAATAGATCTTTGGTGGGGGTTCAACAATATAAGGATTAAGGAAGAAGATGAGTGGAAGGGAGCGTTCATGACCCATGTGGGTTCTTTGAGCTGACAGTCATGTTCTTTGGAATGATGAATTCGCCAGCCACATTTCAAGCAATGATGAACAAAATTCTAAGAGACATGATTAATGAAGGGAAAGTGGCGTCTTTGTGGATGATGTGTTGGTAGGGACAGAAACAGAAGAAGGGCATGATAAAATTGTGGAAGAAATACTGAAAAGGTTGGAAGAAAATGACTTGTATATCAAGCCAGAAAAATGTGTGTGGAAAGTACAAAAAATTGGGTTCCTGGGAGTTGTTATAGGACCCAATGGGATTGAAATAGAGAAGGAAAAGGTAGATAGAGTACTAAGTTGGCCAGAGCCAAAAAATATGAAAGATGTCAGGAAGTTTTTAGGTCTTGTCAACTATTATAGGAGGTTCATCAAAAACTTTGCTCAAGTAGCAAGGCCAATGAATGTGCTGACAAGGAAAGACATAAAGTGGCAGTGGAAAGAAGAGCAGCAGAAAGCGTTTGATGAGCTCAAAAGAATCTTTACAACTAAGCCAGTACTGGCAGCCCTGGATCTAGACAAAGAATTCAGGGTAGAGGCAGATGCTTCAAACTACGCTACTAGAGGAGTATTATCAATGAAGGGTTCTGATGAGCTGTGGAGGCCAGTTGCTTTTATTTCTAAATCTCTAAGTGATACAGAAAGAAACTACGAGATTCACGACAAAGAAATGTTAGTGGTAGTCAGATGTCTAGAAGCATGGAGACATTTCCTGGAAGGAGCAATGATGAAATTTGAGATCTGGACAGATCACAAAAATCTTGAATACTTTATGAAGGCACAAAAATTGAATAGGAGACAAGCCAGATGGGCACTGTACCTATTGAGGTTCAATTTTATGTTAAAGCATGTTCCAGGGAGTAAGATGGAAAAGGCGGATAGCCTAAGCAGAAGGCTGGACTGGGAAGTAGGAGTAGAAAGGGACAATGAGGATGAGACATTGGTAAAACCTGAGTGGTTGGAAGTCAGAAGAATGGAAAGGATAGAAGTAATTGTGGAAGGAGTGGATTTGTTGGAGAAAGTGAGGAAGTCAAAAGTAAAAGACAATAAAGTAGTCAAAGCAGTAGAAGAGATAAAATGAGTGGGAGTAAAGATGCTGAGAGACAAAGAATAGAGGGAAGTAGATGGCATAATGTATAAGGAGGGAAAGGTGTATATACCTAAAGATGATATATTAAGAGCAGAAATAATTAGGTTGCATCATGATACACCAGTGGGAGGACATGGAGGACAATGGAAGATGGTGGAGTTGGTTACCTGAAACTTCTGGTGGCCAGGAGTAACTAAGGAGGTGAAATGATATGTGGAAGGGTGTGATTCCTGTCAAAGAAACAAAAACTGCACAGAACAGCTGGCAGGGAATTAATGCCCAATTTGATACCTGAGAAGCCTTGGATGCATATATCAGCAGATTTTATCATCAAACTGCCAATAGCACAAGGATACAACTCAATCTTAGTGGTAGTAGACTGATTGACGAAAATGGTCCATTTCATCCCTACTACAGAGAAAACATTGGCAGAAGGGCTAGCCAGGTTGTTTAGAGACAATGTGTGGAAGCTGCATGGGTTACCTGAGAGCATCATCTCTGACAGAGGACCACAGTTTGTGGCAGGAATAATGTAGGAGCTGAATAGGATGTTGGGAATTGAAAGTAAACTGTTGACAGCATTCCATCCTCAAACAGACAGACAAACAGAGAAGGTTAACCAAGAACTAGAGTAGTACTTAAGAATGTTTACTGACCATAGGCAGGAACAGTGGCCAGATTGGTTAGGGACAGCAGAATTTGCTTACAACAACAAAGTATACTCAAGTACCAAGACATTACTCTTCAAGGTAAATTATGGACAAGACCCTAGAATGGGGTTTGAGATGAGAAGGAAAGGAAAATATGAGGGGGCAGAGAAATTTATGATAAAAATGAAGGAGGTTTAGGAAGAAGCAAAAGCGGTGCTAGGAAAAGCACAAGAAGAAATAAAGAAATATACAGATAGAAAGAGGGCAGAAGTTGATGAGTATAAAGTAGGAGACTTAGTAATATTAAGCACTAAGGATCTGAAATATCAGATGGTTGGGAGGAGGACAGAAAAGCTGATGGAGAGGTTTGTAGGCCCTTACAAAATAAAGAAGATTGTATCATCAAACATAGTGGAATTAGAACTACCTAGTACAATAAAAATACACTTGGTAGTCAATGTCAGTAGAATACGAAGATATGTAGGACAAGTAGAAGGGCAGAGAAAGAAGCAACCAGCTCCAGTTGTAATCAAGGGAGAAGAAGAGTGGAAAGTAGAGAGAATCCTGAATAAACAGTGGATATAAGTACTTGGTACAATGGAAGGGATTCACAGTAGAATCAGATACTTGGGAAGGAAGGGAAAACTTGGAAAACACAAAAGAGGCAGTTGAAGAATATGAAAAAGAATACCAACGAGACATAGAAGACGTAAGACAACAGGAGAGAGAGAAAGGAACATTTAGAAGGGGAAAACTGCCAGGACGATTTACAGCAAAAAAGCTATTTGGGTGGTTAGACAAACAATATAACAAGGAATATTGGGGAAGACTGGAAAGAAATTGGAAACAATGGAAAGGAGGACAAACAAGAGGACAAAGAACTATAGAAACAGTAAGAGAGGAAGAAGAAGAAATCAAGCAGAAAAGTTCAGGGCTCAAGGAGTGGATAGAAGAAGATGATGATGAAATGGGGAGCATTTATGACCCATACTACAAACTATAAAAATCCTCAGGATGAGGAATCTTGAGAGGGGGGTGGTATCATGACACAGTCAAAATGACTAAGTCATTATTTATTTTCTTTTTCTTTTTCTTTTTTCTTTTAATTAGGAAACTGAGGAATGACTAAAAGAGATATGCAGGAGTTCATAAATAGAAGTAAACACAGGATATGTATAAGTAGTGTACTATAATCAAATGAGAACTCTATTGAGTTCTCCTTGTCAACTCAGACTAGGAGTAGACCTAAGTCGTCACAGCCTAAGGCCTTACATCCAATTCCTAACTCACCCTCTCCATTTGTCCATCTGTCTGGGGGTGGTAAGCCATCAACAACTTAGTCTGGATCCCCAATAGCTTATTCAACTCCTTCATTATTCCTGCTGTGAACTGCACTCCTCTGTCTGATATAATACTTTCCGGAAGTCCATGCAGCTTCCAGATGTGGTCTCTGAACAACCTGGAAAGTCCCTCTGCTGACATTCTCTCTGTGGTAGCTATAAAGTGTGCCATTTTACTAAATCTATTACACACTACTAAGATTGCATTGTATCCTTGGGCTAAGAGCAGCTTTGTGATGAAGTCTGCTAAAATATGGCTCCACAGTTTCTCTAGAATTATGTTCAGCATTAGCTTTTCTACTGGGGTCTTGCTTCTATTCTTATACTGTTGGTAGGCATCACACCCATTTACATATTTCCCTACTTCCCTCATTACTCCTGGCTACCAGTAGTTTCTTGTGACCAACTCTGCCATTTTCTATCTTCTTCCATATCCTCCAACTGGGATATCATGGTGGAGGTGTATTATTTCCCTCCTCAAGTCCTCTTCTGGGACATATATATATCCTTCCTTCATAACTATTCCTTTCTTGATTGCCCATTTTTCATTCCTTAGGTTCTTCATTTCTGCTTTCTTTAACTCTTCTACCACTTTTTCATTCTCTTCCTGTGCCTTTTTAATTCTTTCCCTCAGGTTTCCATCTTCCACTAGCATTTCTACTCCTCTTACCCACTCCTGTTTGATTAATGTCCTATCCTCATTATCATTCTCCACTCCTTCCTGCCAGTCTGCTCTTTGACTCAGTCCATTGGCTTTACTCATGCTTTTTCCTGGGACATGCTTTAAGGTAAAATTGAAACGTAACAAGTATAAGGCCCACTGAGCTTGCCTTCAGTTTAACTTTTGACTTGTTACAAAGTACTAGAGGTTTTTATGGTCTGTCCAGATCTCAAACTCTATTTTTGCCCCTTCTAGATGGTATCTCCATGCTTCCAGACATCAAATTACTGCCAACATCTTCTTGTTGTGAATCTCATAGTTTTATTCTGTTGCATTCAGTAACTTAGAGATAAAGGCTACTGGCCTCCATTTCCCATCCTCACACTTTGTCAACAACATCCCCCCTGTTTCATAGTCTGATGTGTCTGCTTCTACTCTCATTTCTTTGTCCAGGTCTGGTATTGCCAAGACTGGCTTTATTGTGAATATCTCTTTCAACTTTCTGAACACCTCCTCTTGTTCCTTTCCCTATCTTCACTTCTCCTCCTTCCTAACTAGCATATGTAGTAATACTGCAAGCTTTGCAAAGTCCTTAATAAATTGTCTGTAGTAGTTGGCAAGTCCTAGAAACTTTTGCATCTCTTTTACATTCCTTGGTATTGGCCAGTTTAAGACTCCTTCTATCTTCTCCTTCTGTATTTCCACTCTCTTTGGTCCTATTACCACTCCTAGAAACTCTATCTCCTTTACCTTCCACCAATACTTCTCTGGTTTTACAAAGAGATCATTCTCTTCAAGTTGCTTCAACACTTTCTCCACTATCTCATCATGCCTCTCCTCTGTCCCTATTGCTACAATAATATTGTCAATGAAGGTGGCCATGCTTCCTTGATTTATTATATTATGGAACAGATTATTTATCATTGTTTGGAAGATAGCAGGAGAATTTGTGAGCCTGAAGTACATTATGGTTGGCTCATAGGCTCCAATGTATATTGTGAATACCATCTTCCATTTGTCTCCTTCTTTGATTCTGACATTATTGTACCCCTATCTTAGGTCTAGCTTTGTGAAGACCTTCTTACTTCCTACTCTGTCTAGGATATTGGTGATTAGTGGCAATGGGTAACCATTTTTGATAGTCCACTAGTTCATATATCTGTAATCCTGCACTATTCATTGTTTTCTGTCCTTTTTAGCCACAAAGTGGACAGGAGATGTTTGTGGTGACTTTGACAGTTGGATATATCCCTTTTGTAGTTGGTTCTCTACAAACACCTGTACTTCCTCTTGCTTCTCCCTTGACAACAAGTACACCTTCCCTTTCTTAGGCACAAAGCCTTTCTTTAACTCTATTGCATGGTCCTAGGCCTTTTGCACTGGCATCCTCTCTAACTCTGCTTTTCCAAATACTCTCTTCTATTTCCAAAATCTCCTTGGCACCAGTTCTTCCACTGTTTTTTTCTCTTTGGTTTTCCTAACCACTTTTTTCTTTTCTTCCTGCTTTCTCTTTCTACATATTGGTAGACAGCATGTCATTTTTACCTTTCCTTTCTCCCAGTTGATTTCTGGATTATGGGCAGCTAACCATAGCATTCAAAATATTACCTTTGTTTTTCCCAGATTACATACATCCACTCACGCCCTCTCAACATGTCCTTTGAAGAACATATTGCATTCTACTTGATGAGTGAATGCTCTCCCCACATTTACTATTCCATCTATGTTTCATACTAGTAGAGGATTTTTCAATCTTTCTAGCTTAAACCCTTTCTCCTTTGCAAACTTTGTGTCCATGAATAGACCTGTTACCCTGCTATCCAATAGCACTTTTACTGTTACCTCTTCATGGTTTTCCAACTTTTCCAATCCTACTTTCATCTATACTTCTCTTAGCAGCTGGAGTGTGTACTGTACATCTCTTACTCCCTTAGTGTTGCTTTGACAAGAAACTTTATTTCTCAGCTTTTCTAGGTGTAATACACTGTATATATTTGAGAAGGCCAGTTGGGAGCTCACTGTCCTCTATTGTCTTTTGCCAACTCTTGCAGCATTTCCACTACTCTCTCTTCTCTTCCCTTTCTCTGCCAACAATTCTTGGCCATATGGCCCCACTTTCCACATACAAAAATGTTCTATCTCCTCCTCTTCCTCTGTCTACTTCCATTGCATTAGGGTCCCTTGCTGGCCCCAGCTGTCCTCCTCTATTCTAATATCCTCCTCTATACTGGCCCCCTGGCCTTTACATAATCTGTCCCCCCCTTCCTCTATATAACTCTTCCCCAAACCCTCCTCTAGGCTGTACATTTTTCTGTGGGCATGCTGCATTTCTCCCCAACATTCTCTTTTTTGCTCTACTCTGCCTCTGGTTTCTATCCAACCTTACTGCCCTCTTCTGCCACTCTTTGATCATACAGGGAGGGCTTTCTGCTTCTGCTAACTTCCTCCTAATTCCCCCACTTAACCCTCTTTTGAATTCTTCTATGAGGGGTCACCCCTTATACTTGTTTCCTCTTGCAATCTTCTTAAATTCTTGGACATATTTATTGTATATTCTTCCTACCTGTTCTATTGTTCTCAACTGTTCTACTTTTCTTTCTTCCTCCACTGTTTCTCCAAACTCATTTCTCATTTTACTAAATAACTCTTCTACCATCTCTACTTCTGATTCTTTCTTTGACAACTCATCCAACAGGTTGTCCTTCTATGTAATAGGGTGGCCACCTGCTGCTGCAGGCCAGCAATTAAGGTAAGAAGTTGCTTCTTCCTAGTAAGAGAAGGTGGTGTAGGAGTAGTAGATTGCTCTACAGGTTGTTGTTGTTGTTGTCAAGATATATATGGTGGTGATGGTAATGATGATTCCTCATATGAGGAAGAGCAGTCTTCTTTGTCTGAACTTATGACTAGCTCTGACTAGAAGGGTGAAACAATACTATCCCTAAGAAGGGAATCTCTAAGTTAGACAGGTCTTTAAGAGGTTACCGTCATTTCTCTGTATAGACTGATTACAATGAACCAATAGCACAGAGCTGATAGTGAAAGACTAGATACAAGCCCACTCAATATAGAGGTCAGGTCTCAGGCAGGGACACAAGTTTTGTTTAGGCCTTCTACCCACTGTCCCTAACTGACAGTAAAGTCCCCCTTACAGCCAGGGCCCACTATCCAAGATGCTTGTGAGTGCTGTGCTCACTAGCAAGGACAATAAGAGAGTAAGTGGAATAGAGAGTGTTGAGACTGTGAAATGCAGGGTCAACAATAGGGATCGAGTTCTTGTGTTAGCATAAAGTCATAAAGGCTTAAGGCTCAACCAAGATGGTTATTTAGAAAGAACTCGATAGAGTTCTCTATTGGATTGTATAACTACTTATACAGATATCTATTGGTCTGTATACCTATCTTCTACAATTATATGACCCTTATTAATAACTGTACATATCTTACATAAGCCTTTCCATGCTATTTATATCCCTCTTGTATTATACTCCTGAATATTATCCACTGGGTTGAGGAATGCATGGGAAATAGTTTCTTTTCTAGGAACTGTCTCATAACAGGTATACTATCACTCCTAAGAAGGAGATCCCTACTCTAAACAACTCTCTTAAAGAGCAGCTGTTACTCCTTTGCATATAAGGATCACAATAGACCCCAAGCACCAGATTACTAATAGAAAGGTATACAGGTATACTACTACAGCACTGCTTAAGAAAACAGTCTATTTAGGAGGGTAGACCTGGGCTTAGTCACACCAACTATGCTTTACACCACAGTTGTAAAGTACTGTCCCATTTACACCTAGGGCCCAGTATCTAGTCAAGGTATAGAGAGTAGAGAGCAAAGAGAGCAAAGAGGAAACAGCAGAGGAGAACAGAGGATAGTGATTAAAGACAGAGAAGTCAATGAGCTGGCACCATCAGTCTCTATTTGTACATGTTTATTTTCCTCCCACACATCCAATTTGGGTTGAATATGAAAAGAGAAGGGTATTTATGATTGAATTTTGTTGTCCAAATTTAGAGAGAAAAAAAGAAAGTAAAATACAATTTTCCTCCAATTTTTTTTGATTTTTTCTAATTTCTAATGAATTTATTGCATTTTTTGAGTGGAAAGAGTGAAAAGAGAGGCTGTGGGAATGATTAGGTAAATTTGACTAAGCAATTACTAAGTGCCATCTTCCCACATCCTTCTTGCATACATAATAGATGATCCTATAGTAAATAAGGTTTTTATCTGGGCCTCTGGCCCAACTTGAACCCTCTACTAATTCTGAGTAGAGTTGATATTGTATTGTCTGGCAGGTCACTGTGCTCCCTTCCTACAACAGTCTGTATAATAGTGTGCAGTGTTGTCAGTCAGGTCACTGCTCTCCTTTTCTCCAACAGTTTTAGTATTGTTTATAGTGTGCTATACTTCCTTCCTCCAATACTTTGTAGTAGTATTGTCTGTAGTGTGCACAGTCAGTAGTATTATCTATAGTGTACTATACTCCTTTTCTCCAACAGTTTACAGTTTGCTATACTTTCTTCCTTCAATAATTTCCAGTAGTATTGTTTGCAGTCTGTTATACTCTTTTACTCCAATACTTTGCAGTACACTATACTTTCTTCCTTCAATAGTTGGCAGTAGTCTTGTCTCTAGTCTACTTTACTCCTTTTCTCCAACAGTTTCTAGTCTGCTGTTATACTGCAAATGGATTTTGTGTGAGAAGTAACATTTGATATACCTTATAACAATAGATTCTTAAGAGGAATTTATTCTAGAACCTATTATATATATATCCTCAGGTAGAAGTAGGGTTGATGACCAATCTGGAGCAACACTTAAGGTGGACAAAGCTTACTACTAAGACTCAAGAGGCAAGAACAGTGAGCTGGCATCAGTGTAAGGGCAACCAGAGTGGAGTAAACTCCAGGAGAATTCTTAGTAATATTATACTCCTAAGTTATATACAACTCACCTCCAGGAGAATCCTTAGAGCTTAGGATGAGACTTCTGGAGGTGTACTCTATACTATATATACTGCTACAGTCTGTCTGTCCCTGATCCTACAGTTCTACCAGTCAGGGTCAGAAGTTGCCAAGTCAAGCTGGAGACAATTATATATTATATAGTAATATTTAATTAGATACAGGGTCACTTCAGGAGGTTGGTCTAGTGTTCCAGGGGTAGTGTTGATAGAGTTCCCTTACAATCAGGTTATAAAGATATTTTAGATAGAATGGCAATCTAGAACTACTTGTGGAAAGTTATAGTTTGAGATAGTTGTAGGATCTCTGTTTTACCTTAGATGGTTATAAAGGGTAGACTTAGAACCAGGGACAACACTTACAAATAAGCATTGATCTCATCAGTACCACTCTATTTTTAGATAAGATATATTAACCACTATTCAAAAGGGCACAGTCTTTCAATAGAAGTTACTAGACACCCAATAAGTAGTTTGGATGCTAACTAAGTCTAGGAAGAGGTAGAATGGACAAGGTTTTCACCTGGGCCTCTGGCCCAACTCAAAGTCTTTACTAATTCTAAGTAGAGTTAATATTATGTTAAAGTCAGTATGCTGTGCTCTCTTTCTACAACAGTCTGTGTAACAGTAGGTAGTGTTGTCTGTCAGCTCACTATGCTCCCTTTCTACAACAGACTATATAATAGCAAGTAGTGTTGTTTGTCAGCTTGCTTTGCTTACTGTCTGTTTTGTATTAATTTTTCTTAGTTTTTACTGAGTTTTACTGAGTTTATTAAGAATTTAAAGTAAAAAAGTATATTGAAAAAACTTAGGGTAGATACAGTTTCCTCCAACTTTATTCTGATTTATTCTGATTTTTCCTGAATCCTGAATTTATTTGAATTGTTGAGTGAAAAGAAAGTATCAGGTAAAAAGCTTGGGAACAGATGTAGTTTTATTTCAAATTTTTCTGATTTTTCCTGAATTTATTTGAATTTTGTAGAATTATGCAAGGGTTACTATAACTCTACAATAGTTCATGTAACAGTGAGCAGTGTTAGAGAAAGAAAGCAAATGTAGAAGCAGGTAAAAGTACTGAAAAAGAATATTTTTACTGAATTTTACTGAGTTTTACTGATTTTATTGAGAAGTTGGAGCAAAAAAGTCTACTGAAAAAAGCTTGGGGATAGATGCAGTTTCATCCAATTTTATTCCAATTTATTTGAAATTTTCCTGAAATTTGTTGAATTTTGTAAAATTTATTGAGTAAAAAGAGAGTAAAAAGAGAGAGTGTGTGAAAAAGCTGATTAGTCAGTTCTGTGTCAGCAGGCATCATCCCATGTTTAGTCTTACATACTTTCTTAGATAAACTAGAAAGGAGAAAGAAAGTTCTAGAAGGACTGTATCTTGAGTACATATCATCTCTAATAGAAAGGCTCTAGAAGAGGGACACATTATCTTAGGAGTTGGGGACTTAGTGCAAGAGGGAAATTGAGATAATACCAAAAGTAGTAATAATTTCCTTTATTATTTTATTTTATTAAGTTTCTGTAATTTGTAATATTTAATATATAGTTCTAGAAGTGGATGGAATAGAAACAAGAAATTATCTTGGCACATACCTCCATCTCTACTGCCTCTGGAATTGTTGTCATACTAGACAGCCTTTTTAGACAATATTCATGATATTTGTCACAAAACTATACTATAATTGAGCTCAAGAAGTGAGTTTGACTTCCCAAATATAACTGTAGGTGTCATGACATAGTCAAAACAACTAAGTCATTATTTATTTTCTTTTTCTTTTTCTTTTTCTTTTAATTAGGAAACTGAGGAATGACTAAAAGAGATACATGGGAGTTCATAAATAGAAGTAAACACAGGATATGTATAAGTAGTGTACTATAATCAAATGAGAACTCTATCGAATTCTCCTTGTCAACTCGGACTAGGAGTAGTTCTAAGACGTCTCAGTCTAAGTCCTTACAATAAGGGGATAACAGTCACCTTAGGATAAGGCTGAGCTAAGTATCTGATTCATAATCTATCTAGTAGATCTTATCTTATGATATATATCCATCTACTCTCTTATCTCTCTGTCTATATGCTACTGCAATTATTCTAGTTATTCTAATTAGGAAGTGCTATTATTGGACTGTAGCTCATATGACTATGCACAGACTGTCTCTTATAGTACATATAGAAGCCTGTACCAGTAGATCCACCCTTACTTAAATATCACTCTAGCTCCCAGAACCCTTACCTAGCTTTCTGGTGTGACCTCCAGCCTCCTGTCTGATATTGCCCTTACAATAGCCACTAGACACCCAGTCCTGGACTCATGTACACCACTTGAGTAGCAGAATAGTGGCTGTAACCACTACTATACCAATCTTATAAGGCCTGTTCAGCCATTCCATATCAACCACAATCCAGAACTCCTCTCTAGAAGCACTCTTAAGATCAACCAGAACCTTAGGGAGGCTAGTTTCCCTTGGTAGAATGACATCATAACTTGGTAGCTGTTTTATTTGATAGATTAGGGTTTAGAGTTACCATCAGATCTTGGTGATCACTTTTGATGGATGACTATAATTAGAAACATCAGAACAGTCCTCTCAAGGGTAATACCACTAGGATATCTAGGCTGGAGGAGACATCCAGAAATATAGAGAAAGGTTAGTGTCACAAACTTCATTAGACCATAACTCTGGGAATACTTGACCAATTTCAACAATCTAAATGGCCACCAAAAGCCCTTAAGAAGACCTTTCAAATGGTACCAAAAACCTCTCAAGGTGATCAGTATTCACTGAGTTATCAGTAGATCAGTCAGCAATCACCAAGTCACCAGACACTAAATCACTGATATCTCAGGAACTACTTAACATAATCATTTGCTTCAATGACCATCATGAAGCTCTCTTCAATGTGCTTCTTTCAGCTATAAATAGATTCCAAGGCAATAAGATCCCATGGAGATACAAGGTCCTCAATGTTTGTACATAACACTGATCTTTACCTATAGATTATCATCTGTCCTTGAATAGAACAAAGGACTGCCCTAAGATGGTTAGATTATCTCTATTTCAAGAACAATAGCACTCCTATATGTAGAACAATAGGTAGTGATCATGTAGTAGGCTGTCCTGGTGCACAGACTACCACAATCATGTATTTAAGGACTGTATGTCTAAGGATAAACCTCAGACTTAACAACATCTTTTGCTGCTTGTCTAACTTTGCTTTTTTGAGCACTTTGATTATTAAATCAAGCAATCACAAATCAGTAAGTGACCATTTGTGATAGTATACTGCTTTTCTACAACAGTTTTTCAAAGTAGTTGAAAGTGTGGGAAAATTTGGAGTATGTAAAAAATCTGCTTAGTCATATTAGCTAAGCACTGACTAAAATTTGTCATGCTTAGAAAGCCCCATCTTCTCATCTTCTTCTCCTATACTTTCTTGACAAGGTTTTTATCTAGGCCTTCAGCCCAACTTGAACTCTCTACTAATTCTGAGTGAAGTTGATATTGTGTTGTCTGGCAGGGAGCATAGCAACCTGCCTCCAATAGTCTGTGTAATAATGTATAGTGTTGTCTGTCAGGTCGCTACATTCTCTTTCTCCAATAGTTTAAATGTTGTCCACAGTGCACTATACTCCCTTTCTCTAACAGTTTTTCTACAATGTACACAGTGAGTAGGTTGTCTGTAGTACATTATACTCCTTTCCTCCAATAGTTTGCAGTTTGCTATACTTCCTTCCTCCAATAATGTGCAGCAGTATTATCTATAGTCTACTATACTTCTTTCCTCCAACAGTTTCCAGTTTGCCATACTTTCTTCCTCCAATAACCTCCAGTAGCATTGTCTGCACTCCACTACACTCCTTTCCTCCAATAGTCTGCAGTATACTATACTTCCTTTCTCCAATACTTTTTCTAATTTTTTTCTCTTTTTTCTGATTTTTTCTGAATTTTAATAAATTTATTTGAATTTTTGTGGAGTTTTTGAGTGAAGCTGTGGGACTGATTACCTAAAAATTTGACTAAGTGCCATCTTCCCACGTCCTTCTCATATACCTACTAGATGAGATTTTCATCTGGGCCTCTAGCCTAACCTAAACTCTCTACTAATTCTGAGTAGAGCTAATATTGTGTTGTCTATCAGCTCACTGCACTCCCTTCCTACAACAGTCCATGTGACAGCAAGTAGTGTTGTCTGTCAGCTTGCTATGCTCCCTTCCTACAACAGTCTATGTAATAATGGGTAATATTGCCTATCAGATTGCTGTGCTCCCTTCCTCCAATAGTCTGCAAGGTCACAGTCAGCTTGCTTTGCTTACTGTCTGTTTCAATTTTATTGTATAATTTATTCTAATTTATTCTAATTTATCCTGATTTTTTTCTAATTTTTAATGAATTTATTGGAATATTTGAGTGAAGAGAGAGGCATTAGGTAAATCTTAGTCATGATTAGGTGAAGCTTTGTCATGCTCATTCAGCCCTATTATCCCACATTTGGTCTCACATAACATAATAGACAAGGTTTTCATCTGGGTCTCTGGTCTAACTTGAACTCTCTATTAATCCTGAATAAAGTTGACATTGTGTTGTCTGTCAGGTTGCTGCACTCCCTTCCTCCAACAGTCTTAGTATTGTCTACAGTGCGCTATATGTAGTGACTTAGCCTGAGACAACTTAATCACACTCCAAGTCTGAGTTAACAAGGAGAACTTGATAGAGTTTCCATTGGATTCTGTATACTACTTATACAACTACTACATGGTCTGTGCCCTACTCTCCCACACTCATCATGTGACTCCATCATGTGATGTGACTCTGTGACATCCTGACATGTGACTGTAATATGTGACATTAGTTATATAACACTTTCCTACACTCTTTTCTTATATAGTAAGTCCAAATAAGAAAATTAAATTAAATTAAAGTAAAGTAAAGTAAATAATAACTTAGCTGTTTTGCCAAGTCATGACAATGTTCTCTCCAGTCTTCAGACTAACTTGTGGAGTGTGACTAAAAGCCTCAATATTTATTCTTTTGATATAACTCTTCTGAAAACCTTAACTGGACCCTTTGCAGAGGAACAAAGAGATATCAAGTGTTGACATAGGCTCAAGGTTGAAGTGTATGTTCACCCCTTGTGGTCTAGAGTCTTAACACAGAGAGTGGAACACACTACTAGATGAAATAATATATTGCTCTCTAGTCCTATGGTTTTACAGCTGGTCCAGAGGGAATACAATGACAATATAGGAGTAGAATGACCTTGGTCTCAGCTCATGTACTGTGCCTCAATCTCCTGTTACTTGTTGTAGTCATATATTTTGGAGTAGTAAAATGTTGTCTGAAGAAGTGGTAAATTCAGAAGCAAGGAGTTTAAGAGGTATATAGCAAGAGAGGGCACTACAAGAGTATAGGGAAAGTAACTTTATAATATTAATCTACAAACTATGGAATTATGATATACTAGTAGAGTGTTATGAGACAACTCCCAAGAAGGAAACTATTTCTCACACATTTATCAACTTGATAGAAAACATCTAAGAATATAATGTAGGGAAGATATAAATAACATTGGAAGGATTATATAAGATATATATAGTTATTAGTAAGGGTCATGTGATTATGGGAGATAGGTGCACAGACCATCCAATATTTGTATAAGTACCTAGTAGAATCCAATAAGGAACTCTATTAAGTTCTTTCTGAACAACTACCTTAGTTAAGCCTAAGTCTTCATGACCTTGCACTAACATAGAGTACTTATACCAATCCCAGAATAGGAGTGGTGGTACAAGTATTTTAGTCTACATCATAATCCTATAGGAGTAGACAAATTAGGAGCTCAGGATTGGAAATTATAAATAAAATAAAATAAAAATGAAAATAGATATTAAATTATACCAAATTTTCTGGTATATGATAAATACCATCAAAGTGGCCCCAAAATCCTTTTGCTTCAATAGCATACTAGAAGTGTAGGTTGAAGATGGGCCAGTTAAAGCTATCAGACTCAAGATGAGAGACAGTACTGAGAAGTGTATTGGTGAGTTGCTGTGAGGGTGACCAGAGTAGAGTGACTTCCAGGAGAATCCTTAGAGAGTAGAATGAGGCTCCTGGAAGGGTACTCTATACTATATATACAAGTCCCCTTAGCTATGGAATGTCCTAAGGGTCAGGGTCAGGAATGCAGGAGTAGACAACTAATTAAATGTTATATAATTATTATTTAATTAGTGCAGGGTTACTCTGGTGGGCTACCACTAGTATATCAGAAGTGCAGCTTAGTGTAGTCCCCTTATAGTTGGCTCTGAGCTGGTTGAGTGAACATTGGTTAGGATATTGAGAATGTATGAGCTGTTAACAATGGGTTCATTAAATGTAGGAGGGTATAAGGCCCATAACCTAGAGGAGCCAATAACCTCAGCATTTGGGACAATAACTGAGGTATACAAGAGTATGCTACTGGGTATAAGTAGTCTATACATATATTAGTAAACTAGTCAAAAGTAACAAATACATAATATAGCACAAAATGAAGAGTACAACTAAAGTTATAGAAAAGACTCTAGGACTAGTACTGTATTATGAGAGCCCCAAGAAGGAAATGGTCTCCCATGTATTTAAACACTTAATCCAAAATCTCAAGTTATACAATAGGGTCAAGGTATAAATAGCATGGGAACTTAGGTAACCAAATCATGTGACAAGGTCAAGTGACCATAGAACATTCTGGAAGAACATGTGATCATGGACTAGTAGTAGTACAGCCACTATAAAATAGTATAAGTAGTAGTTTAATCCAAGAAAGAACTCCATCGAGTTCTTCTTGAACATCCACCTAGGGTGATCACTAAGAGCATTCACTGCCTATCGATAACATAAGAACTTGATACCCCACTGTTGACCCTGCACCTCACAGCCTCAACATCCTCACTTACACTTACTCTCTTATCATTCTCGCTAACAGGCACAGCACTCAAAAGCATCTTGGATAGCAGGCCCTAGCTGTAAAGGGGACTTCACTGTCAGTTAGGGACAGTGGGTAGATGGTCTAGACAAAGCTCATGTCCCTTGCCTGAGACCTGACCTCTATACCAAGTGGGCTCATAACTAGTTCTTTCACTATCAGCTCTATGCTACCAATCCATTGTGACTGGTCTACAGGAGAACAATGGAAACCTCCTAAAGGCCCATCTAGCTTAGGGATTCCCCTTCTTAGGAATAATACTGTTTCACCCTTCTTAGTCAGTAATTAGCTATAAGTACAGACGAAGAAGATCGCTCGTCCTCTTATAAGAAATCATCATCACCATCACCATCATCATCATCATTACCATCATGTATGTCCCACCAACAACAGCAACAAGGGAAACCTTCTCCAGCACCCACCTCTTGAGAGGAGCAACTCCTTGCCATGATTGCAACCCTGCAGCAGCAGGTTAGTACCATGCTCCTTCAGCAACAAGGAAGCAGAGTAGAGGTTGTGAAACCTCAAGTCTTTAGTGGAAGGATGGGAGAGGTGAGTGCATTTGTTAACATGGCTTGCTTATATATAAGGATGAAGGTGGCAGAAGAAGCAGCAGCAACCCAGGTAGCCTGGGTATTATCATATGTGCAGGGAGGAGTAGTGGAGGCATGGAAGGACAACCTATAGATGAAACTGGCCAAGGGAGAGTCAAAGGTGGAATCAGCAGAGCAGTTGTTTACTAAGATAAGAGACGACTTTGGGGAGACATCGGAAGAAGAAAGGAAGATAGAACAGCTGAGAACAATTGAGCAAGGGAAAAGGACCTACGATGAGTACGTGCAGGAATTTAAAAAGGTCACCAGGAGGAGCAGCTATGAGGGAAGACCCCTCATTGAAGAGTTTAAGAGAGGACTAAACAGGAGTATTAGAAGAAAGTTGGCAGAAGCAGAAGAACCACCAACCACCATTGGAGAGTGGCAGGAAAGAGCAGTGAGGTTAGATAGAAATCAGAGACAAAGTAGAATAGAAGAAAGAATGTTGGGGAGGAATGCGGCATGCCCAGGGGGAAATGCACAGCCAAGGGGAGAAGGATCATATAGAGGAAGGGGGGGACAAATAACATGGAGAACAGGGGGAGGATACAGAGGAGGAGGAGGAGGAGGAAACACATCCAATAGAGGAGGAGCTCAAATGGGTCCAAGAAGAGACCCAAACACAATGGATGTAGATAGAGGAAGGAGGGGGATAGGATGTGCTATATATATGGAAAGTGGGGCCATATGGCCAAAAATTGTTGGAAAAGACACAAAGGAAGGGTAGTGGAAATGCTGCACAAGTCGCAAAAGAAAGTGGAGGACAGTAAGCTCTTGGCTGGCCTCCAATAATTTGTACAGTGTATTGCACCCAGAAAAGCTAGGCAATAAATCAAAGTTCACCAATACAACTGAGAGAGTAAGAGATGTATGGCACACACTCTGGCTGCTAAGAGAAGTCTGGATGAAGGTGGGGCTAGAAAAGTTGGAAAGCCATAAGGAATAGCAGTGAAAGCATTACTAGACAGTGGGGCAACAGGTCTATTCATGGATATGACCTTTGCCAGAGAAAAGGGGTTTAAGATGGAGAAGTTAAAAAACCCCCTGTTAGTTAGAAATGTGGATGGAACAGTAAATGTGGGAGGAGCTATAACGCATCAAGTGGAATGCAACATGTTTTTCAAAGGACATATGGAAAGGGCGAGGATGGATGTATATAACTTAGGAAAAACAGAGGTGATACTGGAAATGCCATGGCTAGCAGCCCATAACCCAGAGATAAATTGGGAGAAAGGAGAGGTAGAAATGATACACTGTCCACCTATATGTGGAAAGAGAAAGCAAGAAGAGAAGAGAAAGGAAGTAAAGAAAGTGAAGAGAGACGAGGACAAAGAAATGTTGAAAAAACTGGTGCCTAAAAGGTTTTGGAGATGGGGGAAAGGTATTTGAAAAAAAGAAGTCGGAAAGGATGCCAGTACCAAAAATCTGGGACCATGCCATAGAGTTGAAGGAAGGATTTATGCCAAAAAAGGGAAAGGTGTACTCACTGTCTGTCACAAACTTCATTCAGACCATAACTCCAGGAATACTTGACCGATTTCGATGATCTAAATGGCCACAAAAAGCCCTTAAGAAGACCTTTCTAATGGTACCAAAAACTCTCAAAGCGATCAGTATTCACCGAGTTATCAGCAGATCAGTCTGTGATCACCAAGTCACCAGACACTAAATTGCCAATATCTCAGGAACCGCTTAGCGTAATCATTTGCTTCAATGACCATCGTGAAGCTCTCTTCAATGCGCTTCTTTCAGCTATAAATAGATCCCAAGGCAATAAGATCCCATGGAGATACAAGGTCCTCAATGTTTGTATATAACACTGATCTTTACCTATAGATTATCATCTGTCCTTGAATAGAACAAAGGACTGCCCTAAGATGGTTAGATTATCTCTATTTCAAGAACAATAGCACTCCTATATGTAGAACAATAGGTAGTGATCATATAGTAGGCTGTCCTGGTGCACAGACCACCACAATCATGTATTTAAGGACTGTATATCTGAGGATAAACCTCAGACTTAACAACATCTTTTGCTACTGTCTAAACTTTGCTTTTTTAAGCCTTTTGATTATTAAATCATCAACTCACAAATCAGTAAGTGGCCATTTGTGATACTGTCCAGAGAGGAAAGGGAGGAGGTGCAAGCATTTGTAGAAGATCAGCTAAGAAAAGGATACATCCAACCTTCCAAGTCACCCCAAACATCACCAGTACACTTCATAGCAAAGAAGGATGGCACACGGAGAATGGTGCAGGACTATCAACACAAATCAGTAGACGATAAAGAATGGGTATCCCTTACCTCTCATTGCGGACATGCTGGATGGGGTAGGAAAGAGAAAGGTGTTTATGAAGCTGGACCTGAGGTAGGGATACAATAATATCAGGATCAAAGAGGGAGATGAGTGGAAGGCAGTATTTACAACATATATTGAAGCTTACAAACCCACAGTCATGTACTTCAGGTTAACAAACTCTCCTGCTACCTTCCAAACAATGATGAACAACCTATTCAGAGATCTCATAAACTAGGGAGACATGGCAACATTCATTGATGATATCCTGGTAGCCACAGACACTGAAGAGGGACACGACAAGTTAGTAGAGGAAGTACTAAAAAGGTTAGAGGAGAATGACCTATTCATAAAGCCTGAAAAGTGTAAATGGAAAGTAAGAGAGGTAGAATTTCTGGGAGTAGTAATCAGTCCAAGAGGGGTGGAAATGCAGAAGGAAAAAGTGGAGGGAGTACTAAACTGGCTGGCACCCCAAAATGTCAAAGAAGTGCAGAAGTTTTTAGGTCTCACTAATTATTACAGAAGATTTATAAAAGACTTTGCTAGGTTAGCAGCACTGCTGCACATGCTGGTCAGGAAGGAGCAGAAATGGAAATGGGAAAGAGAACAGGAGGAGGCGTTTGAAAGGCTTAAGGCAGTATTCACCACAAAGCCTGTCTTAGCTATTCCAGATATCAATAGGGAGATAAGAGTGGAGGCAGATGCTTCAGACTATGCAACGGGGGGAGTATTGTTGACAAAGTGTGAGGATGGGAAGTGGAAGCCAGTGGCCTTTATCTCTAAATCATTAAATGCTACAGAGCGAAAATTACGAAATTCACAATAAAGAGATGCTGGCAGTTATTAGGTATCTAGAAGCATGGAGGCACTACTTGGAGGGAGCGAAACTTGAATTTGAAATCTGGACAGACCATAAGAACCTCCAGTATTTTATAACAAGCCAAAAATTAAACTGTAGACAAGCAAGATGGGCCCTATACCTGTCATGATTTAATTTTACATTAAAACATGTTCCAGGAAAGAGCATGGAGAAGGCAGACAGACTAAGCAGGAGACCCAACTGGCAGGAGGGAGTGGAAAAGGACAATGAGGACCAGAAACTGATAAAACCAGAATGGATTAGGGGAGCTGAAACAATGATAGAGGAAGGAGACCTAAAGGAAAGAATCAAAAGGGCACAGGAAGGGGATGAAAGAGTAGTGAAAGCAGTAGAAGAGCTGAAGAGGGCAGGAATAAAGGTGCTGAAAGATGAAGAATGGGAAATAGAGAATAGAATAGTAACAAAAGAAGGGAGGATATACATGCCAGAAGGGGAACTCAGGGGGAAGATAATACGATTGCACCATGACACCCTGGTAGGAGGACATGGAGGAAGATGGAAGACAGCAGAGTTGGTTGCCAGGAATTACTGGTGGCCAGGAGTAACAAAGGAAGTGGGAAGGTATGTGGATGGATGTGATGCATGTCAAAGATACAAGAATTGAAGCAAAGCACCAGCAGGAAAACTGATGCCCAATATGATCCCAGAAAAGCCATGGAGCCACATCTCAGCAGACTTTATCACCAAGCTGCTATTAGCCCAGGGATACAATGCTATCCTGGTAGTATGCGACTGTGTTAGCAAAATGGTGCATTTTATAGCCACAATAGAGAAAACATCAGCAGAAGGACTTGCAAAGCTGTTTTGAGATCATGTATGGAAGTTACACAGACTTCCAGAAAGCATCATATCAGATAGAGGAGTGCAGTTCATGGCAGGAATGATGAGGAGTTGAATAACTTGTTGGGAATCCAGATGAAACTCTTGATGGCCTATCACCCTCAAACAGATGGGCAGATAGAAAGGATAAACCAGGAGTTAGAGCAGTATCTGAGAGTCTTTATTGACCATAGACAAGAGCAGTGGCTGGATTGGTTAGGAACAGCGGAATTCGCATACAACAACAAAATCCACACAGCAACAAAAATATCGCCATTCAAAGTGAACTATGGTCAGGATCTGAGGATGGGGTTTGAAGGGAGGAGAAAGGGGAAGTATGAAGCAGCAGGGAAATTTGTGGAAAGAATGAAGAAAATCCAGGAGGAAGCAAAAGCAGTGCTAGGGAAAGCACAGAAAGAAATGAAGAAGTTTGCAAACAGAAGGTGAAGGGAGGAAGAAGAATACAGAGTAGGGGACTTAGTACTGCTAAGTACAAAAGACTTAAAATGGCAGATGAAGGGGAGGAGATTAGAGAAATTGACAGAGCGTTTTGTGGGCCCTTACAAAGTTAAGGGAATCGTCTCTAGCAATGCAATAGAGTTAGAACTACCTAAGTCTATTAGAATACACCCCATGGTTAATGTAAGTAGAGTACGACTCTATAAACCATAGGTAGAAGGGCAGAAGAAGACACCACCAAAACCAGTCATTATTGAAGGAGAAGAGGAATTTCGAGGTAGAAAAAATTGTAAACAAAAGAACAGTTAGGGGGAAGGAAAAGTTTCTGGTGAGGTGGAAGGGGTATATGGCAGAAGAAGATACTTGGGAGAACAGGGAAAACTTGGAGAATGCAAAAGAGTTGGTAGAAGAGTTTGAGAGAATATATGGAGAAAAGGTTGAAGAACTAAGGCAACAGGAGCCAGAAGAAGAAGAAAAGGAATTTAGTCAGGAATTACCTAGGGAGTTCATGGCAAAATTGCTATATGGTTGGGGAAAAAGGAGTACAAAAGGGAAAGGGAAAAGAGGTGGGACAAAAACTGGAGTTGATGGAAAAGTTCCTTGGGATGAGGAAACTTGAAGGGGGGGCCATGTTATGAGAGCCCCAAGAAGGAAATGGTCTCCCATGCATTTAAACACTTAATCCAAAATCTCAAGTCATACAATGGGTCAAGGTATAAATAGCATGGGAACTTAGGTAACCAAATCACATGACAAGGTCAAGTGACCATAGAATATTCTGGAAGAACATGTGATCATGGACTAGTAGTAGTACAGCCACTGTAAAATAGTATAAGTAGTAGTCCAATCCAAGGAAGAACTCCATCGAGTTCTTCTTGAACATCCACCTAGGGTGATCACTAAGAGCATTCACTGCCTAT